>OX352315.1:17421236-18021236 GCA_947086415.1 Pammene aurita
ACCTTTACTTAAATAAGAATCACGATAAGCTTTAAACATTAAAAACTATCCAGATATGGCTGAGAGATACGAATGACAGATGACGCGAGAGAATATTTAAAAATCTAACCATCCGTCTCGAACCTCTTCTTCTATAGGTTTTTTATTTTGCAACAACATTTACAAGAACATTAAAAATGTTAAAAATAAAATATTTCGATCAAATAAATGCTATCAAAATATTGTTAAATAATCAATAACATTTACAAACACGGAGGCATGGCTTTACTATAAATACAATGTTTAATGATGGCGTAGGCACCTTGACAGTTGTGACATGTATCGTACCTGATAAAGAACCCTGTACAACAGCTTTTTTCTAATCTCAAATAAAATAAACTATAGTGAATAACTCGATCGCGGAAACCCTCATTGTAACGCACTGGGCGAATCGATGAAAAAGTGGTACTAGTGATTTTCCAATAGGCAGCATACCAAAATGTATAATATAAACTTTTTATTATAATTTAAGCTTATCCCTACTTAATTCAACACATATCATCTAAGAGCCTTATCGAACTAGGTTTAGTGTCGTTGGCTTTACCTATGCAATCTCCGCGCCACAAGCTAAATCAGCATTTGCTAAAAGACAGTATGAGTTTCGCTCAGCTAATCTATATAATAAAATTAATAATAATGAAATTGACATTTATCCGTGCATTTATAGTGAATGTAAGAAAAAAGTATGTAACTGGCTAAAAAACCTGAGTTATGATGAAATTGAACAAATGCTAAAACAATAGAACACAGACAAACTGACACACACACACACACACACGAGCACACACACACACACACACACACACACACACACACACACACACACACACACACACACACACACATACACGCACACACTCATATATATGTATATATATAAATATAATATTACATTACTTAGATAAACTGTTATGTTAAGATATTTTCTCTTTGTACTTCTCTCTTGTAGAAAATTGTTCATGTAGTTCATAAGGCTTTCGCAGACACCTTCAGCTATTATTATTGTTACGAGTAAAATGCTTTGTTAGCGAAGGAGTTTAATAAAATCACTATTATTATACTAGATTATAAGCAAACCAACTTGTGGAAGAGCGGTGTTCTCTTAACACAAGTATCTTAAATACTTAAAAAGAGGCACCAGCATAGTTATTGTAAACCTAAACTTAGTTACTGAATAAAAATATTTTTATTTTATTTATTTATTTATTTACCTATATGTCGAAATGTCACTTAAGATGTAAATATTCCTATGGTTCAGCCTTTTATATGGAAACGTAAAGCATTTTCGTTCTAATACGCATAAAAATTGAAACGGAATTTTATAGTAAGATTTATAACTATCCCTTCATATTAACATAATAGTAGTTTATGCAACTGATACATAATGAGGGGCCTTAAAACACGAGTGGGGTTTAATGAACCAGCGCAGCGAGTTTCATTATAGGATCACACGAGTGCTTTAAGGCCTAATTATGTACAGTTGCATACATTACTTTATCTACACACATATTGCAAGTACTCAAAGATGGGTTCAGAAGCCGATGGCAATTGACCTGCATTACTAGGTAGATAGATACAAGTGCTGAAACATACCCATAGGTGTAAGCTTAATAAAAATAAATAAATTAGAACCGATAAGGAAAGTATATTTATTTATTATAATATAGTTAATAGTAAACATTTACATTTTCGCAATTAAAAATGTTTCGACAAACAATAACTGACAAGTTGATAACAGAAATGGCGGCCGTACAAACCATAGAGAAATATATATATGTACAAACTTCTGTCGCGAGTTTTTTTTAAATATTAGCCAACGAACGAAGTCCTTATTCTCATGTCATCCGAGATCAAAATGTCGTGCGGTTTATGTCAAAAAATATATCGTACTGACCTTTCGTATCGACAACATTTTAAAATCTATGGATACTAGAATAGAAACCCATTGAAATTGTGTTGGTTATGACAGCTGTTCCAAATTTGAAACTCATAACTTAACAATATTTGAGCATGTAAAGTTAAAATTACATTACTGCCACTGATAAGAAACTTATCATAGTGAAATCGTTTGTTGTAATGCTGGTCGTTGCCTACGGTTTTTAAACGCATTTTAGAGGACTTACAATATGAGTGGCAGTATTCTAAGCAAAATCAGTTTCAAGAAAAACACATTACATTCCTACTAAGTCAGTTTGGAATCAAGAAACCTCCCAAATTGTTGATTACATGAACTTAATCCGGATTGCTCAATCTATTCGTTTTATTCACAGACATCAAATCGTGACAACCATTTTGTTCGGTAACCGAGACTAGTGACGTGCCGCGGGAATATTCCTAGTTTAAATTTTTATACTACGTCGATGGCAAACAAGCATACAGCCCGCCTGACGATAAGCGTCCAGCATGAAACTCCAGGGGTGTTACATACGCGTTGCCGGCCGTAAAGACTGTATAAGTACACCTTTTTTGAAGCACCTTATACTGTAGAAGATTGTCCTGTAGAAGTGAAATTTTAATTTAATTTATTTAAGGATGGGGTCAATGGAAGCCATTGCTCAGCAGTTGGACACTATTCCTATTTATAATAGGCGAATAAAATAAAAGAATCAACGGATATTACATCTCGAATCCAAAACCAAACATAATACAGAAATCATAATTTTAGCAATTTAGATTAGCACAGCAGAAAAATGCTGCCATCATTCTCGCAACGATGTCAAGGAGCCCAACGTTTTAGAGATTTTTTCTGTTTTATTTTAGTGTTACGCTTTAGTTTTATATTATATCGTTTTATACTCTTAATTGCCTACTGACTTACTTATTTGGCGCAACGACCCAAAATGAGTTTTGGGCTCCAAGACAAGACACACTAGCACGCTATTTTGCTCGGTCTTGCGCCCTTTTACGCCAGCTTTCACCGGCGCCGAGCTCATGAAGATCCGTTCCTACTCTGTCTGTCCAGCGATTCTTAGAATGACGCCTTGACGCCTAGACGCCGTCCTGTCAGTTGACCTAAATATGCTCTTTTTACTAAGTGATATATCCAATTAAGAAATTGCCTAATTAAATTATAATTAACGTTTATAAGGAGAAACTACTGGTGGTTTAAGTAAAGTCTTCAATAATTAAAATTAGGAATATTGGAAATATTCCCAGGAACATCACTAATTCACCGTTTTGTTCCAAGACTGAATAAAAACGCGGTTGTCAGTCCGACTGTCTATCACATCCAATTATCTTAGCGGCCCGTTGCCCCCAAAACGGTATAAAACAGGGCCGTTTTCATGGTTCTTAGGACGTAATTTAGAAAGAGTCCTGGGACAAATAATGGGCCGCGGAGGATCCAAGATTACGCAAAACAAAAATGCCGACTTTAGCGGATTTGGGAATTTTAATTAAGGTGCGTTTGGGTAAATTCCGAACAAAGGATAATGGTAAATATATAATATGCGGGTTTGAAATAAATGACAACGAAATTATATCCAGAGGTGTATCTGTATCTGAGAATTTTGACGAGAATAATATTTTATTTCAAAACTTGCGGAATAAAAGTACACGTAAATCAAATTTAAATATAAAACACTACTAAAAACTAAACTAAACTAAAAACTACTCAAAGAGCCCCCCTCGAGCTGTACCAGGCGCGAAGGTGCCCATCATACTGGCGGCGTTGCCACGTTGGATGGCGATGAACAACCTTTGCGCCAGGTAAGAACCCGCGCGTACATCAGACCCCCTTTCGGCAATACGTCGCCCTAGTTCCTTAACAAAGGCTATTGCCTCAGACCCCCAACACCCTGTCGTCTCGAAAGCAAGTGGTACAAATAAATAATTGCCAACAAGGCATGAATATTTAATTTTGTCGTGTTTTCTGACTGCGGCAATTTCTGCAGCGGCACCAGCCGTCTGTATCGTTCGGGGGAGGTGGGACGCGGCGAAGGTGCTGACGCACGTGGCGTCCCATAAAAGGCATTTTCCCCTCTCCCAAGGCACTAAGGTTAACCCATCCGGTCTTTTCCCATCTGTGCGACTGAGGCCGGGGGGTTCTAATACACAGGGAATATTTACAGATACTAAGGCCCTCCGGACGATGTCATTCAGTGCGTGGTGTCTAGGAAATCTGCCTGAGCAGCGACAGCAACTCCACGCGTGATGACCATTCGCTTCCACCATGGAGCCGCAGATGCATTGATGAAGAAATGCTGGCAGGCCTACGTCAGCCGCGCGTCTTAAACCCAACCCTCCGTGCCGAATGGGTAACGAGGCTTGGCTCCTCTGACAGTCTGAAAGGGACACATATAGGATAATTTCTGTTGTATCTCTTAAAGTTTCGTCGAAAGTAGACACCTCATCAGGATACAACCATGTTGGTGTTGTTCTTAAAAGATAAGTATTTTTTGGAACCGCGAAGCACATTCGAAGCAGAGTCAGGGCGACATGGGCACCGATGTTAGAGAGACGCTGTCGAGCGAGCAGAAGAAGTCGCCTTCTCGTCTCTAAAGCATCTGGGATAGCGTCTGGGAATATTGGAGAACCGAGAAGATAAAATGTGTTGCGCGATAGTTCTTTTAGGCCTGGAAGCAAAGTCCTGAATGATGACAACGTATTAGAAGAAGAAGTGGGTCCGCAGCAGAAAAATTCACATTTCGTCGCATTCACCTGTAGTCCTAACTCCTTGAGACGCGGAAGTAGAACAGTCAAGTCTTGCTTTATGATATCTGGATTTCCACCCAAGGTCCCGTCATCCACATACCATAAATTCAGAGGTGACTTCAAAGACGGTATTATTTTCTGAATGGCGAGACTGAAGGTGAGTGGTCCAAGTGGATCCCCCTGCTGCGCACCCACCTGTGAAAGAATCAGGGAGTTATTGTAATAAAGGTTGGAAGGTGAGTGATAAACTTGATACAGAAAAGGATACAATGACGGTATGTGTTCTTTGGCTTCGCCTAAAAGAACATCTCTCTCTATGGTATTGAATGCATTTTTAACATCCAATTTGATGATAACACAGTTCGAGTTCCCTGGATCTGCTGCGAACGTGCGCGTGGCATGAATAGCGGCTTCACACCCTCTTTGTGTGCCAAAACCTAACTGATGTGGTTGAAGGTACCCAGCCATCCGTTCCCTAACGGCACGGCATCCCAGCTTGGCTACTAAACGGCGAAAGGTGCTACCTACAGCAATTGGCCGTATACCCCCCTCTTTTTTAGTCAAAGCGCACAAAGACGCTCCATAGATATACGGACTTCTGGGTTTAGTTGCCCACTGAGTAAAAAGTTACAGAGTTTAACGAGACATTCTAACAAACGTTGTCCGTTATCGCCAGCGGAGCTCGCAGTCAACTCTTTTAAATGAGCCGGTCTAATTCCGTCCAAACCAGAAGCTGACCCATTGTGGAACATCCCTAGCGATTGAACTACTTCCTCCAAGTTGACAGTTAAGGCTTGAATGGAATTATCCGGCTCCCGAGGAAAAACTAAAGGGCGGGACGGGGACGGGTGCTTCGACTGTAAGGAAGCAAGAGTCTCAGGGCCCGGGGGTGCTACACAGTCGTCTGACATCAACACTCGAGCGGCCCCTCTCACATCACCCTCGAATACTTTGGACTCGATTATCCTCTGTGCAGAGGACAAGCGAGCGGAAGGCTGCACGTTGCTAACACTGTATCTTAGATACTTAAAAAAAACTTGTATTTAGATACTCTCCGTTGGTATGTTAGTATTTTGTAAATAAGTACTTTTTTTACCAAGATACTTTTTATAATTAATTTCGCAGTCTTATTTTCAAAATGCACGCAGCTTGTTGTAACTAAACTCAGCTTTACTTCTCTATCATTTTTGAATATTGTAACCATCTTTTAAGGTACCGCCCGTCAAAGTGATATGACATATGACTAGGGAGGGATTTATTATATGCCAAAAAGTAGCGGTTTTTTTTAAATCAATTCGGAATTCGGGTGATTTGAACGATACATCTATTAATAAAAAAGTCGAAGTCTAAATGCTTAATTTAACAAAAATCTAATTTATAATTTAATAAACGAGTTTTTTTATTAACTTCGCTGTGGGCATAAGGAGTCTATGCTTCGATTCAATTATTGATTAATCGATCATAGATTAAATAACTATTTCTAGTCATAGTCGCCACCGGCTGTACGGCGGACTTGGAAGTAATAAAAAAGTATTCCTCAAATATAACACCCGCTTGCCGAGTTCCGCCCCTGTAGACCGACTCTTCTCATTTGGAGGCATGATAATGCACCCTCATCGACGAAAGATGAGTGATAAAATGTTTGAAGAATTGGTGTTACTTAAGTCTCAATTTGGGCCATTTGATGGGTTGATTAATACTAATAGTTTAGTTACTACTAAACTAAACTAAGCGAAAATCAGAATGTTTTGCAATAAATAATACAATAGATAGACTACACTTTATCTAGCATAATTTATTAACGTAAATTAAATAAACCTTAAAACAAGTACAAATGTGTGTCTTTCAAGTATTTTATCTTAAAAAAAGTTTGCAAATGTGTTTTCTTTCAAGTATTTTATCTTATAAATTCTGCTGCGAATGCAGAAGACGCTGGTTCGTTCCCAGCCCTGGGCACCGGAGGCCTAGGTCACTTTTTCCTTTGTATATGATATCTATATAAGTTTAAAAAAGTTTTGAAAATACGTATCTTGTATCTTGTATTTCAAATACCATTCCCAAAAGTATCTTGTATCTGATATCTTAGACACTTGACTTCTTAGTATCTTGTATTTTGTATTTTAAATACTTTTTATAGGGTATCTTGTACTTGTGTCTGATTATATCTTGCAAAACCCTTCCTAATAAAAAAAATCAGGATAACTTATTTTACCTCACCACCTAACCACACCATTTGATCGAGACAAACGTTAGATAATGGCATCGTTCTAGCGTTTAATTCGGGTCGTTATACATGTATAGTCATAGCATTTTTTTATTTAACATCACATGGAATAACAATTTTACAGAGAATGCTACAAAACTAAAAAAAACCGTAAAACTCATTCTCTGTACTTGTATACAGAAAATGACTTGTATACAGAGATTACAGAGAATGAGTTTTACATGTAGATAAAAAGTATTAATGTATGATGTTAAAAACGACACAACACACACACACAACAATGGAGCGTGGAGTCCGCTCGGCAACCTAATAGCCAAGATTTGGCATAGAATTCAACCGATGTTGGTGGGCTTCTCACCAGTGTCAAAGGAAATTGAACTATTCAGTAGTAAGATTTTATATTTAAAAGATGGCCGTAGGTAGGTACCTAATGGGGGTCGTGTAGGATTGTCAATTGACATATGGAATGTACCTGACATATGGTGTCCTAAAAAATCGGCCAAGTTCGAGTCGGACTCGCGCACGAAGGGTTCCGTAGCATTGTCTATAAAAACGGCAAAAAAATAATGTTTTTGTATGGCTCCCATATTTTATTCCTTTTCTTCTTATTTATTCCCTTAAATATTTATTTTATTCTGTTTTTTAGTATTTGTTGTTAAAGCGGCAACAGAAATAAATACATCATCTGTGAATATTTCAACTGTCAAACTATCACGGTTCATGAGATACAGCCTGGTGACAGACGGACAGTCTTAGTAATAGGGTCCCGTTTTTACCCTTTAGGTACGGAACCCGAAAAAAATGATTGTATTGTTGTTGAATGTAGATTATCGAGAAATATTACTTACGTATACAAAAAATGTATCTACGGCCTCGGTGGTTAGCCACAGGCGGCGTGTTCGCCTCCGTGAACAGCGTTGCGTCAATCGTCCAAGGGTTCACTATGGCCACTCTCATATGTTTGCATTTGTTTGCTACGGACGCTTCGTTTATCGCCACCGCTCGAGCGTCCATTCAGCCCTCACTTGAGCGTTTGACTCGCTTATCTCAGCGTCAGGAATTACATTCCTTATTAAAACGAGTCAGGTCGGGTTGCGGAAATTACCGATATTACTCTGAGTAACGCCATTGAAGGCCTTATTAAAAGTATTAAAACAGAGTACCTACGTGAAATGTTTCAGTATTTCAGAATTTTGACTTGGGTTGAAGCATGTCTTAAATTCTTTTGGTATGGCTTCTGGAAGAACTACCCATTTTTGAGTAATTTCAAGATTTAATGTATTATGTAAGATTTTATGTATACTGTTTTGAAAAAATAAGTCCCGACAAGTTTTTTGCCGGTCATAATACTTCTCGGGTCAGAGGTGTAGGGTTAGAACCAGTGGTAGTTTTGTTTTCTTTGACGTTCATAAGTGCATTGTAATGTGCCTAAATTGAAGAATAAATGTCTTTGTTAGCTTGGCAACCTAATCCCATGAATTGGCGTTGGCATTTGTTCTTCATGAAAGCCATATGACCTTTCAACCCAGACGGGAAATTAGGCCTTGTTAGGGTTAGATCAGGTCTCCTCGCGATGATTTCCTTCACTGAAAAGCGACTGGTAAATATCAAATGACATTTCGTAAATATCCTCTTAGCGTTTGTCCCGGCTTTTTTGATACGGCTCAATCGAGCATGGCGTCCGCTTGACAACCTAATTCCGTGAATTGACGTAGATACTGATTTTTACGAAAGCGACTGCCATCTGACCTTCCAACCCATAGTTGAAACTAGGCATTTTTAGATTAGGTCCGGTTTTCTCTCGATGTTTTCCTTCACCGCTAAGCGACAGGTATACGAGTAAATATCAAATGATATTTCGTACATAAGTTCCGAAAAACTCAGTGGTACGAGCCGGGGTTTGAACCCGACAGCTCTGGATTGAAAGTCGGACGTCTTACCGCCAGGCTACCAGCGCTCTTACCAGGCTACCCGCGTTCTTTAAACTCAGGTTCAGGAATACACGCGGCAACGTTCTATTGTGAATCATAGAAAATCACCTCGCTACAGTGTCCCCTACT
Organism: Pammene aurita; assembly: GCA_947086415.1. Taxonomy (NCBI): domain Eukaryota; kingdom Metazoa; phylum Arthropoda; class Insecta; order Lepidoptera; family Tortricidae; genus Pammene; species Pammene aurita. The sequence goes on from OX352315.1 coordinate 17,430,213, forward strand.
ACTATAGTCTCGGTACTCGAGACTCGGCACTAGAATCTCGGTACTAGGGTCTCGGTACTCGAGTCTCGGTAGTAGTCTCAATACACAAGTCTAGGTAATATTCTTGGTACTAGAGTCTCGGTACTCGAGTCTCGGCCAACCGTTGGTATGCTATGGGAATAGCAGCTGCTTGAACCGTGTTTAATGTCAGCGGTCGTCAACCTTTATCACAGTGTTTAGTAAGAATAGGGACGCGCTGTGTCAAGTATTCCAATTTGTTTCTGATTTTAGCGAGTCCGAGAAGTGTAACGACTGACTAAACTGAGAAGGGGACAAAGAATAAGGGCAGGAGTCAGGATGCACCACGCAAACGGTCTACGTCGGTTAACGAACGACGGTCTAGTTAGATGGTCTGCTGGCAGTGGTGCGGAGAATGCTGCTAAGCACAAACACGTGAAGTATTTCGAACCTAAAGCCAGTGTACCCTACGACTTTGTCCCTCTTGCTGTTGAAATGGCTGGACCCTGGGGCCTATTGCATAACAACTTGTAACTGATAGTATTAGTGGAAGTCTTTTTTTATACCACGACGGTGGCAAACAAGCATACGGCCCGCCTGATGCTAAGCAGCTACCGTAACCTATGGACGCCTGCAACTCCAAAGGAGTCACATGCGCGTTGCCGACCCGCGTTGCGTTGTCTCTTTATAATAAAAAGAATTCGCCCCTGCCCCTGGTGATCCGAGGTGAAACAATTTGTTAGGGAGCTTGGCAAACGTTTGCGAAATAGGGGGGGGCTGTGAATCAGGATCACAACTTGTGATCCTAGGTCTGGTTCGTACATCAGCGCGGGAATGCGGCCAGTGTTTTTGGGATGTTTGCGCCAGGTACTTAAGATGGGAAGTTTGTGGTTTTCTGTGTCTTTTTTTGTATATTGCATATTTTACTTTTATTTGATTTTAACGAAACCTGTGGTGGATGCGGTTATTTTTGTCAATGGACGAAACCTGTGTTGTGGATATCGATAATATTTATGTTTTCTTTTCTCGTGTCTTATAATTATTGCTGATTAATAAATAAATTATGAAATGATCTATCAACGAACTGATTAGCGTTAAATATGGTTACTCAACTGTCATCCCATAAAGAACTGCAAAACTTTTCATACGAGCAAATTTTAACGATGAAGATGACGTTAATAGATTGTTTGGAGCAATCGGCCCTAAGTACGAGAATACGCAACGGAGTTACGTATAGTTACGTCACGTAAAACAATCTAAATAGTTTCTTTGTACGTTTTTTACAATTTAACTGCTTCCTAACCCAATCGGTGGTGAACGTGGGTTCAAATCCTAGTAAGGGCATTTATTTGTGTGTTTATCACGAATATTTGTTCCTGGGTTATGGTTGTTTTCTATGTATTTAAGTATATATTTATCTGCAGAAGTATGTATATCGTCGCCTAGTACCCATTGTATATGCTTTGGGACTAGGTTGATTTGGGTAATTTTTTCCTTAAATATTTAATCATAAATAATTATTTAATTTTTTTGTTGTTTGCGAATAAATTACGTAGTATTACTACCAAGACATCCATCGTCTTGGAAGTAATTCTGTAATGCTGCGTATTTTTTTTTAATAATACATTAAAATTATATTATTTGAATAGACTTCTAGAACGCTCGACTCGCCTGGTCGCTGTAAGCTATGATAATACAGCAGACAGCTATAATTTGGCAAAGAATATCCTTAAGACCACCTGTGCGCACCTGCTTAGGGATGGGGAGGGCAGGTATAATTAAAGTTGTTTGGATTAACTTTGACCTAATTTTACCTGTTTGTAATAAATATTACCGTAAAATTGTTAATTTTTACTTGAATCATCTTGGTATTTTTTAATAATGATTGTTTCAATTAAGGACATAAGACGCAAAATACAAGACGTACCTAACAAATGCTGGTGATCGGTTTGAGGGAATAATTGGTATCGTATTGTAATTATGGAATATGGTTTTGTATGGAGGGTCGGCCGGCTGGGATGACGTATCCCATACAAAAAAAACCGGCCAAGAGCGTGTCGGGCCACGCTCAGTGTAGGGTTCCGTAGTTTTCAGTCCGTCACAGTAAGTGTCCCCACTTAAGAATTAAAATAACACCGCCATCAGGATATGATATGAGCGTTCCACGTACATCGACATCTATCGGCAAATTAAGTAAACTATTGCGCGCGAACTTAAAGTATGGAAGATGATTTTTGTGGGATAATTCTTTATTGCGTGAGCCGATTTTCACCGTTTTTACTTTATTTGAAAGCACGTAATTTCATTGTGATTTTGTAGAAATTACAGGTACAATAAACACCTGCTTATACGGTTAAATTACCAACTTAGTTCAGAAATTTTATTGTAATTTTTTTTCAAAAACTATTCAACCTATCAAGTTCAAAATAATTTTCCTAGAAAGTTTTTATAAAGTTCTACTTATGAGATTTTTTTCATATTTTTAAAACTAATGGTTCAAAAGTTAGAGGGGGGGGACACATTTTTTTTTACTTCTGGAGCGATTATTTCCGAAAATATTAACATTATCAAAAAATTATTTTAGTAAACCCCTATTCATTTTTAAATACCTATCCAACAATATATCACACGTTAGGGTTGAAATGAAAAAAAAAATCACTCCCCACTTTACGTATAGGGGAGGTACCCTAATAAAAAAATAATTTCCACTTTTTATTTTACCACTTTGTCGGCGTGATTGATATACATATTAGTATCAAATTTCAGCTTTCTAGTGCTAACGGTCACTGAGATTATCCGCGGACGGACGGACGGACGGGCAGACATGGCGAAACTATAAGGGTTCCTAGTTGACTACGGAACCCTAAAAATGTGTCCAAATTTTTTTCTCCTACTTTTTTTAAGTCATATTAGATACGATACCAAATCATGCCCTTAAACGGATCAACACTATTTTTGTCACAGCCTGGGCCGCAATTCGACATGGCATAACTGACAGTCGCTTGCGAGACAACTATGATATCACACTTTTTTGACAGTTGAAATTGGGATGGAATCACTCAAGAGTGATATCTAAAATGGTGGCCATAGCCATAGACAAAACGCTCTAGCGAGACCTGCTGACAGCTTGACAGTTAGGTGTGGACACGTGTGGACAGGATGGATATCACTCTATCCACTAGCGATACAAGTGTGACATCCACGTCTCACAGTTTGGCTTGTCGAATCGGGCCCTGTACACTTGGCGGAATTCGGTTATTATAGAAAAAAATCAGCCGGAAGCTTGTTGAGTCTAGGGCCAAGCTTGTATGGGGGCGGAACATCATCCTTTGTCTACAGTGACTGAATTTTTGTACGAGTATACAGTCAGAAGTTGAATTTTTCCGCCCTTCGGCAGATTTATGTCTGCAGCTGCATTTCGCGCTGAATTTCGCTTAAGTGAGTGTTGCGCCTAAAATTAAAGGACCACCTACCTATAGGTAGGCCTAGCCTAGTCAGTAGTGACCCTGCCTACGGAGCTGCAGCTCTTGAGTTCGAATCCCGGTAGTGACATTTATGTACATAACAGTCCGTCATTTCCTACCTCGTCAGTAATCTATAAAGGAACATAGAGCGCAGCACTAGTCCTTTAACGACAGACATTATGCGCGAGAAGTAAATAAAAAAATTGCAATCATTCCCTGCAGATGCTACAGTCCGGGACGAGAGAGTTACCGGAACATACAGATATCTATATACAGGCTACTGAGGCCGTTACAGGTATGTATCCTATTAACACAGCAAACTAAAGTTAGTCATGACCAGATATCGTAGATTTTCCAGCGTTTTTGGTGCAGTGCTGGTTATTATTATTTTGAAACTATTAAATGTTTGAACCAAGCATCAAATAAAATCAAAGCCATTTAGATTAGCACTAAGTAATAATGGAGATATAGTTGGTAATTAAATAACAATTTCATAAAGAAAAGCTAATTGCACCGGTTTTGATGAAAAATCTACGATCTCTGAGACCTGACCTGACCTAACTTTAGTTTGCTGTGTTAATAGGATAAATACCTATAACGGGCTTCGTAGCCTAGTCAGTAGTGACCCTGCCTACGAAGGTGGAGCTTCTAAGTTCGAATCCCGGTAATGGCATTTACTCGTATTTACAGCCCGTTGTTTCCTACCCCGTCAGTAATCTGTAGAGAACAGACGGCGCAGCACTGGCTCTTTAACGACAAACATTATGCGCGCAGAGTAAATAAAAAAATTGCAAACGTTCCGTTCAGATGCTACTGTCCGGGATGAGAGAGTGACTGGAACATACAGATATATTTATCTTTATCATATCGGTATAATAAACCATGTATCGTAGCCCCCCGGACATGCCCTAGTTTTTGTTTGTACAATGTATTGTATCCTATTAACACACAAACAAAAACTAGGTCATGTCAGGTATGTATATAACGGTCTCCGTAGCCTAGTCAGCAGTGACCCTGCCTACGAAGCTGGAGATGCTGTGTTCGAATCTCGGTAATGGCATTTATTTACAGCCCGTTGTTTCCTACACCGTCAGAAATCTATAAAGGAACAGAGAGCGCAGCACTAGTCCTTTAACGAAGAGACATTATGCGCGAGAAGTAAATAAAAAATTGCAATCGTTACCTCCAGATGCCACAGTCCGGGAAAAGAGAGTTACCGGAACATACAGATATCTTTATCATATCATATGTATAGGACATGACCTAGTTTTTGTTTGCGTGTTAATAGGATACAATACATATCTATAACGGTATCTGTAGCCTAGTCAGTAGTGACCCTGCCTACGAAGCTAGAGGTCCAGGGTTCGAATCCCGGTAATGGCATTACAGCCCGTTGTTTCCTACCCCGTAAGTAAGATTTCTCATGATTATGAAATATAAGTATATTTACAGATGTAAAAGGTACAAAGAGCGCAGCACTAGTCCTTTAAAGACAGACATTATCCACGAGAAGTAAATAAAAAAATTGCAATCATTCCCTGCAGATGCCACAGTCCGGGACGAGAGAGTTACCGGAACATACAGATATCTATATAATATCGGTATGATATTCTATGTATTATGTATTCGATGTATTATAGCCAGCAAACAAAAGTTAGGTCATGACCACGTTTTTGGTGCAGAATCCAAGAATCAAATAAAATCAAAGCCATTTAGATTAGAACTAAGTAATATAATAATGAAGAGATGGTTGGTAATTAAATAACAATTTCACAAAAAAACGTAACTGCACCAGTTTTGCTGAAAAATCTACGATCTCTGGTCATGACCTAACTTTTGTTTGCTGTGTTAATAGGATACATACCTATAACGGCCTCAGTAGCCTAGTCAGTAGTAACCCTGCCTACGAAGCTGGAGGTCCAGGGTTCGAATCCCGGTAACGACATTTATTTACAGCCCATTTTTTCCTGCCCCGTCAGAACTGGCCCTTTAACGACAAACATTATGCGCGAAAAGTAAGTAGATAAATTGCAATCGTTCCGTTCAAATGCTATTGTCCGGCAGGGCTTGTAACCGGTATTTTGCTCCATACTAAAATACCGGTTTTTGTTTTCGTTCTTTCGTTTACTATTTCATATTTAATCGAAAAATCTTACAATATAAAGTCATAACCTAAAAACAATACGAGATCTATAATTATTTTACATGTTTTTAAAGTGGGTCATTCCACTCATACAATAGTATGTTATTCAATCAAATACAAACATTGAAAACATTAAAAAATAATCCTGTTGGGTTGATTATTTTTTTATCTTTTTAATGTTTGTATTTGATTGAATAACATAATACGAGATCTACGTAAAAACCATAAAATATGTAAACATATTGGGTTATTTCGGGGCTTTTTGCGAAAACCGGTTAGCCCTGCTGTCCGGGACGAGAGAGTTACCGGAACATACAGATATCTTTATCACATCGGTATGATATACCATGTATCTTAGCCTATAGGACATGACCTAGTTTTTGTTTGTACAATGTATTGTATCCTACTAACACACAAACAAAAACTAGGTCATGTCAGGTAATGACATTTATTTACAGCCCGTTAATATACGTAATCTTACTTACGGGGGTAAGTAAGATTACGTATGATTATGAAATATAAGTATATTTACAGATGTAAAAGAACATACGGTACAGCACTGGTCCTTTAACGACAAACATTATGCGCGAAGAGTAAATAAAAATTTTCAATTGATCCCGGCAGATGTTACGGTCTGGGATGTTACCGTGAGAGAAGCTACGGGTTTTATATTCATCTTACAACTAAACAGCAACCAAGCCGGTATATAACGTGACCTTGCTTTCTTAAAACTTCGAAGACGACATACTCGTAAACTGCACCTGAGTAACTTCAAGAAATTGTTTAAAAAATAACCAAATTATACATAACCAAAACCAAACTCATCCAATTTTGTAGCTATAATTCGACTCCAATCAGCCTAAATATCCAGTGTGAAGGCTCTTATGGCCCTACAAATAATAGCGTGTCACATATATTCGTGGCCTTCATGTAGGCAGATACTATTGCCGGTGACGGTGTACAATGCTTTACGATTACGAGTATGAATGTGGGCCGTATTCTTACTTAATAATTTTAAACAAAAAAGAACCGACTTCACTAAGCATCCACCTTTCCAACAACAAATGCTCGATCTGCTGTAAAAAATACTCAAATCACCATAAGTGTGCCTATAATAGTTGAAGAGTTCCCTCGATTTTTCCAGGATCCCATCATCAGATCCTGACATGGTTACAATGGGACCAACTGTGAAGTATACGCTTTCAAACAAAAAAATAATTTTTCAAATCGGTCCAGCCTTCTTCGAATAATCGGTGAACATACATAAAAAAAAATAGCAAAAACAAAGATCCCGACGAATTGATAACCTCCTCCTTCGAAATCTTGAAGTCGGTTGAAAACACGTTTATACACGATCCTACTTCAATAGAACTCTAATGCATTAACTACGCAACAGCTAGCGCCTAAACGTCTGAAACAGAAATTCCAGAATTTGCTTGAAAATTATTCCGACGCACCTCCAATACTTCAATATTGGTAGATTATTTGTTGTGTGTTAGAGTTATTATGTTGGAGATAGTGTTTATAATGTATTGTTTATGTATTTTATAATTAGAATACGGCACCGTGTCTGTAGAATAGTGATGTCTTTGAATTCCAGGAAATAAATTAAATGTCATGTACGGGGTGTTGTCTCATCGCTTTAATATCCGGCGCATTAGGGAAGCGACGCACTCGCTGTGTAGCGGTAGAGTTACCAGGCGTCAGACATTTTCCGGACATGTAAAGAATTTTGGGAATTTCTCAGGAATGCACTGATTATAGTAGCTTATGTAACTGTTACGTAATAAGGGATTCTAATATAGGAGTGTAATTTTATGAAACGTGCCGCAGGCCTAATTACGTACAGTGGTATAAACTGCTTTATAAATCCTAAATGACGTGTTCGGAAATCATCCGAAATATTAACCGGTTAGAGCAATGTTCTTGCGAGCGTAACCTTTATGATGGGTTAGGCTCTTAAAGTGTGGCTCTAACCGCTACGGAAAATTTACCGGTTTACAAGCCCTGACCGCCATTGCACCGCCATGGCCAACTCGATTGTGCCGGCGGTCGGGAAGGAGGACTGGATTTTCATTACGTTACCGATATGTGGTAATGAATTTTCATACATTTTTACAATACTGTCACAGATAATACACTGTTGTTACATTACTGTTTGCAGTAATGGTGGTACTTATGAGTACATACGGTTTCCGAACGCAGAATAGAGGATTTATGATATGGGTGTAAATAAAAACATTTAACCGAACTACTTGGGCACTAATGAAATATCATTAATTAATAACCATAATTCGGTAAGGCGTTGCTGAAGTAAAGGAGATCGTCAATTCTGGGCCACCTGATATAAACCGTATACAGTTTGTACTGCAATGTAAAATAAATACTCATTTTATTACTAAAGTAGACAAAATATTGCAAAAAAATGAAACGGGAATTAGAAATACTAAATAAATAAACATTATGTTGATTTTTCCGCGATTAATATACAGCAAGACAAGTCGTTAACGTCCTTATGGCATTGACATAAAGTTTAACTTCACCCTGGCCTGAAACGGGATTGTTTTTTGGTTTGACACTGTCAATGTATACCGTTACATAATCTGCGTTTTGATACTGTTCGGTAAGTTAGAACATTGTAATATTAAAATAGTATCTAAGCCTACGAATACGAAAGTTTAAATTAGAAATCGACTATAGTTAGTTAGTTAGTTAGTTATACTGGGCGTTTTTCCGCAAGTCGACATCCAGCGTGCCTATTTTGCGTGAAACGGGGGTAGCACTATTATTCCAACCATCCCAGTTCCTCAACGAAGCCCAGCAGAGCTTTCAGGTTGCCTGCCGTCTCGCGCAAGGTGCCTGGGGTCCCTAGGTGTTTATTTCTGTATACTTCTACCTGTTTGCAATCTAGCAGAATGTGTTTTGTTGTTTCATCCGCCTCCATGCATGCTCTGCACATGGGGCTGTCTGTCCTACCTATTGTGAAGAGGTGTTTGTTTAGTGTGTTATGTCCTGTTATCAGTCCCACTAGTTTGCGTAGCTGGGGTCTTCTTGTCCTCAAAAGTGTTTTGGTAAGTTTGTGATTGTATTCAGTTACTATTTCTTTGGTTTGTCTACAAGTGTCCATTTCTTTCCAGTATGTTTGATGTAGTTGTTTGTAGTGTTGGTCAAGTTGGTTGTTTATGTGCGAATATGGTAAGGGTACGATGGGTTCGGGTCCATATGCCGGTGTATCTGAGCCCTTACGGGCTAGCTCATCCGCAGCATCGTTCCCTCTTGAGTTACTGTGTCCCTTGATCCATTGCAGTGTCACCTTATTGCCATCTTCGCATACCTCTGAGAGGCTTTGATGGCATTCGTGTATGAGTCCAGATGTAATTCTGTCGCAACCTAGCGCTTGTAGTACTGACTTGCTGTCTGATAGTATACATATGTTTTCGTGTTTTAGCTGTCGTCGTTTCACTGCATTGCAAGCTTCTATTATTCCCAAACATTCTGCTTGGAATACTGTGTTATGTGCTCCGAGTGGTTTAGAGATGTGAATATTCAGGTCCTCCGAGAAGACACCACAACCTGTTCCTTCGTTGGTTTTTGATCCATCCGTGAAGATTCTTAGTTCTGTTTGATTTAGTGCTTCTTTTGAATCTTCTGTTAGCGATATAGCATACTCTTTCCAGAAGATCGTATTTTTGGGTATTCTGTCGATTACCGCATCCAGCATTGGAAGTTTTGACAGTATGTTATCGTATATCCTCGTGTGCGGTGTTTTATGTTTGGTCCACAAGTTTTGGTTTTTTAGGCGAATAGCCGTTGCGGCTGCTTCTTTTTGTATATATAGGTGTAATGGTAGAAGCCCTAGCATGATTTCCAGCGCCGCTGTCGGAGTTGTTCTCATGCAACCGGTCGCTGCCAAGCATGCTAGCCTTTGCGTTTTCTGTAATTTGTTGATTGAGGTAGTAAGTTGAGTGCGGGGCCACCATACTACAGCTCCGTAGCTTATCATTGGCATTATTATCATTTTGTACAGCCACAGTATTATGTGGGGGGCTAGACCCCATTTCTTGCCCACCATTCTCCGGCATTGCCAGAAGGCGACTGTCGCTTTGTTTAGTTTGTTGTCCAGGTGTTTATTCCAGTTCAGTTTTTCGTCCAAAGTTATTCCTAGGTACTTTACTTCTTTCGAGAGTGTTAGTCTGGATCCAAACAAGGTTGGCATTTCGTATGTACCCAGTTTCCGTTTATGAGTGAAGAGAATTGTGTCGGTCTTTTTTGGGTTTACCGATAGGTCATTCTCCTTGCACCATTTCTCTACTATTTTCAGTGCTGCCTGTGTAAGGTCGCACAGTGTGCTTGTTACTGGTCCATTGATCATTATTACTAGATCATCTGCGTACCCTATTGTCAAGAATAGATTGTTGTTTAGCTTTGTTATCAGGTCATTTACTACCAGGTTCCATAAAAGTGGCGAGAGTACACCTCCTTGAGGGCATCCTCTTATGACGAGCGCCTGGTGATTCTGGTTCTCCGAGAGTCTGATGATTCTCTTTCTTAGCATGTTCATTATCCATTCTGTAATCAATGGTTCGGTTTTATGTCTGTTTAGAGCTTGTTGAATGCTACTGAAATTTGTCTTGTCGAAAGCTCCTTCTATATCAATGAAGGTGCCTAGACAGGAGTTTTTCCTTGCTAGCGCAGTTTCTATATTATTTACAACGGCATGCAGTGCTGAATCTGTCGATTTGCCTTGTGTGTATGCATGTTGGTTTGGGTGAATACCTATGTTTTTGAGTGCCGTGTCCTTCAGTTCTCTGTCACATAGTCTTTCTAGTATTTTTAGCATGAAGGAGGTAAGGCTTATGGGTCTGAATGATTTCGGATCTGTGTAATCAGTTTTACCTGGTTTTGGTAGAAAGATCACCTTTACTTCTCTCCATTTCTGTGGGATGTATCTGAAGGCGATGCAGCTACATAGTATGCCAGATAGTTGTTCGATAAGTTTGTCTCCTCCCCATTTTAGGAAGGCTGGGTATATCCCATCTATTCCTGGTGATTTAAAGTTGCTGAAACTGTTGGTTGCCCAGGCTGTTTTGGTCTGTTCAGTTATACGCTCCGCTATCTTCCACTCGTCTTGGGTCGGATGATAGCTTTCTGTTTGTGCATCCCAGTCTTGTATGTCAACTACTTTGCAACCTGGGAAATGGGTTTCTACCAGTAGGCTTTCGGTCTCGGCTGGGTTACTGGTAGTGCTATTGTCCCCCCTTCTCAGCGTGCCTAGTAATTGTTTCGGTTGATCAGCCATGATCTTCCTTGTTCTATTTGCTTGGGTGTTCTTAGATATATTGTCACAGAAGTTCCTCCATGAGGTTGACCTTCTGTATCTTATTCGCTTTTTGTATTCTGATTTGGTTGTTTTATATTTGTCCCAGTCTTCTTCAGATTTTGTATTCATGGCTCTGTTCAGCTGTTTCCTCATTTTTGTTCTTAGTCGTTCCAACTCTGGACCCCACCAGCTACTGTTATTACATTTTCCATTAGTTGGTGGTGTCGATAGTGGGCATGTGTCTTCGTAACAGTCAATTATGTTCCTAGTGAGCGACTTTACCTGTTCCTCTAGCTCTACTGTGTTGTTTGGTCTGTATGTGTTTGTGTTGCTGTCTATTTTGCCTGCAAGAAGTTCCTTATATGCCTGTATGTCGGTGCGTCTAGGATTTCTTCTAGGTATAGGTGTGTGCGTGTCTGCTGTCAGATCATACCGAATCCACCTGTGGTCGGAGCATGATAGTTCATCCGATACCTGCCAGTTGGACACGTGTTGAGCTGCCAGTCCTGTGCTTAAAGTAATGTCAATTATAGTATTACATCTACGAGTGACAAAAGTTGGTTTTGATCCTGTGTTAAGTATGTCTAGATTAGTAGTCATAAGGTATTCAACAATATCGTTACCTCTGTTGTTGTTGGTTTCCATTCCCCATAGGTTGTGGTGGCCATTGCAGTCCGCTGATATGACCAGCTCAAGCCCTCCTCTCTCGCAGTAACGTACGAGGTTGTTCATTTCCGTGGGAGGTGGTTCGTCTTCTGCCGCCATGTAGACAGACGCGAGAACTATCTCTGGCAGTTTTGAGTTTTGTGTTCTGAGGAGTTTTATGGCACACACGTCTCTGGAACAGAATTCAGTTAGTGGTTGTGCCATTATGTTACGAGATATGTATATACAGGTTCTAGGTTTGCTTTGTGTATTATAGAATATATTACCTCCGGTGTTGTTGAGGCCGTTTATGCGTGTGTTCCTGATCCACGGCTCTTGGATCAGGGCTATGGCGGTTGGGTTAACCTCCAGCCATTTCCGAAGTTGAGCCGTTGCAGATTCGCTGTGCTGGAGGTTAACCTGGAGGACCTTACAGAGGGAAGGGGACATTGGAGGAGTGCCCCTTTTCCCCTTGCCCCTTTAGGTCCAGGAGACTGATCCCCTTCGGTAAGCCCTCTTCATCCTCGGAGTCCAGCAGGATGCCTTCCTCGACGTCGGATTCTGTTGGTTGGTCTGTCTCCATTGCAGAGGGGGCGGACTTTATAGCGGACTCGCTCTCCGTGCTCTTTCCGTCCGTCTTGCCTTCTGATGGGTTGTTCTTTTCCGGTGGGGTATCTCGGAAGTGTCCCCCGCTGTGCTGGAAACGGATATAGACCGTTCCACATAGGTAGCTCAGTCGTCTACCCTTCTCCAACACAGCAGGTACAACGTCCTCCGGGATTCCCACCAGAAGTAGTGTGCAGGCCTTCTTCTTTAAGGGGATGGCTTGGTTCAGTGTCCACTTCCTCACCATGGCCCACTGGTTCTGGTAGTTTAGGACCCTTCCTAATTTGGTGAGGTTATCCTCCAGGGCTGGGATCAGGATGCCACACCTTGTGTTCCTGATCATCTCGTCCTCCCTCTTCCCGACAAGATGGTCTCCGTTTTGAAGTGTGGCCGTCTCTAGCCATTTTGTCAGCCACGTTTTCGTATTGGCGTCTTGGCACCACAGCTTTAGGTACCCATCCACAAAACTGGGTCTTCCTGAGAACGCTGGGGCCTGCGCTACTGTGTCCAGATCGGTCTCGATGGCTGCCTTGAAGATGGCATCTCCGATTTTGCGTTCCACCTCCTGGGCGTCCTGCTGCGACAACCTTCCCGTGCGTGTGTTGGTGATCGCAACCGTCAGGTCTGCCGCCGCTGCCGCCGCGTAGGTGGAGGGTTGATCTGATCCCTGAGAGTCCGTCCTACGCTTCTTGTAGTCGCCTCTAGGGGATATGGTTTCGTCCAGGCGGGCCCTCTTGGCTTTGGTGTCATTATTCGCCTGGTCTTGTTCAGCTGGGGTCGTCGCTCCCTCGCCCTGTTCTTTAGGGGCTTCGACCTCCTTTTTGTCTCCAGGGGCTCGGCTTCCTGCTTCTCTGCGCTTTTGGAGCCGCTGCCTCCGCCTCTGCGACAGTTTCTTCTTCAGAGGTATGTCTTTTCCGGTCTGGGTAGGCTTAGGTTTACACCTGATCTCCCAACCGGGATCGATAAACTGCTTTGAGGGGTCAACGTGTGTCGTCCTCCTCTTGGCAGTCTCCGTTGTTTGTTTTGAGGGCCCAGCTGTTGGTGGCTTCATCGTCTCTGGCTTATCCACCGTGGTCGGGGTTCCAGTTGGTACCCCAGTTTCTGGTGGACAATCCAGCTTCAATGGCTCCTCCACAGCCGTTCCACTCTTTGTCTTTTCCACCCCCCTTAGTGCTTCAGCATGCGCCGTCTCATCTAAGGTGGGCGTAGGTGTCATCGTTTGTTTTTTGTTTTGTGTTGAGATTTTATTTTTGCTACTTTTATCCATATGTGTTCCCACGAGTAGCTAGGGAAATATAGGTCCGTCCACGCAGAGCCCCGCTTGCGTAGATAAGGCAATTATACAACGGGTTTCGCCCGGTTCCCGAGGCCTTTCGTTCGCGACTGTGCTCCCTCACAGCCATGCATCCATCGGCACGAGTAGTTCCACCTTGGATTAGGGGAGGGGTTGGGGGGGAGATTGGAGTGGACATGGGTCATATATTCTGGTACTACCTCCGAGCCTCTCCTTAACTACACATCTCCGTTGATCCGACGACGGACCCCGGGACGGCGCTCCCGTTCATCCAGCAGAGGTATCCCTCTTTTGGATAGCCCGATGAGTTTCGTCGAGATCCTCCGTCAATCCATCAGAGGTGTGTTGTGTAGGGGTGGCGGTTAGTAGCACCAGACTAAAGACCCTCAGGATTAGGGAGATAGATGGGAGTTGATCAGACAGGATTGTTAGAAGGGAAATGACTTTTTGGATCACAGGAGGTTGGTGGGGTAGGTTTTAGGTAAAGGAAACACCGGTCGGGTGGGAGTGCTCACATCACATGGCCTGCCATGGCGTGTCCCCGTCCAGGTGGTGGCCCTCATACTTAGCTACTAGTGGTCCGGGGTATGTTAGTAAATACTGCGACGCCCGTTGTCGACCACTATCATTGTCCGGGGAGTACGACCCACCCAACAATGAGACCCTGGGTGGGTTCCTCCCTGGTCCGCGGCGGCAGACCAGAGGAAGACGTGGACGTGTATGTTAGGCTTGAGGTGTGGGCCAATAGTTCAGCGTCGCGTACCTGAACGTACCCACTACCCCCGAAACCCCCCTGAAATCGACTATATTAAAACGCCTAAAGATTGAAAATGCGTATTTTTGCATTTTTGATCGAAGTTTGAATATTAAAAGTGGGTTTCATAATGGCATAATATCATGCTCCTTCGATAACGAAACGCATCTTTTTTTCAATTTTGCAATGTCAGATGTTAGTGCTATCGCACTTAACGGAGGTAAACCTTATCCCTTCGCAATAGGTGTTAGGAATGTTCAGTTAATAGTATCAACGATGGTTTGACAGCCGTCTTTGTTTACCGAAATCCTGTATTTCAGTAAACAAAGACGTACTATAAATACGATCAAAATATGACTTTTTATTATTTCATCAATCATGATGACGGGAATCATCCCGTTTTGTTTTCAAGTCCGCTTTTGTACATTATCTTTAAAAAATCGGTACTTTTTTTACATTAATATATAAATCATAGGCAAGCACGCTTTCAAATATTGTACTTGTCAGATTTAAGTTTTGAATGCATGATTTTTCAATTTTCCCATTAGATTTCGCAATATTTTTACCACCATCTATCTAGAAATTATGACGATTCTTCAAAGGTAAGAACCATTCCTAAAGGGTCCTAAATAATCTGGGCCAGATCACCTAACAAAAATGGACGATCTCCTTTGCTTTAATACGCAGTTTAAGTATAAAGTACGAAACATTTTGGTAAGTTATTACCTTAGTTACGTTGTCACTTTTTATACGTAACAGGTTGACTAAAATTTTTTTACTCCAACCCTAATGTGTGGAGTATCGTTGGATAGGTCTTTTAAAAAAAATAAGGGTATTCTAAAACAATTTTTGGATGAAACTAATACTTTCGTAAATTAGTATTATTAGCTCCGAAAGTTTAAAAAAGTGTTTATCATATTTCCGCGATATCTCATTAAACGTTGATCCCAGCAAAAAAGTGCAAAGAACCTTTTTTATAGAAAATTATATGTGGATGAATTAAGCATGAGAACATTTTTTAGTATGAGCCACCGTTACCGAGTTATTTACGAAGACCCAAAATAAGGGACCTTTACACCCCTCCCTCCCCGCTAGCGGCGCCCCCATCCACCGGTACTTTTAGTATGTTGTGTAAGATACCTTTATCTACAACTACACCAAAATTCAGCTACACACGAATTATTTCCCCTATCAGGCAGTTAAGAAGCGTCTTCGTTTGGTGAGCTATTTCGTATAGAACTTGTCAATCTAGGAATACCTAGATTCGGTAAGTAATCTTACCGTCCTAATACAAAGAAATTACAATTTGGCATTGAAAATAACACTTTATGTGATCCATTACTCATAGAGATACATCTTTATTTTGGCCAGCTCTTTGGTCAACTGGGTAATATATGTATGGTCCTAAGAGTTAAATGGTTATAGAGAGACCAGTTAATTTCGCACTTATAATATTGGTAGGGATGGAATAAAAGTAAACAAAACCCTTTAGCTATCATTAGGCACTGTCAGTCTGTGTGACGTTATTATCAAAAAGCGTTTACCGCATAGTGCCGCGTGATGGATGGGCCTCCAATGATTTATACGGACGGGCCAATCGCGGCCGGCAACGCAGTCGAGCGACTGATCGCAGAGACTAACTTCAAGCCTGTAACAGTGCCGTATTCTGATTTTAAAATACATAAATAACATATTAAAAACACAATATATTTCAAACTCCAACGCTCAACACATAATCAACCATATTGAAGTTATAGTGGAGTTGCATCGGAATTATTTTCAAGCTCATTTCTGATTTAGACGTTTAGGCGCTAGCTGTATTGCGTAGTTAATGCATTGGAGTTGTATTGAAGATGGATCGTGTCATAACGTGTTTTAAAGTTAGTATACAGCCTCAGGTATTTCCGAACTTTGACTCGTGGGCCACGGTCAGGCCTCCGCTTCCTTTTCGCGGGCCGGATTGTATGAGATTTTTACAGCGGAACTGGCGGGTTCGTGGTTTGCTAGGCCGTGGATTGGAAACCTCACCATATCTTGGTACTGTCCTCGCGAAAACGGTGTATGATTCGACCAAATTGTCCGTTGTACGGCGCGCGAAACGACTGCTCTAATGTGCATAATCTACCGAGCTGTCATTCGCCGATCTTTTACTTTGTCTGTTCTCCAATATCTGTACGATTACTTGTACAAAATTATATGACCACAACCTTAATTGTATAGTTTTAAGGTCTTTTCACATTTAACTTAACACATTTTTGTCTAATAAATCATATACATATTGTAAAACTCGACTGTACAAGCGTCGAGGCTCGGCTACGAGGTGAGAGCGACCACTTTCCGACTTTATCCTTCTTTTCTTACCATAGATTGATCATTCCATACAACTGATAATAAGCTCGAAAGCTTGATATTATGAAGGCTAGACGACTAAGGGGACTGAAGGAGGAGTTGGCAGGGGCACCCACCTGTTTTACAATATACAAAGTTTTACAACGGCCCCTGTCCGCTTCAGGGCCTCTTAGTCATAATGTCAAGCTTTCAGGCTAATAACCAGTCGTATGGAGTAAGCGTAACCTATAACTGCTGCACGCCGCTGCCACTGCCTTTGTTTTAGTATATAAGGTGCTAACAAATTAGTCACGGATATTTTAAGAGATAATACATTACATTAAAACAATTAACTTTTAACTGTAATTAAGGAACCTTTGTATATATATTTTTGTTTTCATTTACCGAACGAAAAAAAATATTGTAATTCATTTTTAAAATAACCATAAAGTAGGTACCTGTCAAGAAGTTTAACACTGTCTGTCATGTCACGTCAAAAGTATTTTTTCTTAAATGTCATCATGATTCGGGTCTAAAGAGGTCTCATTTAATTATCTTATTAACAGGGTGTTTAAACCTAGGAAATTTGTTTCCTAGTTTTCTCCAAAAAAACATAACAAAACCTATGATGTTTCATACTTAAATATACTCCGAGAACCGAGTAAAATTATTCGTGACTAATTTGTAAGCACCTTATATTTATGGATTTGTAATAGTCCAAATCAAACGGGATATTATGGCTGCAGTTGAATACGGCGATTATCACACTGGCGCCGCAACGCAACCGGATGCGATGACGCTATGCAAGCGTGACAGTGCTATACACATGCAGAGCGCTATCTCGCTCGCGCACCGGCGCTGCATGCGGAAACCGCAGCACTGTGGAAGCCGCCTATGTTGTATTGATTCATATCATATTAGAGCAATAAAAGCGCAACCAACGGTCGCCATAAGGTTCTTTAAGATTTTAACTATCATATATCTCTCTGCCTATGAAGCAGGAGCTCCCGGGTTCGAATCCTGGTCAGGGCATTTATTTGTGTGTTTATCACAGATATGTTCCTGCGTTATGGATGTTTTCTATGTATTTAAGTATTTATCTATCTATTATATATATCGTCGTCTAGTACCCACAACACAAGCCTTATTGAGCCTACTGTGGGACTAGGTTGATTTGTGTAAGATTGTCCCATAATATTTTATTTTTATTTTCTATATTTATGTTAAATCGGTATCATTATTATTTTTATCATTCGCTAAAGTCGCTCGTCTGCGACGTTTCGTCGATCGACAGCGGCAAGAGATTCGAATTTACATGTATTTGTTAATCCGGCGGTGCGCGCCCGATCCGTCTTCGCGGGAGATTTGTACCGATCTGATCGGTGGCCTAGCACGACTCAGGTTCTTTATTTCGCGTCATGACTAGATACCGGACTTTTGTCGCAATGACGTCACGATAGGGTGATTTGGGGAGTAAACGGGACGGTGTTATGAAATACGGTTAAAAACTCGGTTGTTAACCGAATACATTTTAATTAGACATTTTCAACAAAATGATCTAGTAAGTTGATCAATATTATCTTTTAGTGCAAACCATACACTTGTACGTTAAACTGGACTGGTGACAGTAACTGTCACAGTTGTGACGAACAAAGAGTGAGTGGTCGACAAAACCCAATGCCAGTTTAACGTACAAATGCATGGTTTGCAAGTAATATAGCAAACGATAATATTGATCAACTTACTAAGTAATTTTGTTGAAAATGTCTAATTAAAATGTATTCGGTTAAAAACCGAGTTTTTAACCGTATTTCATAACACCGTCCCGTTTACTCCTCAAATCACCCTATTGTGACGTCATTGCGACAAAAGTCCGGGGTCTAGTCATGACTCATCATTTGTATTAGTGTAACATAGTCTAACAACTCACTGTATTAATCTATACATATAATAAAGCTGAAGAGGGTCGAAAGTCTGTACATGGAAGATAATCGAAAAAAAGTTGGCTGGGGATACTTAGAATCGATAACAGAACACGTTCCAACAATTTTTAGAATTTTTGTCTGTTTATCTGTTTGTCTGTTTATTTGACCGCGCATCACGTGAAAACGGCTGAACGGATTTTGATGAAATTTTGTATAGAGATAGTTTGAGTCCCGGGGAAGGATAATATATAGTTTTAATCCCGAAAATCAACCCTGGTGGGGGTGAAAATGGGGTTGAAAGTTTGTATGGAGAATTTTTAACCGCTGATACGATTTAGATAGAAATGAGTATGGAGATAATTTGAGTCTCGAGAAACGTCATAGGATAGTTTTCAAACCCTTGTGGGGGTGAAAAGGGGGTTGGAAGTTGGTATGAGGATTTTTTTACCGCTGAACTGATTTTGATGAAAATTGGTATAGAGATAGTATGGGTCTCGAGAAAGGACAAAGGATAGTTTCATCTTCAAAAAAGCCCCCCCCCCCCATTTTACTTTAGAATTTTAGGTCCAAAAATCTATCTTATCTATCTATACATATAATAAAGCTGAAGAGGGTCGAAAGTCTGTACATGGAAGATAATCTAAAAAAAGTTGGCTGGGGATACTTAGGATCGATAACAGAACACGTTCCAACAATTTTTAGAATTTTTGTCTGTTTATCTGTTTGTCTGTTTATTTGACCGCGCATCACGTGAAAACAGCTGAACGGATTTTAATGAAATTTTGTATAGAGATGTGAGAATGAGTGTATAGTGACAGTGAGAAGTGACAAAGTGAAAAAAGTAAAAAAAGTCGAGAACCTGAAAGTAAGAAATGTCGAAAATGTCAGGAATATAAAAAATGATAAAATTTTAAAACATTCAAAAAATTTCCAAAATTTCAAAAATTTCAAAAATTTCAAAAATTTCAAAAAATTCAAAAATTCCAAAAATTTCTAAAATTTCTAAAATTTCAATAATCTCAAAAATCTCAAATATCACAAAAATCTCAAAAATCTCAAAAAAATTAAAAATTTCAAAACTTTCAAAAATTTCAAAAAATTTCAAAAATTTCAATTAAGAAAAATACAAAAAAAAAATAAAAATACAAAAATTAGGAAAAAGTCAAAAATGAAATAAAATTAAATAACGTAACTTCGTTCCAACCGAAACGCACTCAGGTATTTTTTTTTCTCTGACGTTCATTAGCGCATTGTAATTTGCTTACATTGAAGAATAAATATTTTGATCTACAACAATATCATAAATCCTCTATTCCGCGTTCAGAAACCGTATGTAATTACCACCATTAATGCAATCAGTAACGTAACATCAGTGTATTATCTGTGACAGTGTGTTAAAAACGTATGAAAATTCATTACCTACGGTAACGTAATGAAAATTCGCCCTCCTCCCCGACCGCCGACACAATAAGGTTGGTCATGGCGGTCATTCTAATGGTTTCCGAACACGTCACTTAGGATTTTTTTAATCTGTGTAGATAAAGCAGTGCATGCTTCTATTAGGGTACACATAAAATGGGGGGTGAATTTTTTTTTCGCTCCAACTCTATCGTGTTGGGTATTATTGAATAGGTCTTTCAAAAAGAATAGAGGTCTTGTAATACATTTTTTGGATGAAACTGATAGTTTCGTAAATATTAGATTTGAAAGTTCAATCAAAAAAGGGCGTCTCTTCCATCTAACTTTAGAACCGTGGGTCCAAACAGGGCGGCAACTACGAAACTCTACACTGAGCATCGCCCGACATGCTCTTGGCCGGTGTTTTTTGCATTGTTATCCCAGAAATCACCCCTTAAAGATTACTAATTCCAATTCAAGAAAATCCCCAGCCAGGTTATACGTAGCCTATAAAAATTAAACGCTTAAAAGGGGGGGGGGGGGCAGCCACTACACTCACTACAGATTGAGTTAAATTTGCATGAGTCACCCCCCCCCCCCAAGTACACCTCAAATAGAAAAAAACGTTACTGACCCCCTCAAAAAATCATTTCTGCATTTGTGACCCCCCCCCCCCAAATTTCAACCGCACCTGTTCTTACCTTTCATGCTTAGGTTGATTTGACGGGAGGATCGATTTGGAAAAGTGGTACTGTATCCGATATACACCTACTACTCTATGTCGTTTAAATCATGCCAAAAAAAAGTATTGATTTTTGAGTGTAGTTTCATTTAGTGGTAATTGTATCCATTTGTCAACTTTACTTCAAGTTCCGCCTCCAGGGTAGCGGAAGAGAAATTAGGGGCAAATTAGCCACTTACACAGACCGAATTCCACGCGGGCGGAGCCGCGGGCACAGCTAGTGTTATATATAAATAATATTTTTTGATCATGTAAGCACTTACCTACTTACTGAGTGACCTACAACACTGAATGCCTAAGATACAAGTTTTAAGTTACTTAGTTTAGGTATTTCGATGTAAAATTTTAATTTTAACTAGATTTGACTTTCTGTATTACTACGATTTTATTATTATAATTGTTTGATAACTGTTAATATATGACTGTACCTATGTAATATAAAATATGTACCTATTGTAATTCTGTAAGCTTTTTTGTTTTTTTTTTTTATAATGAATAAAAATTTATTGTTATTGTATTGTATTTAGACAAGAAGATTTAAAAAATCTTTTTTTAATGTCAGCATCGTTATCCTTCTAGCGTTTTCACGGTTTTTGCCGCGGCTTAGTTGAGAGATATATCCGCTTGGCAATCTATGCAGGGATCGAATAGCGGTATTATTTTCATACAAATTAACCGGTATTCAATTACGGTATTTCGGTTGTTAATAAATATTGTCAGGGTAATCTGTAAATTATTGCCCTTACCTAAATTACATTTAAGAATATAATTTAAATATTGCTAT
The DNA here is from genome assembly GCA_947086415.1 of Pammene aurita. Taxonomy (NCBI): domain Eukaryota; kingdom Metazoa; phylum Arthropoda; class Insecta; order Lepidoptera; family Tortricidae; genus Pammene; species Pammene aurita. Next base: position 17,451,613 of record OX352315.1, read on the forward strand.
AGTCGGGCTATATTCGTTGTATAAAGCGCTCCTGGGGGTAAGACGTCAGACTTTCAATCCGAAGGTCTCGGGTTCAAACCCCGGCTCGTAACACTGAGTTTTTCGGAACTTATGTACGAAATATCATTCGATATTTACCAGTCGCTTTTCGGTGAAGGAAAACATCGGGAGGAAACCGGATCTAATCCCAACAAGGCCCAGTTTCCTCTCTGGATTGGAAGGTGAGATAGCAGTCGCTTTCGTTAAAACGAGTGCCTACGCCAATTTCTAGGATTAGGTTGCCGAGCGGAGCCCAAGCTCAATAGAGCACAAATTTGGGACAAATGCTAGGAGCAAGAAGAAGATTGCTATAGTCGGGCGTTATTTAGATTTTTATTAATACCGGTAAAGACCCCTGAACCTATGTATATCAACATTGTCAGCATGTATGTAGAACGAAAATTTGACGTTAAGTTTAATTGCTATTTCTTTCTCGTATTCGTATTCTAATTAGAAAAAATATGTTGCGAAAAAAACCTAGTGGGACGACGCGTCCCATTCAAAACTTTTTTGTTAATGAATTTTTTTTCCTCCTACTTATTTCTAAAATAACGATATATTTAAATGATCGAACATCGAACAAAGTAGACGATGACGAATACCGGAGGGAGCCGGAATAAGAAAAAGACAAATTATGAATATGACCAAAGATGACAAAAATTACCTACGTAAGTGACGAATAAAGAATAGGTGACGAATTAAGAACTTGAACAAAATTGAAAGGGACGCCTCTATACTACACCTGACTCGCAACGTCGTTTATGTCCTACACACGACATAAAGACGAACTTTACAAGGAAAGAAAAAGTAATTTACACATCATCATCATCATACTAACCACTCTTATATTGGTATCTCCGCACATGCTAGACAGTCCACGACTTCATTATTTGCCCGCCTGTCTTCTCCCAAAGACTCGCCCGCTTTATTGCCAAATTTGCTAAACGCCCGCAATACAATCAAAGGAAAAAATATGTGCTTAGTCTGGACGGGATTTGCATCAGTATGTAATGTCAAAATGCTAAGTCAAATGCGACATTAAAACAACTTGCGTTCAATAAATGACGCTGCGCTGCGGCAATTGATACAGTCACCATAAAATATATCGGAGCGGCCAAGGTACTCAAAACAAAACATGCACTTTATCGCCTTGACAATAGAGGCGTTGTTCAGATATTTGTAACCATCTTGGCCGCTCCGATATATCTGATGGAGACTATACCGAAACAGGTAACGCGTCCATGGCAAATAAACGCAAACGTATCGAAGTGGCCACAGTGAACGCGACTCACTTTTTTTGGTAGCTCGACTCAAAGCTGGTCGCCACTGACACAAGGCGGACACGTCATACTACAAAACTCGTTTGAACGTCTATGTGTGCACGGCACATCTGTACACACTTCAATGGGTGCGTATGACTGATAACCTACTAGTTTCCTATCAATCGGCCGCTGCGGGGTGAAGTAATTCCAATCGGGGCGGGGCGTACGAGTAGCGTGGCCGTTCTGTATGAAATAATTTATTCTGTGAATACACTAAGCGTTTGGAACCACAGAGGTTGTCAGACGCCTACTTAAGTCATAAAACTGAGATTAGCGGATTACGACGCTGGCTAATTGCCCTGTTTGTAACAGCCGACAAGACCTATAAGGATGTTAAAATAATAAATCATGATTCACTCAGGGAAAGATAAAATTATACCACACGAAAATCAATAGAAATGGCAAATAATGTACGCAAATTTTGACTGAAAACTGCATTTCTAGGCAAAAAGCCTTTGAAAAAAAATTCGTTTTTACTGAAATATTAGCAATAGGCATGGTGAATTTTTTTTATGTATATGATATCAATCGATTCGTTTTGTTGTGAGGATCAAATGTCTATATGCGGCCAATTGCGTTAAAGCAACACAAAAGTTAGAAATTAGACTTAAAGTCTGAGATTTGCATTCTCGAAACGCTCCTAACAAAATGACGTGCAAAAATATATAATCACGATTATATAATCGCCCTGTTTAAAGTATGGAAAAATTATGAAATTGCTATTTTTACAGTGAAATGTTGCGTTTATGTATGTATATGGTTACCATAAAATTTATTTAACAGTAAAATGTTAAAAATCGAATGGTATCATAGTTTTTTTTTTAATTTCGTACTTTAAAAAATTGTTATTTTTTTTAAATTTGAAGCATGATATCTTTGAACCATTTCAATAGTTTTTTTAAATTTTCACTTTATTTGGATATATTGGTAATTCTGCATCATATCAACTTTATCTATACATATAATAAAGCTGAAGAGGGTCGAAAGTCTGTACATGGAAGATAATCGAAAAAAAGTTGGCTGGGGATACTTAGGATCGATAACAGAACACGTTCCAACAATTTTTAGAATTTTTGTCTGTTTATCTGTTTGTCTGTTTATTTGACCGCGCATCACGTGAAAACGGCTGAACGGATTTTGATGAAATTTTGTATAGAGATAGTTTGAGTCCCGGGAAAGGATAATATATAGTTTTAATCCCGAAAATCAACCCTGGTGGGGGTGAAAATAGGGTTGAAAGTTTGTATGGAGAATTTTTAACCGCTGATACGATTTAGATAGAAATGAGTATGGAGATAATTTGAGTCTCGAGAAAGGTCATAGGATAGTTTTCAAACCCTTGTGGGGGTGAAAAGGGGGTTGGAGTTGGTATGAGGAATTTTTTACCGATGAACTGATTTTGATGAAAATTGGTATAGAGATAGTATGGGTCTCGAGAAAGGACAAAGGATAGTTTCATCTTCAAAAAAGCCCCCCCCCCCCCATTTTACTTTAGAATCTTAGGTCCAAAAATCTATCTTATCTATCTATACATATAATAAAGCTGAAGAGGGTCGAAAGTCTGCACATGGAAGATAATCGAAAAAAAGTTGGCTGGGGATACTTAGGATCGATAACAGAACACGTTCCAACAATTTTTAGAATTTTTGTCTGTTTATCTGTTTGTCTGTTTATCTGTTTATCTGTTTGTCTGTTTATTTGACCGCGCATCACGTGAAAACGGCTGAACGGATTTTGATGAAATTTTGTATAGAGATAGTTTGAGTCCTGGGAAAGGATAATATATAGTTTTAATCCCGAAAATCAACCCTGGTGGGGGTGAAAATGGGGTTGAAAGTTTGTATGGAGAATTTTTAACCGCTGATACGATTTAGATAGAAATGAGTATGGAGATAATTTGAGTCTCGAGAAACGTCATAGGATAGTTTTCAAACCCTTGTGGGGGTGGAAAGGGGGTTGGAGTTGGTATGAGGATTTTTTTACCGCTGAACTGATTTTGATGAAAATTGGTATAGAGATAGTATGGGTCTCGAGAAAGGGCAAAGGATAGTTTCATCTTCAAAAAAGCCCCCCCCCCCCCATTTTACTTTAGAATCTTAGGTCCAAAAATCTATCTTATCTATCTATACATATAATAAAGCTGAAGAGGGTCGAAAGTCTGCACATGGAAGATAATCGAAAAAAAGTTGGCTGGGGATACTTAGGATCGATAACAGAACACGTTCCAACAATTTTTAGAATTTTTGTCTGTTTATCTGTTTGTCTGTTTATCTGTTTATCTGTTTGTCTGTTTATTTGACCGCGCATCACGTGAAAACGGCTGAACGGATTTTGATGAAATTTTGTATAGAGATAGTTTGAGTCCTGGGAAAGGATAATATATAGTTTTAATCCCGAAAATCAACCCTGGTGGGGGTGAAAATGGGGTTGAAAGTTTGTATGGAGAATTTTTAACCGCTGATACGATTTAGATAGAAATGAGTATGGAGATAATTTGAGTCTCGAGAAACGTCATAGGATAGTTTTCAAACCCTTGTGGGGGTGGAAAGGGGGTTGGAGTTGGTATGAGGATTTTTTTACCGCTGAACTGATTTTGATGAAAATTGGTATAGAGATAGTATGGGTCTCGAGAAAGGGCAAAGGATAGTTTCATCTTCAAAAAAGCCCCCCCCCCCCCCCCCCGATTTTACTTTAGAATCTTAGGTCCAAAAATCTATCTTATACATATAATAAAGCTGAAGAGGGTCGAAAGTCTGTACATGGAATATATTCGAAAAAAAGTTGGCTGGGGATACGTAGAGTCGATAACAGAACACGTTCCAACAATTTTTAGAATTTTTGTCTGTTTGTCTGTTTATTTGACCGCGCATCACGTGAAAACAGCTGAACGGATTTTAATGAAATTTTGTATACAGATGTGAGAATGAGTGTATAGTGACAGTAAGAAGTGAAAAAAGTAAAAAAAATAGAGAACTTTAAAGTAAAAAATGTCGAAAATGTCAAACATGACAAAATTTCAAAACATTCAAAAAATTTCCGAAATTTCAAAAATTTCAAAAATTTCAAAAATCTCAAAAATCACAAAAATCACAAATATCTCAAAAATATCAAAAATATCAAAAATATCAAAAATATCAAAGATATCAAAAATATCAAAAATATCAAAAATATCAAAAATATCAAAAATATCAAAAATATCAAAAATATCAAAAATATCAAAAATATCAAAAATATCAAAAATATCAAAAATATCAAAAATATCAAAAATATCAAAAATATCAAAAATATCAAAAATTTCAAAAATACCAAAAATATCAAAAATATCAAAAATACCAAAATATCAAAAATATCAAAAATATCAAAAATATCAAAAATATCAAAAATATCAAAAATATCAAAAATTTCAAAAATTTCAATAAAAAAAAATAAAAAATACAAAAATTAGGAAAAAGTCAAAAATGAAATAAAATTAAATAACAACTTCGTTCCAACCGAAACGCACTCAGGTATTTTTTTTTTCTGTGACGTTCATTAGTGCATCGTAATTTGCTTACATTGAAGAATAAATATCTTGATCTACAACAATATCATAAATCCTCTATTCCGCGTTCAGAAACCGTATGTAATTACCACCATTAATGCAATCAGTAACGTAACATCAGTGTATTATCTGTGACAGTGTGGTAAAAACGTATGAAAATACATTACCTACGGTAATGTAATGAAAATTAGCCCTCCTCCCCGACCGCTGGCACAATAAGGTTGGTCATGGCGGTCATTCTAATGGTTTCCGAACACGTCACTTAGGATTTTTTTAATATGTGTGTAGATAAAGCAGTGTATGCTTCTATTAGGGTACACATAAAATGGGGTGAATTTTTTTTCGCTCCAACTCTATCGTGTTGGGTATTATTGAATAGGTCTTTCAAAAAGAATAGAGGTCTTTTAATACATTTTTTGGATGAAACTGATAGTTTCGTAAATATTAGATTTGAAAAAGGCGCGTTCAAAAAAGGGCGTCTCTTCCATCTAACTTTTGAACCGTGGGTCCAAACAGGGCGGCAACTACGAAACTCTAATTAATAGGGTAATTTGCATGGGTCACCCCCCCCCCCCCCAAATTTCAACCGCACCTGTTCTTACCTTTCATGCTTAGACTGATTTGACGGGAGGATCGATTTGGAAAAGTGGTACTGTATCCGATATACACCTACTACTCTATGTCGTTTAAATCATGCCAAAAAAAGTATTGATTTTTGAGTATAGTTTCATTTAGTGGTAATTGTAAAATATTTTATCAGGACAACTGTCCTCTAGCGTATCCATCTGTCAACTTTACTTCAAGTTCCGCCTCCAGGGTAGCGGGAGAGAAATTAGGGGCAAATTACCCACTTACACAGACCGAATTCCACGCGGGCGGAGCCGCGGGCACAGCTAGTTGCATAATATAATAATCAGAGCTCGGATTTTTCACGGCAAAACAAAACACTAGCGTAATTTAGCCAGTGCTTGAAATATTATTTTATCGATATCGATAATTCAGAACTAGAAGAAATAAAAGTCACCAAATAAAATTAATATGTAATAAAACTAATAAAAACATTTGTATAAAGTTACTATATATTAGAAACAGACGCAATTTCTTCTTCAAAATCTACGTCAGTACACACAGCAGCACAAGACATTTTATTTGGGTAATAGTGATAGGAGTAGATAATCATTATCTTTTCAACATTCTCTGGGAGTAAACAGTTGCGTTTATCACTATAAATCCATTTATGTACACTAAATGTACGTTCAACTTCAGTTGACGTCAAGGGAGCAAATTTATAGAATTCATTATCAGTTCGGGTAATATTTTCAGATATGTCTCTTAAAATTTCGTAATCAGGATTTCGTTCGAGCACGGCTTCAAATTTACGTATCACTGGTAAAAGTTTACTCCAGTTTACGTAGCAACGAACAGTATCCAGAATGAGGAAGGATTCCGCAATGGATAAAGTCGAACATTGCAATTGTTCTATTGAAGAGGCTATTACTTCGTAGTTGTCGCGAATGAAATTTAACTCCGGTCGTAGTTTGCGTGTTTGAAAACATTTTTTTGCAGCTCTTATAGCTGCCGAGTCATTAGCAAGTATGGAGACGACATCACGTATTTGCTCATAGTATTGAGCGTAATATACCGCAGCAGATATCCAAGTTCCCCATCTGGTGATAATTGGCTCGGGAGGTAGGGGAATGGACGGATATTTTGCCTTAAAAAGGCGTACACGCTCTGGAGATTTTAGGAATATCTTTTTGACATTCGATATCAACCCATCCACACCTTTGAAATTATCTCGCACTTCTTCGGCAACCCGGTGCAGACCATGAGCTAAACACGTAATGTGTTTCATACGAGGAAACGTTGCTTTTAAAATACGACCGGCTTTAAGCATATATGCGGCACTATCTGTGCAAAGTAAAAGCAAATTGTTTACGTTATCATTGAAAGAATTTTGAAACAAAAATTTTAATTGGTTTATTATTAGGTTTGCTATTGTTTCCCCATTTACCTTCTCTAAAACCTTCGACCCCAAAAGATAAAATTGCTTAGAACAATTTTTTTGCAAAGACCGAATTGTGATTCGGTCTTGTTTGTCACACATTTTCCCATGAAATCTGGTGTTTCGTCTATAGATATCCACAAATAATTGGTTTTGTTTACCTCTCTTATACCCTGTATAGTTTTTTTGTACACGAGATTTAAATAAATTTTTCGCAGGGTCGATTCGTCCGGTAAAGAAGTCATAGAGCAGTCGCAACATAAATACTTGTTAAAAAATGACGAAAATTATTGTTGTTGACTGTTGCCCATGGTATGTTGCATGAAATAAGAAAAATAATTAAATCGAAATAAAATTGATGTTTCCTATTTGGTTGCCCCGAACGGTAATTGTGGCGGTTGCTTTTCACATGATTCTCAATATTGCATTTCTTCAGTTTTAGATGCATATCGCACATAGAGCAGTATATAGTGGAGGTCACTTCATTATAGACTAACTCAGGGTGATTTTCAATCCACGTTTTGATCCGATCTTGTACATTACTCATTTTTGTATTAATTGATACCTTGCAATATTAAGTTATTATACGTATATCCAACACGTCGGATTCAATGCGTTTGCTAAATAAATAATACCTAGATGCAATTTACGTTTTATACGTAATGAAATGACAGTTAAAGTGTGAATGTCATATGTCATGTGAGATGAAATTTGCAGTCGTTTCTATCATTTTAAATGAGGTGGTATAGTTACTTCGTTCTAAGTTGTACATGCAGACCTACCTCTTTGTTGCTCGACTATGGCAAAGCTAAAATGAAAAGTTATTTTATTACTTATACAGGATGTCCGGTAATTAATGCACAACCTTCTAACCCCCAGTAGGTCACCTTAGACTGGTCAAAAATATTGATTTTGAGCTCTAGTAAGTCTCCTGTTTTTCGAAATTTTCGCACGTTTGTTAGTTTTTAAATTTTGACATTCATACTGATAGGTGTACCATCGAATAAAAAAAGAAAAAATGTACTGAGGCAATACCTGTCATATACTCTAGTAAGACTCGATAGGTGTCGATAAAATAATATTTCAAGCACTGGCTAAATTACGCTAGTGTTTTGTTTTGCCGTGAAAAATCCGAGCTCTGATAATAATGTGTCATCATCCCTATTATAATTATGACTGCTATTTGCTACTGCTGCCGATACACCGACCTGCATGTGATACGACCTAAAAAATAAGTTATAGTTTTTAAGTTAATATTAGTTTACTAAATAATGTAGGTTTATAAGTGTAACTAATAATAGTAATAATCGATAGATCGGAATATACATATATTATATTATATGTATATATCGATACAGCATACTTTGACTTTAAGAAGGCTTTCGACCTGGTCGATAATGATGTGTTGATGGCAAAGCTAGCAGGCTTTGGATTTACACCTCATCTTCTTAATTTTTTTGCAGACTATATGAGAGACAGACAACAGTATGTAGATTATGAAGGATATCGGTCGAAACCTTATTTTACAAGATCAGGAGTCAGTCAGGGGAGTAATTTAGGTCCTCTAGAATTTTTATTAATGACAAACGACTTACCTAAGGAAGTAAAGAATGCTAAATGTTTATTATTTGCGGATGACCTTAAATTATCTTTGGTGATAAATAGTGACAAAGACTGTATAATGCTGCAAAACGTTATTGACAGAGTGATACAGTGGAGCGAGAAAAATTTATTACAGTTCAACACTAATAAATGCATGGCCATCACGTTCTCTCGAGCGCAGACTCCCATATGCCATAGCTACACAGTCAATGGGGACGCAATGGTTAGAGTGAAAGAAGTAAGGGACCTGGGAGTAACACCGAGGTAAGGTTTTTTTGGATGTTTGCAAAAAAGCATTTAGGAATCTCGGTTTTGTGCTTAGGATGGCTAAGGGGTTCACAAATATGAAGGCTATTACTGCTTTGTACAATGCGTTAGTAAGGAGCCAGCTAGAATATAATGCAGAAGTCTGGGATCCACACGAGGCAAAGTATACCCTTATGTTGGAGAGAGTGCAAAACAAGTTTATTAGGTATATGTATATGAGGCAATACGGGGTTTACCCATTCTATCCGCTGATGTATCCCACACTGCTTGTTTTAGGCATGGTCGGATACAATCAGCTGAGAGACAGGAGAGCATTGCACTGGCTACATATATTTTTAATTGCTTGGAGGAAAAATAGAAAATCTGGATATATTGGGTGTAGTTGGTATTAGTGTTCCGCGCGGTCGTGGCGCGCCGGCGCCGGCGGCCGGGGCTGCTGGCCGTGCCGCACCCGCGCACCAACCTTCTGCGAGAGGCGCCGCTGGTTCGCCACGCATAGTGATATTTTTTCCTGTACTTTGAGTGAATTCACAAGAATAGCCAAAAAAAGGTAAAAAATTTGCTACAAAGGTAAAAAACGTCACAGTTAGATAATAGGTATTTGGTATACATTAAGTTGTAAAGAATAAGTACATATGTGTATTTTTGTTGGTACATTATCGCATTGAGTTTAACCTGTAATGATAATTGTATGTGTGGGAAAATAAATAAAATAAAAATAAATTATATTTATCTGTCTATCCCGTGACCACGAGCGCTGTAAAGGGCTCGAAACGTCGGGAGATTTAAAATGAGTGCGCGAATAATCTGTTGTAATTGTAATACTATAATATGCAGTATTAGTTAATACTTCACACCACATCTGAAAATCGCCACGTTAATTTGAAACACGAAATCAATTTACAGGCCCGATAATGCCATTTACAGTTGATTAAGAAAGGCCCCGTTGTACTAGGGTGGGCGGTGCCTAACAACATCGACTTAAACAAATTAATTCGCGAGTTAATAATCTTATTCAAAGAGGTTTTATTATTAGTTTAATACTTAGAATAATATAGTTTGTTTTATAAGTCTAGTTATGTTGTAGTAATCTATGGCGTCCTCCACATTAAAGAAACCCACGGTAGACCCTACTCATAGGGTTGTGTTCCTGCCGGTGAGTAAGGTTGCCAGAGAGCTAAAAGGGGATGCAATGTGTTGACGACGGGGGACCTTTTAGTTAGCCGACAACACAGCGAATCCTCTTTTGTATTGAAGGGTCGGCAATGCGTGACACATGTGGAGTTGCAGGCGTCCATAGGCTACGGTAGCTGCTTACCATTAGGCGGACCCCGCGGATCGTATGCATGTTTTCCACCGTCGTGGTATAAAAAGGAGCTCTATGACATTTGAAGAATAAATGTTCCGTTATTATTTATTGAAAATCGTTTAGTTAAAAGGTTCCGGGTTTTCTGAAAATTTCTAGGAAATTAGTCTATTTATATTCAGATGCTAAACATATGTGACGTTTGCAAGTCAAAGGTACAGCATTGTGGGTTGTTATTAAAGCGTATATAAATGGCAGTAGCCATGAAAATTCATCAAATGAACTCTATTAATAAGCGAAAATGATGTACTTTGACTTGAAAACGTCACATACGATAAAAAATTCTTGATAAAAAAGATGTTTCTGTAGGTATGTCCATTTTTGGTGTAATATAATATACTTAATAAAGAATATGGATTCAAAATCACCTAAGAATTAGGCTTCAATAATTTTTTTTACAAATAATATAAATAAATAAAATAAAAGCCTTTTATTTCTGGCAATAATTCACTACGAAAACAATTTAAAAAGTCAAAATAATTTCATGCATTGATCCATGTTTACATGTAGTAATTAATAACCTAAGTTCTACCAAATTTAATGGAAATTAAAAAATAAATCCATTAGAAATAATATAACACATCAAAAATATAACAATGTACCTGCACCTATCCAACCTGTGCAACTGGACACAAAATTATCCTCTCATGGGTAAAACGCACACAAAAATAAAATAAAACCGACATTCAATACGAACCTTTTCAACCCGCAATTTGGATCTCCAATTACATCCATTTGCGTATCAATTTTTTACAATTACAAAGAGATTCGTGCACGGGGCCGGACGGGGCCGGTTGAGGCCGGATGAGGCCGGCGGATCGTCGACAAGTGGCCATTGAAATATCAGTGCAAAATCGGATGATTATTGTAAAAGCTTTTTAAACTTTACGGGTGGTACCAGTCATGAGAGATGAGCTATTTTGTAAACTCATTGGAAATGTTTAGTTGCTAAGTTCCACACTTAAATACAATGACAAGAACCTAACCTATTTTTTTATTAGCCTGAAAAAATTTTGTGGGGCATTCCCACTTATTATGAAAAAAAAATATTTCTACTTCTGTAAAAGTAATTTCGGCATTTAAGTATGCTAATTGTATTATAGGTTGAAAATTATTTACCCCACCCATTCCCATTTTCCCATTTTTATTAACTGATCTTTGTGTTATTTTTATATTTTGCTGTTTCTGATATTGTGTGTTATTGCAAAATTCAAATAAATTCTTTATCTATCTATCTATCCATTCAATAATTTGATTAGCTTTCCGTGAATCGTAACAGAATCAAACCATAAAGCGTTTGTCTAAGACAACAAATTATACATATAAGTACAAAAGCTCTTGTTTTATTGACAATAAAAGTGTCAAGTTTATTTTGAACACTCTCAACCTTATTAGCCTCGGTAATGGGACGCTACATTATACATACTGGTAGTTCGAATTTTGTTCACTATAAAACGTCGTTCACATCGTTCGCATAGTTACTTCTGCAGCTAATTGTAGAACAAATTCGAAACTATGCCTTGTATCTTGCGCTCAATCACCAAAACTGCCGTTTGCCATTCAATCATTGACAAAAACAAACTTATATATGAATCAATCATGGAAATTCGCTTGATTCTACATTTTAAACCACGCACCAAAACAGCTATACATTATCTCGCAAAATTGTAACAGATTATTCATCATACTTACTTCTACAGATAATTGTAGAACAAATTCGAAACTATGCCTTGTATCTTGTGTTCAATCCCCAAAACTGTCGTTTGCAATTCAATCACTGGCAGAAACAAACTTATATATATATATATATAAAATCGTTTATTTCAGAATTTTAAAGATTCCTTAGTTCAGAAATATCAATCAATAAAAATCACGAATCAATCATAAAAAGTCGCTTGATTCTACATTTTAAACCACGCACCAAAACAGCTATACATTATCTCGCAAAATTGTGGCAGATTACTCATCGCCAGCAGTTTTGTTTCAGCGAATCCTCACCGCTGACAGGCAGGATTGGAAAAATGCTTAATGGCCTCCGTAATGGAACGCTGAGATTAGGCCGTTAGTTGGAATTTGTTGCGGAAGAGTAATGTGCGGTTTAGCAGCCATCAACATATTCATAAGGGTCTTATTTTACAAGTAGCAGTAATTACGACTTTCTAACTTTGCTTCGAAGTTTAAATTTCAAGAAGTTTTGGTTGAGTGAAGCAACATACGATTTTGGTCGCGTTTTATAATGCTACAGTTTACAATGTCGGTGTATATTTATTAATTCAATATATGTACGTTTACAGAACAGGGTCAAAACACTTATGCATTACATTACACATAGATAATATGAAATAATGATGCCCACGCTGCATACAAAGTTTGTATCTTTTTCTAGGGTCTTTTTCTCTGCACAGCACTTACAAGTAACACTTCTCACAAGTACAATTTAAAACAGAAGTAGAGTCTGCCCGAAAAGAGAAGTGTCGTCGTTTATATGGGAACTCTTATATTCTACGACACTTTTCTTTTCGGACAAACTAAACAATGAAATTGTAGCTTTTATGTAGCTGTATAAAACGCAACCCTGCTGTCATCTACCGGTCGTCTAGTAAAATAGTCTCCTAAAGAAGCCTACACGGTTAGCACAAGAGTAACGCGACAGTATCTCGCGCGCGAGATAGTCTATCTGTCCTTTTCTGACTGTATCAATTAAAAAGAGACGGGTAATCTATCTTGCGCGCGAGATAATGTCGCGTCACTCTTGTTCTTGCCGTGCTGGGCTCTAAAATGTTTTTTTAATTTATTTTAATCATCATCATCATCATTACAGGCTTTTATCACCCACTTCTGAGCATAAGGCATCTCTTCGTCCGCCACTTGACCCAGCCAATTTCATCCAGAAGTAACCAGCAATTTCGAATGTCGTCTACCCAACAAGCCAACGGACACTAGGTGACACTAGGGGCTTCTATCATCTGAAAGTGGCCTCTCTGTGAACATTTTAGTCCATCAGCCATCACATTGTACTTTAACTATTATTAACCCCCGGCGCAGAGGGGTGTTATAAGTTTGACCTCTATGTGTCTGTCTGTGTATCTGTCTGTGTTACCGTAGCGCTAAAACGGTTGAACCTAAATAGGTTCAACCGTTCAAAAAATCCGTTCGCATTTAAATAAATGCGATTTTTTTTAAAGCAAGTCTTCTAGCCAGTGATATTAGACACGTGTTATCAAAATCGGTTCGGCCGTGTCGGGGGGTTTCCTAATTTATACCTAATTTATTATGATTTTAGCAGTCTATGTATGTATGTATGTATTTTTTTTGTACTTATAGATCACCAACGGATAAAACATCTGTATAGTACAGACAAGATACAAGAATCATAAAAAAAGATGTATAGCGACTTCTAGGTGACCACAACTTACACAGGTATCCATCAAAGATTTACAAAAAGATTTCTTAGACTGGGTTAGAATTTTAACAATGAAGTTAAAATTAAAATTAGATTATGTTAAACTTAGTTACAAGCACTTTCGAATCGTTAGTTTTATTTATTCACTAGCTGTGCCCGCGGCTCCGCCCGCGTGGAATTCGGTCCGTGTCAGTGATCGGCTAATTCAAACCTAATTTCTCTCCCTCTCCTCTGGAGGCGGAACTTGAAGTAAGGTGACAGATGGATACGCTAAAGGACAGTAGTCCAGATGAAATATTTTACAATTCTATGTCTATCTATAGCAGCCTTTACAGCGCCCGTCTTCCGATTCAGACATAGGCCTCCTCTCCATTCTTCCACGCTTCTCGATTTATTGCCATCTGCATCCAATTCTCGCCAGCCTGTTGACAGATGTCGTCCTCCCATCTCATTAGAGGTTTGTCACGACCGCGTGTGTTAGCGGGTTTCCAATTGAGGGTGCGTCTCGCCCAGTGGGTATTGTCCATCCTGGCAATGTGCCCTGCTCATCTCCACTTTCCATGACCAATCTCATCCACCACGTCTTCGAGTTTTGTGACTCGTCTGATCCACTCATTTCTTTTACGTTTATTTTACAATTACCTTGTATTTTTACGTCCTTTGACTGTACCTATTTATATCATGTCCATGGCAAATATCTACCCAAATCGGTCCTCCAGTCAAATCAGTCTAAGAATGAATAGGTAAAAATATACACATAGAAATCCATACTTCCTAACCTAACAAACTTTCGAATTTAGGTCTAATATTAGTTAGAAGTAAGATTCGAGTCAAAGAGAATAAGTATCAAAACCGGCCAAGTGCATGTCGGTCCACGCATAATGGAGGGTACCTTTAATGGAATAAGAACCAAACTAATACCAAAAGGTCATATCTGATGTATATGGAACACATTAGTTGTTTGGAGATAACTCAAAAATGCCTGAACCGTTAATGTTCAAAATAATTTTCGTAGTATGTGGCAAGGCGCATCTTCTCAAATTTTTTCATATTTTTTTTACTTACGGTTCAAAAGTTACAGGAGGGGGGACACAATTTTTCTGATTTTCGAAGCGATTATTTTTATTATGGTCCAATAAACCTTACAATTTTTTAAAGGTCTATCGATTGATGTGCAACATGTTGATATATGGCAAATTTTTTATTTTATTTATTTAGTTACATGTATGGAGCGATAAGATTCAGGTGCAAACTTAACTCAATCGAGTGGCTACCCCCCTTGTAGAGGTTGGATTTTATAGCCTACCTATATCCCTGGCTGGGATTTTCTTGATCCTGAATTGAATTCTTAAGGGGTGACTTCTGGGATAACAACGCAAACTGTTTCAATACCAAATTTCATCTAAATACGTACATTATTGGTTGTTTATTCCCCATGTAAACTTCCCCCCTTTTGCATCCCCTTAAGGGATGATTTCTGAGATAAAACTATTTTTAATTATTTTCCAGAACTCAGATTATCATACCAAATTTTATCTAAGTTCAGTCGTTAAAAAATCCCCATACAAATTTCCAACCCCTTTTCAACCCTTTAGGGTTGATTTTCGGGATGAAAAATATCCTTTGTACTTTCTCGGTATCCATACTATCTCTGTACCAAGTTTCATCTAAATCGGGTCAGCGGTAAAAAAATCCCCATACAAACTTCCAACCTCCTTTTCACCCCATCCAGGGTTGATTTTCTAGATGAAAACTATCCTATGTCCTTTCCCGGGACCCAAACTGTCTATTTAGCAAACTTCATCTAAATCCCCATGTAAACTTCCACCCCTTTTGCATCCCATTTAGATGATTTCTGAGATAATTAAAACTATTTTAATATCCTTTTCAAGAGTTCAAATTATTTCCATAACAAATTTCATCTTAATCGATGCAGCGGTTAATAATTCCCCATAAAAAATTCCAAACCTTTTTTCAACCCCTTAAGGGTTGATTTTCGGAATGAATACTATCATATGTTCTTTCCCAGAACTCCACTATCTCTATACCAAACTTCATATAAATTGGTTCGTCGGTTAATAATTCCCCATACCAATTTCTAACCCCCTTTTCACCCCCTTAAAGTATCCTATTTCCAGGATTAAAACTATCCTATTTCCTTTCCCAAAACTCCACTATCTCCATACCGGCACGTATTTAAATCGGTACCGGCACGTATTTAAATCGGTACCGGCACGTATTTAAATCGGTTGAGCGATTTCCCAAAACTCCACTATCTCCGTACCGGCACGTATTTAAATCGGTTGAGCGGTTCAAAATTCTCAATACAAACTTTCAAAGTCCTTTTCACCCCCTCCAGGGTTGATTTTCGGGATGAAAACTATCCTATTCATCTCCATTCATCTCCATACAAATTTCCATCTAAATCGTTTCAGCGGTTACAAATTCTCCATACAAATTTTCAACTCCCTTTTCATCCCCTCTAGGGTTGATTTTCAGGATGAAAACTATCTAATGTCCTTTCCCGGGACTCAAACTATCTGTGTACAAAATGTCATCAAAATCCGTTCAGCCGTTTTCACGTGATGCGCGGTCAAATAAACAGACAAACAAATAAACAGACAAACAGACAAGAATTCTAAAAACTGTTGGAACGTGTTCTGTTATCGATTCTAAGTATCCCCAGCCAACTTTTTTTCCAATATCTTCCATGTACAGACTTTCGACCCTCTTCAGCTTTATTATATATTTTTTTTTTTTATACCACGACGGTGGCAAACAAGCATACGGCCCGCCTGATGGTAAGCAGCTACCGTAACCTATGGACGCCTGCAACTCCAAAGGAGTCACATGCGCGTTGGCGACCCTTTACAAAAAGGAGGATTCACTGTGTTGACGACTAAAGGAACAAGAATGTCCCTCATCGTCAACACACTGGGTCCTCTTTGAGCTCTTTGGCAACCTTACTCACCAGCAGGAACACAACACTATGAGTAGGGTCTAGTGCTATTTGGCTGTGGTTTTCTGTAAGGTGGAGGTACTTCCCCAGTCGGGCTCTGCTCCAGATTTGAGCGATGACATTCGCTGAACGTGCCCTACCACACTTAGCGAGATGCCATTCGCAGTGCCCATACCTCTCTTTTTGGCGTAGTTTAAGGACATACCCAGGTCCGGACGTAGTTTAAGGACATACCCCGGGTCCAAAAATATAACAGTATAAGGGCTATATGCAGCAGGCAGCAGGGCAGGGTAAGGGTTATATGTATAGATATAACAGTATAAGGGCCTGTTTCACGATCTCCAGATAAGCTTATCTGCCAGTTAAAATTATTGCTATCCTTTTCTCCAGTCATATAAATGAAAAGGACAGTAAACATTTATCTGACAGATATGCTTTAACTGGCGATTGTGAAACAGGCCATAAGTGTAACAAAATAATTATAAACACAATCCCCTACCCTAATAATTTAACCTACTTAAAATTACAGAAAAAAAATTGACCCAGATCACTGTCAACGGGCAAGGTGCCCAGAAGGCTGGC
Organism: Pammene aurita; assembly: GCA_947086415.1. Lineage (NCBI taxonomy): Eukaryota > Metazoa > Arthropoda > Insecta > Lepidoptera > Tortricidae > Pammene > Pammene aurita. The sequence goes on from OX352315.1 coordinate 17,468,699, forward strand.
CGTATTACCACGCTGAATAGCGATGGCTATTCGTTGAGCAAAATAGTAGCCAGCCCTCTGGTCACCAGAAGCCTCTATTAGGCGCGCCGACAGATCTTTGTATAGTCGGAGCGCGCTTGACTCCCACGGCCAGTTTCAACGTCAAACGCCGCAAATATGTAGCTGCTTTCTAAAGCAATTATTTTTTATTAGTTAGTTCAAATAGGAAATTTATTAAATAACAAACATATAAATAACTAGCTGTGCCCGCGGCTCCGCCCGATTGGAATTCGGTCTGTGTCAGTAAGGGGCTAATTCACCCCTAATTTCTCTCCCGCTACCCTGGAGGCGGAACTTGAAGTAAAGTTGACAGATGGATTTATCCTATTAATTTTTATTGACATGATTTAAACGACATAAAATAGTAGGTGTATATCGGACGATACAGGACCACTTTTGTATTTATACGTCCATGTCCACGGCAAATATCATCCAAATCAATCCTCCCGTCACATCAGTCAGAAGCATGAAAGGTAAGAACAGGCGCGGTTGAAATGGGGGGGGGGGGGGGTGTCACAAATGCAGAAATGGTTTTTTTTCTATTTGAGGAATTAGTAATCCTTAAGGGGTGATTTCCGGGATAACAATGCAAAAAAAAACCGGCCAAGAGCATGTCGGGCGATGCTCAGTGTAGTTTCGTAACTGCCGCCCTGTTACGAAACATCCGTTCAAACGGTCGTTTATTAAGGGATATTTAGCGGCGCTTACGTCAGTCTACTATCCGGCACATCCTTTCACTATGCGATTTTGACTGATAATTCAAAAACGGCTGAACCGATTTTATTCAATATAGTTTTTATTGAAAGTTCTTATCATTAAATTTCAGCGTTCTAGTGCGAACAGTAACTGAGCTAGACCGTGGACAGACGGACGGACATGGCGAAACTATAAGGGTTCCTAGTTGACTACGGAACCCTAAAAAGAGATAAATAGTAGTTTATGTAACTGTTACGTAAAAAGGCCTAATTATGTACAGAAGCATACACTGCTTTACCTACATACATATTAAAAATCCACTGACACCATGCGTGCCGGGGGTCGGGGGGGGGGGGGGGGATTTTGATTACGTTACCGTAGGTAATGAATTTTCATACGTTTTTACCACACTGTCACAGATAATACACTGATGTTACGTTACTGGTTGCAATAATTGTGGTAATTACATACTTCAAGGTAAGCACATTACAATGCACTAATGAACATCAAAGAAAAATAAAATACGTGAGTGTCGTGGAACACTCTGTTGGAACGAAGTTATGTTATTTAATTTTATTTCATTTTTGACTTTTTCGTAAATTTTGTGGTTTTAATTTTTTTTTGTATTTTGATGAAATTTTTGAAATTTTTGAAAATTTGGATATTTTTGAATTTTTTAAAATTTTTGAAATTTAGAAATTTTGCCATTTTTGACATTTTTTACTTTTAGGTTCTCGACTTTTTTCACTACAATTCACTTCACTTCACTATATTCTATTTTATATATTTTTTATTTCATTCCATTTTACATGTTTCTCAATCGTATGGGTGTCGCGTTTTCGTGACGCGACGCTTTTTCGTGACGGTCACGTGACTTTTTTTCACCTAGCCCCCCATCCGCGAACCGTCGAATAAGGAACTTCGTTCCAAAACTACCACTGGTTCTAACCCTACACCTCTGGCCCAAGAAGTATTATGACCGAAATGATACTCGACGGGACTTATTTTTTTCAAAACAGTAATACATTATTAGATCTTAAAGATACAAAATAATGCGTAGTTCTTTAAGAAGACATATCAAAACAGCTTGAGAGACAGATAATGTACCTATTGTTTAATTATAAAGAAAAATAAATCCTAATCTGACTGCTTCACAAAACGTTTGATATGTTTTCCTACCTAAACGGTGTCCTATAAATGTTTGGTTTGGGCCATGCATCTTTGTCCGTCATATATAATACTCGAACCTGCAATAACCCTTTGACATTCATGACATTTTCAAATATTTCTTAAGAGGGGGTAAAGGTAAATTTAAAGCATCGACGGGTAACATGTTATAAATATGAACACCTTGACCAAAAAATTACAAATTATTTAAATACCAAATTTCATCAAGATGAAACTATCCTTTGTCCTTTCTCGAGACCCATACTATCTCTATACCAATTTTCATCTAAATCTGTTCAGCGGTAAAAAAATCCTCATACTAACTTCCAACCCCCTTTTCACCCCCACAAGGGTTTGGAAACTAACCTATGACGTTTCTCGAGACTCAAATTATCTCCATACTCATTTCTATCTAAATCGTTTCAGCGGTTAAAAATTCTCCATACAAATTTTCAACCCCATTTTCACCCCCACCAGGGTTGATTTTCGGGATTAAAACTATATATTATCCTTTCCAGGGACTCAAACTATCTCTATACAAAATTTCATCCAAATCCGTTCAGCCGTTTTCACGTGATGCGCGGTCAAATAAACAGACAAACAGATAAACAGATAAACAGACAAACAGACAAAAATTCTAAAAATTGTTGGAACGTGTTCTGTTATCGATTCTAAGTATCCCCAGCCAACTTTTTTTCGATTATCTTCCATGTACAGACTTTCGACCCTCTTCAGCTTTATTATATGTATAGATTATAGACCACTATAAACTAAAACTTAAATACTTAAAAACAAAATAATTGACTCTAAAATAAGACTAAACTAAAACTAAGATATATCTAAATACGGCCCCTGCGGCGTGGTACCGAAGATGCTGGCAGCATTTCCTCGCTGGATCGCGAGACTAATTCGTTGACCCAGATAGCTGCCAGCTCTTCGGTCTCCTGTGCCATCTCTGAGTCTCTTCGACAGGTCTTTAAAGAGACTCAGAGCGCTAGAGCCCCACGGACCAAGGGTCTCGACGCCGAATGGGGCAAAAATATATTCGACGCCAAGACCACTATATTTTCCCACCTTGGCTTTTTCGGCCGCCTAGTTTAAATTAGACTTAGAGTATATCCCAATATATTATTATAATACAGTACTTATAGAAAATATACAAATTAATTTAATGCATCACAATCACTTCGCAGACCCTAGTGACGTTTGTTCCACCGTAGCGTCAAAACTATTATCCGATTTTGATGAATAAGGTGTCAATCGATTCGTTATTATGGCCCGGGTAACATAGGCTACATTTAAACCGACTTCAGCATGTTTTTTTTCGTGGTCGGGTTATTTTACTTATAGTAAAGTAGTCGTAGTATCTAGTAGGAGTTTAGTAGTATATTCTTTTAACGGCCTCCTGGCCCAGTCGGTAGTGACCCTGCCTACGAAGCAGGAGGTCCCGGGTTCGAATCCTGGTAAGGGCATTTATTTGTATGTTTATAACAGATGTTTGTACCTGAGTTATGGATGTTTTCTATGTATATATCGTCGTCTAGTACCCACAACACAAGCCTTATTGAGCTTACTGTGGGACTAGGCCTATTTTTGTAAGATTATCCTGTAATATTTATTTATTTATTTATAGTAAAGTAACCGAATGACGCAAAGACCGATGTGCGGTTTAGATGCTATCAACATATTCATAAGGCGATTGCGACACAAGTGGGAGTGATTGCGTGAACTGCCACCGGAAAGGTCAACAAGGTAAAATATATTTTAACTTTACAATTTTAAATTCGAAGGAAAAAAACTCATCAAGGATTTGAGAAAGACATACAATGTAAATGTGTTTTAAGTACTTACATTTTCTGTGCCTTAATTTTTTTTATGACATAAGGCAAACGAACAGACAAACGCCTGTTGGTAAGAATAGAATAGAATATTGTTTATTCGTAGACACACCCAGACATAATACTCATACATTGTGAAAGAAGTAGAAAATAATTTTAAGCAAAAAAGAACCGACTTCACTTAGCCTTCACCTTTCCAAACGAGAATGCTCGAGCTGCTGTAAAAAATACTCAAATCACTATAGGTGTGCCTATAACAGTTGAACAGTTCCCCGATTTCTCCCGGAGCCCATCATCAGATCCTGACCTGGTTACAATGGGACCAACTAAAGACATACAACTGTTTAAAGCTAATTTTAAGATGTAACTTTGAAATTCTTTTCTATCCAGCCGATTTCGTCCAATCGTGTATCGAACTTAACAAAGTTCTTAAAAATATAATGAATAATTAACATTTTTTTTTAACTTCCCCAAAACAAGTAGTTGTAGCTAAAAAACTGTTTAAGTAAAGTCAATTTGAAGGTCATCGGGTGTTGTCAGTAATTATTGACCAGGGTTCAAGCTATTTTCTTTTGTTTAATACTTAATCTATGAAATGGCCAATGTAAAGTAACCCCTAAATGACTCAAGAATTAAAGTCCGACCGAACCTATAGACCAGTAATAATGATGACGATATCATCATCATCATCATATCAGCCGAAAGACGTCCACTGCTGAACATAGGCCTCCCCCAAAGAGTGCCACATTGACCGGTCCTGCGCCACCCGCATCCAGCGGACTCCCGCGACCTTTACGACGTCATCAGTCCACCTTGTGGGGGTTTACCCACGATGGCCTTCCGGTTCGTGGTCGCCACTGGAGAACCTTTCAGCCCCATCGGCCATCGGTTCTGCGTGCAATGTGTGTGTGTGTGTATACGATATACAGGCAGTAAAATATTCACCGGCCACCGCAAGTACAGTACAAACATGAAAGTAATTCCGGCACTTTTCCGAATATAATTCCACTCATAGTTAACCGTACTTTATTGTAAGTATCGTGTGAAGCGAGATTTAACCCATATTACCGCGTTTACGGCACTTAACGCTACGTATCGCGTCATTAACCCTACTACGTTCTGCTGAAAATGTCCGGGCTTATGTGTACGCAATGCAATGCGTGATTCTTTTTCTTTAACAATTTTTAACGTACTTAATAAAGGTATTTAATAATTTACTGCAAGCTCAAAACATAATCGAACGAGCGGAGCGTCAGAGAAGCGAGTTCTTACAAACAACTTCTGGCTAATGGGACGTCTCGGCATTTCGATGGCTTTTTGATTTGGAGAGTTTGTTCCGCGATAACTTTAGTTACGCTTTTCTGATCTTGATTGAGATACATGTAATTTGAGAGTTCGTATATGAGCAGGATCGACCAAGGGGTCATGGAGCTAGAAGGCGCGAAAAAATCATCATAAGGGTCTTGGTATATTGGTCATCTCGTTTGCAAGGAATTTGGAAGTTCTGTGTTCGAGGCGGACTAGTAGTAAAAGTCAAAACTAAATACAAATTAATTAACTAAAACTCATTCTGCGTCATGCCCGGTCCAAAAGTCCCCAACACACTCGGAACAATCTTCCTCCACCAATCAGAAATGCCAGTTCGCTGTCAATGTTTAAAAACAAACTAAAACTGCATCTTCTCAAGGAACAAACTACCTCCATCTAGCCGACCCATATCAAATTTATATATTTACCCCAATGCCTACACTTTATCTATTTATTTATAAAGTATATCATTCATCATCCGTATATTTCCATTTTATTATATAGTATATTCACAATTTCACAACACGCACTATACATTCTGTTGTATTTCGCTTTGTATAATCTATGTTTTGTATTGTTTTGTGTTTGTATTTTAAGTGTCACTGGGTACACTGAAAACCAGCGTTGTAACACTTTTGTGCTGCCACACATGCTGAGTGTTATCCTCTTCAGAAACCAGTCACAGCATTGTAATTTTTATTTCTCTAGTTTAAGCATAAGTTTACCTTATATTGTTGTCTGTGTTTTGAATAAATACTTCATTCATTCATTCATCACACTCGCGGCGTTCCCGCGTTGTATCGCGATGGAGACTTGATTTTTAACTACGGTTGAATTTCTAATTATAAAAAGTGACTTGACACATGACTGACAGTTAAAATGTTGCCTGGAATAGCAAAAATAAAATAGTCATGGGTATATGTCGATAAAAAGTATCGAAAAGTGTAATGTTGTACTAAACACTACCAATACGATTCCATTTAAAGGATCCATAACCGTTAGGAAATTAAATTATCATGTAACAGCCTGAAATGCAAATCCATTATTCAAATCAGACAAAAGTTTTGAGATACGTTGCCGCTGATAAATCGTATAGTTATGTTATACAACATAACATGCTCTTATTTTTCTATCTCGTCGAACGAGCGGAGCCTAAGCGAAGTGAAGTTATAGACAGCTTCGGATAAAACGGAAACGGAACTGTCAGCTGGCTACCTGGACATCGCTGCATTTCGATGGCTTTTTGATTTTGAATAGTTGTTGCGGTAACTGTAGTAAAATTTTATCTAATCCTTATGAAATTTATTGGGGTTATAGCAGTACATGAGCAGGATCGATCAATGGGTTATGGAGCTAGAAGGTGCAAAACAATCATCATAAGAGTCTTGTTATATTGGTCAATACATTTACAAGGAAATCGCGCGTAAAACTATATATTATCCTTTCCCGGGACTCAAACTATCTCTATACAAAATTTCATCCAAATCCGTTCAGCCGTTTTCACGTGATGCGCGGTCAAATAAACAGACAAACAGATAAACAGACAAACAGATAAAGAGACAAAAATTCTAAAAATTGTTGGAACGTGTTCTGTTATCGATTCTAAGTATCCCCAGCCCACTTTTTTTCGATTATCTTCCATGTACAGACTTTCGACCCTCTTCAGCTTTATTATATGTACTAGCTGTGCCCGCGGCTCCGCCCGCGTGGAATTCGGTCTGTGTCAGTAAACGGCTAATTCACCCCTAATTTCTCTCCCGCTTCCCTGGAGGCGGAACTTGAAGTTAAGTTGACAGATGGATACGCTAGAGAACAGTAGTCCTAATAAAATATTTTACAATTACCACTAAATGAAACTACTTACCTCAAAAATTAATACTTTTTTTTATAAATTTTTTTGGCATGATTTAAACGACATAGAGTAGTAGGTGTATATCGGACGATACAGGACCACTTTTGTATTTATACGTTCATGTCCACGGAAAATGTCATCCAAATCGATCCTCCCGTCAAATCAGTCTAAGCATGAAAGGTAAGAACAGGTGCGGTTGAAATTGGGGTTGGGGTCACAAATGCAGAAATGTTTTTTTGTCTATTTGTGGTGCACTTGGAGGGCGGGGGGGGGGGGGGGGGGTCCATGACCCATGCAAATTAAACTCAATCGAGTGTAGTGGCTACCCCCCCTTCCTTTTAGACGTTGAATTTTTATAGGCTACGTATTACCTGGCTGGGGATTATCTTGAATTGGAATTAGTAATCTTTAAGGGGTGATTTTCGGGATAACAATGCAAAAAAACCGGCCAAGAGCATGTCGGGCGATACTCAGTGTAGAGTTTCGTAGATGCCGCCCTGTTACAAAGCATCCGTTCAAAAGGTCGTTTATTAAGGGATATTCGGCGGCGCTTACGTCATTTTACTGTTCGGCACTTCCTTTCAATATGCTTTTTTGACTGATAATTTAAATAACGGCTGAACCGATTTTATTCAATATAGTTTATATTGAACCTTCTTATTAGGCCTCACCAAATTTCAGCTTTCTAGTGCGAACGGTAACTGAGCTAGACCGCGGACAGACATGGCGAAACTATAAGGGTTCCTAGTTGACTACGGAACCCTAAAAAGAGATAAATAGTAGTTTATGTAACTGTTACGTAATAAGGCCTAATTATGTACAGAAGCATACACCGCTTTACCTACACTCATATCCATTGAAAACATTAGAATGACCGCCATTACACCGCCATGACCAACCTTATTGCGCCGACGGTCGGGGGGCGGATATTCATTACGTTACCGTAGGTAATGAATTTTCATACGTTTTTACCACACTGTCACAGATAATACACTGATGTTACGTTACTGGTTGCAATAATGGTGGTAATTACATACGGTTCCGATAGAGGATTTATGATATTGGTATAGATCAAGATATTTATTCTTCAATGTAAGCACATTACAATGCACTAATGAACGTCAGAGAAAAATAAAATACACGAGTGTCGTGAAACACGCGATTGGAACGAAGTTATGTTATTTTATTCTATATCATTATTGACTTTTTCGTAAATTTTGTGGTTTTAATTATTTTGAAATTTTGGAAAGTTTTGAAATTGTGGAAATTTATTTATTTATGAAATTTTATTTTTTTTGAAATTTTTGAACTTTTTGAAATTGTGGGCATTTTGGAATTTTTGAAATTTTTGAAAATTTTGGAAATTTTGGAAATTTTGGAAATTTTGAAAATTTTGGAAATTTTGGAAATTTTGGAAATTTCGGAAATTTTGGAAATTTTGAAAATTTTGAAAATTCTGAAAATTTTGGAAATTTTGGAAATTTTGGAAATTTTGGAAATTTTGGAAATTTTGGAAATTTTGGAAATTTTGGAAGTTTTTGAAGTTTTTGAAATTTTTGTAATTTAGAAATTTTGCCATTTTTGACATTTTCGATATTTTTTACTTTTAGGTTCTCGACTTTTATCACTTTGTCACTTCTCACTTTCACTTTTCACTACACTTCACTTCACTTCACTTTATTCTATTTTATATATTTTTTATTTCATTCCATTTTACATGTTTCTCAATCGTAGGGGTGTCGCGTTTTCGTGACGTGACGGTCACGTGACTTTTTTTCACCTAGCCCCCCATCCGCGAACCGTCCGATAAGGAACTTCGTTCCAAAACTACCACCGACCGGTTCTAACCCTACACCTGAGCCCAAGAAGTATTATGACCGAAAAGAAACTCGACGGGACTTATTTTTTTCAAAACAGTAATACATTATTAAAGATACAAAATAGTGCGTAGTTCTTCAAGAAGGCATATCAAAACATCTTGAGAGACAGATAATGTACCTATTGTTTAATTATAAATAAAAATAAATCCTAATCTGACTGCTTCACAAAACGTTTGATATGTTTTCCTACCTAAACGGTGTCCTATAAATGTTAGATGATTTTGTAGTAGTTTATTGGTTTGGGCCACGCAACTTTGTCCGTCATATATAGTCCTCGAACCTGCAATAACCCTTTGACATTCATGACATTTTCAAATATTTCTTAAGAGCGGGTAAAGGTAAATTTAAAGCATCGACGGGTAACATGTTATAAATATGCAGTAGCAACAACATTCTGAGGATGATTGCCGGTAGATTTGATTGCCCGATAGTCTACGGGTTGATCAAACTGATAAAGTCCAATTTAGAATATAAGTTTTAGATGTTTTATGTTTTATTTTAAGTATGTTAATATGATTACTTACTAACAACTTAGAATGTATACTAACAAAATGGACCATGTTGTCTGAAATAAATATTTTTGAATTTGAATTTGAATTTGAATTTGAAATATGAACACCTTGACCAATAAATTACAAATTATTTCAATACCAAATTTCATCTAAATACGTACAGCGGTTATTTTTTGTTTCTTCCCCATGTAAACTTCCACCCCTTTTGCATCCGCTTAAGGGATAATTTCCGAGATAAAACTATTTTATTTCCTTTTCCAGAGCTCAAATTAGCTCCATACCAAATTTTATCTAAATCGATTCTGCGGTTAATAATTCCCTATACAAATTTCCAACTCCCATTTCACCCCTTTAGGGTTGATTTTCGGGTTGAAAACTATCCTTTGTCCTTTCTCGAGACCCATACTATCTCTATACCAATTTTCATCTAAATCAGTTCAGCGGTAAAAAAAATCTCATACCAACTTCCAACCCCCTTTTCACCCCCACAAGGGTTTGAAACTATCCTATGACGTTTCTCGAGACTCAAATTATCTCCATACTCATTTCTATCTAAATCGTTTCAGCGGTTAAAAATTCTCCATACAAAATTTCAACCCCAGTTTCACACCCACCAGGGTTGATTTTTGGGATTAAAACTATATATTATCCTTTCCCGGGACTCAAACTATCTCTATACAAAATTTCATCAAAATCCGTTCAGCCGTTTTCACGTGATGCGCGGTCAACTAAACAGACAAACACATAAACAGATAAACAGATAAACAGATAAACAGACAAACAGATAAACAGACAAAAATTCTAAAAATTGTTGGAACGTATTCTGTTATCGATTCTAAGTATCCCCAGCCAACTTTTTTTCGATTATCTTCCATGTACCGACATTCGACCCTCTTCAGCTTTATTATATGTATAGATAGTTTATAGTCATAAACTAAAACTTAAATACTTAAAAACAAAATAATTGACTCTAAAATAAGACTAAACTAAAACTAAGATATATCTAAATACGGCCCCTGCGGCGTGGTACCGAAGATGCTGGCAGCATTTCCTCGCTGGATCGCGAGACTAATTCGTTGACCCAGATAGCTGCCAGCTCTTCGGTCTCCTGTGGCATCTCTGAGTCTCTTCGACAGGTCTTTGAAGAGACTCAGAGCGCTAGAGCCCCACGGACCAAGGGTCTCGACGCCGAATGGGGCAAATATATATTCGACGCCAAGACCACTATATTTTCCCACCTTGGCTTTTTCGGCCGCCTAGTTTAAATTAGACTTAGAGTATATCCCAATATATTATTATAATACAGTACTTATAGAAAATATACAAATTAATTTAATGCATCACAATCACTTCGCAGACCCCAGTGACGTTTGTTCCACCGTAGCGTCAAAACTATCCGATTTTGATGAATAAGGTGTCAATCGATTCGTTATTATGGCCCGGGTAACATAGGCTACACTTTAACCGACTTCAGCATGTTTTTTTTCGTAGTCGGGTTATTTTACTTATAGTAAAGTAGTCGTAGGAGTAGGAGTTTAGTAGTATATTCTTTTAACGGCCTCCTGGCCCAGTCGGTAGTGACCCTGCCTACGAAGCAGGAGGTCCCGGGTTCGAATCCTGGTAAGGGCATTTATTTGTATGTTTATAACAGATGTTTGTACCTGAGTTATGGATGTTTTCTATGTATATATCGTCGTCTAGTACCCACAACACAAGCCTTATTGAGCTTACTGTGGGACTAGGCCTATTTTTGTAAGATTATCCTGTAATATTTATTTATTTATTTATAGTAAAGTAACCGAATGACGCAAAGACCGATGTGCGGTTTAGATGCTATCAACATATTCATAAGGCGTTTGCGACACAAGTGGGAGTGATTGCGTGAACTGCCACCGGAAAGGTCAACAAGGTAAAATATATTTTAACTTTACAATTTTAAATTCGAAGGAAAAAAACTCATCAAGGATTTGAGAAAGACATACAATGTAAATGTGTTTTAAGTACCTACTTACATTTTCTGTGCCTTAATTTTTTTTATGACATAAGGCAAACGAACAGACAAACGCCTGTTGGTAAGAATAGAATAGAATATTGTTTATTCGTAGACACACCCAGACATAATACTCGTACATTGTGAAAGAAGTAGAAAATAATTTTAAGCAAAAAAGAACCGACTTCACTTAGCCTTCACCTTTCCAAACGAGAATGCTCGAGCTGCTGTAAAAAATACTCAAATCACTATAGGTGTGCCTATAACAGTTGAACAGTTCCCCGATTTCTCCCGGAGCCCATCATCAGATCCTGACCTGGTTACAATGGGACCAACTAAAGACATACAACTGTTTAAAGCTAATTTTAAGATGTAACTTTGAAATTCTTTTCTATCCAGCCGATTTCGTCCAATCGTGTATCGAACTTAACAAAGTTCTTAAAAATATAATGAATAATTAACATTTTTTTTTAACTTCCCCAAAACAAGTAGTTGTAGCTAAAAAACTGTTTAAGTAAAGTCAATTTGAAGGTCATCGGGTGTTGTCAGTAATTATTGACCAGGGTTCAAGCTATTTTCTTTTGTTTAATACTTAATCTATGAAATGGCCAATGTAAAGTAACCCCTAAATGACTCAAGAATTAAAGTCCGACCGAACCTATAGACCAGTAATAATGATGACGATATCATCATCATCATCATATCAGCCGAAAGACGTCCACTGCTGAACATAGGCCTCCCCCAAAGAGTGCCACATTGACCGGTCCTGCGCCACCCGCATCCAGCGGACTCCCGCGACCTTTACGACGTCATCAGTCCACCTTGTGGGGGTTTACCCACGATGGCCTTCCGGTTCGTGGTCGCCACTGGAGAACCTTTCAGCCCCATCGGCCATCGGTTCTGCGTGCAATGTGTGTGTGTGTGTATACGATATACAGGCAGTAAAATATTCACCGGCCACCGCAAGTACAGTACAAACATGAAAGTAATTCCGGCACTTTTCCGAATATAATTCCACTCATAGTTAACCGTACTTTATTGTAAGTATCGTGTGAAGCGAGATTTAACCCATATTACCGCGTTTACGGCACTTAACGCTATGTATCGCGTCATTAACCCTACTACGTTCTGCTGAAAATGTCCGGGCTTATGTGTACGCAATGCAATGCGTGATTCTTTTTCTTTAACAATTTTTAACGTACTTAATAAAGGTATTTAATAATTTACTGCAAGCTCAAAACATAATCGAACGAGCGGAGCGTAAGAGAAGCAAGTTCTTACAAACAACTTCTGGCTAATGGGACGTCTCGGCATTTCGATGGCTTTTTGATTTAGAGAGTTTGTTCCGCGATAACTTTAGTTACGCTTTTCTGATCTTGATTGAGATACATGTAATTTGAGAGTTCGTATATGAGCAGGATCGACCAAGGGGTCATGGAGCTAGAAGGCGCGAAAAAATCATCATAAGGGTCTTGGTATATTGGTCATCTCGTTTGCAAGGAATTTGGAAGTTCTGTGTTCGAGGCGGACTAGTAGTAAAAGTCTAAACTAAATACAAATTAATTAACTAAAACTCATTCTGCGTCATGCCCGGTCCAAAAGTCCCCAACACACTCGGAACAATCTTCCTCGACCAATCAGAAATGCCAGTTCGCTGTCAATGTTTAAAAACAAACTAAAACTGCATCTTCTCAAGGAACAAACTACCTCCATCTAGCCGACCCATATCTAATTTATATATTTACCCCAATGCCTACACTTTATCTATTTATTTATATAGTATATCATTCATCATCCGTATATTTCCATTTTATTATATAGTATATTCACAATTTCACAACACGCACTATACATTCTGTTGTATTTCGCTTTGTATAATCTATGTTTTGTATTGTTTTGTGTTTGTATTTTAAGTGTCACTGGGTACACTGAAAACCAGCGTTGTAACACTTTTGTGCTGCCACACATGCTGAGTGTTATCCTCTTCAGAAACCAGTCACAGCATTGTAATTTTTATTTCTCTAGTTTAAGTTTACCTTATATTGTTGTCTGTGTTTTGAATAAATACTTCATTCATTCATTCATCACACTCGCGGCGTTCCCGCGTTGTATCGCGATGGAGACTTGATTTTTAACTACGGTTGAATTTCTAATTATAAAAAGTGACTTGACACATGACTGACAGATAAAATGTTGCCTGGAATAGCAAAAATAAAATAGTCATGGGTATATGTCGATAAAAAGTATCGAAAAGTGTAATGTTGTACTAAACACTACCAATACGATTCCATTTAAAGGATCCATAAGCGTTAGGAAATTAAATTATCATGTAACAGCCTGAAATGCAAATCTATTATTCAAATCAGACAAAAGTTTTGACATACGTTGCCGCTGATAAATCGTATAGTTATGTTATACAACATAACATATACTTATTTTTCTATCTCGTCGAACGAGCGGAGCCTAAGCGAAGTGAAGTTATAGACAGCTTCGGATGAAACGGAAACGGAACTGTCAGCTGGCTACCTGGACATCGCTGCATTTCGATGGCTTTTTGATTTTGAATAGTTGTTGCGGTAACTGTAGTAAAATTTTATCTAATCTTTATGAAATTTATTGGGGTGATAGCAGTATATGAGCAGGATCGATCAATGGGTTATGGAGCTAGAAGGTGCAAAACAATCATCATAAGAGTCTTGTTATATTGGTCAATACATTTACAAGGAAATCGCGAGTTCTCAGTTCGAGGCGGACTACTATTATATAGTTTCTATAACTCTGAGATCCTTATTATGGAGGTGATATTTTGGATGAACATTGTTCTGGCTCTAATTCTTGCACGTCCACAGGAATCCGTAATCCGAGGCAACATCACTTAATAATTCAATTCAACACTTCTACGAGTAATAACAACAAAACGTAACGATATTTACGAACAGTCAGAAGACGATATTCCTCGAAAATACCTACTTAACTACTTCTAAAATAGACGAAAAGATACTTGGATAATTATTCGTCCGCATAGAATTCGGCTATCGTGTGGCCCTCTGAAAAAGTTTTTTTTTTTCGGGATAAAAAGTAGTTAAGTATCCTATGTCCTATTCCTCACTCTAAGCTACCTCTGGCGCCATTTTAGAGACGTGCGTTCAGCAAGATATTCACTCATAAACTGAACGGCAGGCATGTGTGTAGAGAAATCCCAATATTGGCCCGACCGCCGTGCGCTTGGAGAATTTAACTAACCTGAGCGGCCATTGACAGGCTTTTCCCTCTGCCGAAAACAATGGTCAATAAATAAGACCAGTGGTCATATTTATTGTACGGACTGACGTTTATTTGACGTGGCTATTTGTATGTTACGTACGAATAGCCATACATTTGGCGTTCGCCTCCCCCGCAAAAATCGGCAGACTTTTTTTGTATAGAAAATGAGAGACATGGCCGCTCCGGTTGGTTGAATTCACTAAGCCATGCGCCCGGTATTAACCCTACGGTAGGTGTATGAGTAGCCGCCTTTAGAAATTATTATTGTCTTCAATAGGATGTACAGAAGTTATAAATTGACTTTGATTTGTCGCGTACCGCATAGTTTTATCAACAAGTAACAGTCATTCCGTAAAAGTAACGTATTTTCCACATCATGTTACAGCATTCTTCAGCCTTAAAGCCTTAATCAAGTTGCAGCGACAATATCGCAACCAATAAGTCGCGGCGTTTGTAGAACCCTTAATAATTAAATAAAAATATCGATAAGAACAGCACTGGCCGAATTGCGGCAACATTTGTGTTTGTTGACTTGTCAAGTCACTCCGTACAATTATAAATTCTAGTTTAGTGTGTTGTTTGTATGACATTCGTTACCCACTTTTTTCTAACCTTTAGGCCCTATTTCATCGGTGTAACTGTGACCGGTACTGGCTTTAATTTTATAGATACTAAATCATTACCGAATCCTAAAAAAAATGTTTGCTTTCAAAACCTACATCGGCCTTGTTTATTATATAGAGCGTGACATGACATGGCGGCTTACCAAGAATAAACTTTTTCTTTATAACAAACATACAATCGTCCTTATATGCCTTATTCGACAGTTATATAAAGTTTAACAGCATAAGACACTGGTCCCACCAAGAGCGAGTAAAGTTAAGCGAGTAGCATTACATTGCGGTTTGCCGAGGTATAGAGTGATCGATCGACCTTTCAAGGCCCGCGATGTAATGCTACTCGCTTAACTTTACTCGCTTACTCGCCGCCGGTGGGACGAGTGCCTAAGTAGTTTATTAAATATTACATACATAACTACTGGCTAGAAAACATGCCTCCATATAAAAAAACGAATTTAATTCGGTTCAACCGTTTTAACGCTATCGGTTTATTTATTTAATCGTATGGCATATAAGTACATGAAAAACAAAAGCAACTATAAGATTATATTAAGACCAGTCAGCCACTTAATGGCCTCGTCGCTAAGGGTGATCAGGTCTTCAGGAGGTCCATCAGCGTAGCGGGTTATGGGGCAGTCCTCGATAATGTGCTGCATTGTTTGTACTGGCGCCCCGCAGGAGCATGCCGGATATTCCATCCAACCGCAGCGGTATTTGAAGTTAGCACAACGACCGTGGCCAGTGCGGAGTCTGTTGATGTTGCACCAGTCCCGTCTTGGAAGGTCGGACCCTTTAATTTTGGAGCCTGGAATTATTCCGGAGCCCAATTTTCCCGCCATCAGAGAGTTCCACGACTGCGACCACTCATGGTTTAGATCGAAACAGCTGTCAAACAGATCTTCGGAGATGTTGTAGGAAGCATTCCTGGATTTCAAGCGGCGGTTGGCAGGATACAGGAACTCTGCGTGAATTGGAAGGCTCGGGTTCTTCTGGATCTTTGCAACTTCTCGTAGCAGAGCTTGCTTTTTACGTAAGTCTGGCGGAGCAATTCGGGAAAGCACCGGTAACCAGTGGGAAGGGGTTGACTCTAGCGTTCCAGAGATGAGTCGCATGGCCTTATTTAATTCGACATCTATTCTGGAGGTGTGGGCACTGCCTAACCAGACTGGTGCGTAGTATTCGGCCGTTGAGTACACCAAGGACAGCGCAGAAGTCTTCAAGACATCGGCACTTGCTCCCCAAGAGGTTCCGCTCAACTTCTGAATTATATTGTTACGCGTCTGCAGTTTACGTGCTGTGCTGGTCAGGTGTTGTTTAAACGCCAAGGAACGGTCGAGAGTGATGCCCAGGTATTTTGGGGAGAAGTTATGTTTAAGTACGGATCCTTCTAAACGTACTTTGAGTTCCTGTGTGGCACATTTATTGTGCAGATGGAAACAGGACACCTCTGTTTTACTGGTGCTGGGTGTTAGCCGCCATATCTTGAAGTACTTGGCCAGCAACTCCATATCATCTAATAGTGAGGCTTCTAGAGTGTTGAAGCTTTTGTCCTGCTTCACTAGGCATATGTCATCGGCGTAAATGAACTTCCTGGCATTGGTACTTGGGAGGTCATGGATGTACAGGTTAAACAGTATAGGCGCCAGCACTGAGCCCTGAGGCAGGCCGTTGTTTAACATCCTGGTGCCGCTAACCTCCGACCCTAAGTGCACGTTGAACCGCCGCTGGGAAAGCATACTGGAGATTAGCTTGAAGATGGTTAGATTAGGGATGGCCAGCAGTAACTTATAGAGTAACCCTTCCCTCCAGACAGTGTCGTAAGCAGCGGTAAGGTCGACAAAAACTGCCCCAGACTTTAGCCCTTCTTGGAACCCATTTTCCAAATGAGTTGTCAGAGCTAGAACCTGATCAGTGCAGCTCCGTCCAGCTCTAAAGCCTGCCTGTTCCACCGGTACAACCCGGTCTATGAGAGGGGCTACTCTGCGGTAAATCAGTCTTTCTAGCAGTTTGTGGCAGCTGTTAAGCAACGCGATAAGGCGGTAGTTGGAAGGGTCGTCCCCTCTTTTGGCAGGTTTTAAAAGTGCAATCACCATTGATTCGTTGAAACCTCTGGGGAGCTTATTGGAACGAAGAATGTCAGAGAAGAAAAGGGACAACCACCTTATCGCTGTGGGGCCCAGTTTAAGCAGAAACTCATTGTAGATACCGTCCACTCCAGTGGCTTTCCCTGTCTGAAGCCCTTGGATTGCGAGGTGAACTTCTTCGCTTGTAAAATGTTCTGCTAATTTTGGGTCCTCCACTAGACTGAACTTAAGTTCCTTCATTCCCCGCTTAACCCTCTTGGTCTCTACTTTGACGCCTTTTGCTCTAGAAATAGATACCATCATGTTGGCGATTTCATTCGGGTGTATTGCAGAGGCCGGCCGTGGTGCAGTTCGTTTCCCCGTAAGTTTGTTAAGAATAGTCCACGCCTTGCGGCTTGAGCGTTTGAAATCCAAACAGTTAACCGTGTTTTTCCACTTGCTATTGCGATTGGCATCCAGGGTCAGTAGGAGCTCAGTGCCAACCGAGCAGTCGCCTGTTTCTC
Source organism: Pammene aurita (assembly GCA_947086415.1). Lineage (NCBI taxonomy): Eukaryota > Metazoa > Arthropoda > Insecta > Lepidoptera > Tortricidae > Pammene > Pammene aurita. The sequence continues at coordinate 17,486,452 of OX352315.1, forward strand.
GGTAGGTTTTATACAACGTTTCACAAACGCTATTCCAACCTGGCACATACTCCTTCCTAAAACCTCTACATACGTGGCGTTTAGCGGATGATAAAATAAGCCCCATAAAGCGGTTGTAGTTTCCCGAGGTTGGAGGGATGAACCGGGTTCCAGCCTAGATGTGTCTTGCAAAGGCGTTCCAATCCGCGCGCCTGAAGTTCCAGCGTGGAATGGGCATGGAGTTGACGAGGGGAATCTTTATACCGACATCCACGATCACGGGCCTGTGCTGGCTGTTCGGGAAGTCTTTAAGTACGTCCCGGTTCGTTGGAAGGGGCCTGCCGTCGGCATCCTTAGTGACAAAAACGAGATCCGGGTTGTAGTCTTTCTTCCAGCGGGCAGAGTGGAAGGTGCCCCTCTCCTTGGCATCAAAAACGAGGAACAGGTTGAAATTTTCGGCCCATTGCGTCAAAGCCAGTCCGTTAGCGTCGTCTGTGGAGTAGCGCCATGATGTGTGGTGACTGTTAAAATCGCCGATGTAAACGCATGGGTGAGCGAAAGGAGGAGGTCCGTTATTTGCCCAAGATGCCAAAGGTGGTTTATATATGTTGGCTATCTTGATGTTATCAATTTGCGCGACAATAATGAAGTTATCAGCAGATCCATCGGAATAGGCTACGCTAGCATATTTCAGGTCCTCTCGGATGTAAGTAGCAATACCATAGCTGCGGTGGTTCAGAGCTTTCAGTAATCGGTACCCAGAGATCTGGCCTCTGTTTTCAATGTCTTGATCATCCTTAGCGTGCGTTTCCTGTATGTTCAGGACGTCAATTTTATGATCTGCCAGAAGTCTGGACATGTAGTCGCACTTAGGTTTACTGACTCCTTCGACATTTATTTGGCAAATTCGGACGGAGGGACCAAAATTTCTAGTCAGGGTGTTCATGCTTGATTTAATGTAATATCCGTATCTGTGATAGCAATGGGGTACGTAGTTGCATCTGTTTATTGCTGCAAGGCTCTCGTAAAAGTGCAGTGCAGCAGCCAATGTTGATTACTCTTTAGCACCACCCAGGGGACACGTGCAGGGTATCTAAGGTAATATTCCTGCGGATGCGAGTAATCTTTGTCCCCCAGTCCAACGCTACGGTGCAACAGACTGACACACATATAGAACTCAAGATCTTATTTGTCACTTCCCTCTTTTTGCGTCGGCGGTTAAAAAGGGCCCTCCTGTGTTTGCATTGTACCTTATTAATCGGAGCTCGCGAAAAGATGCAAAAAATATTGAATTGATTTCAGTCAAATTAAGCACTCACGTAGCCAATTGGCGTGAATTAATTAATTAAGCACTCACGTAAGTACCTAACCATAATATGAAAATGGCTTGGCTATTTTCTACGAGAGAGCCTAATTGCTAGGTACCCACGCAAGTGATTAATTAATTAATTACATACTACGTGAGTACCTACTTTGACTGAAATCAATTCAATATTGTTTGCATTATATCTTGAGTCCGATTAATACGACTCCGATAAACTTCTCATGTTAATCCGAGTAATATACTCGTGCAATCACCTCCTAGATTTATGGCTGCATGAAACTCGACTGCGCCTTACAAACGACGTAGGTACGCCAAATGACTCACGAGAGAAACTCACGAGAAATGCTTCCTAATTAATCCTAAGCCTGCTTACTACCTGTTCAACAGTTGACAAGCAAAGGTATGCAACTAGTAGATCAAGGCCGTAGGCAGCCCTACCTCATCGAGTAGCAGAATTCGGTTTATGTAGGGAAATGCACGATAAAAAGTTATGTATTTTAGTACTTGGTAGCCTGAGCTAAACTTGGAGCATTATGTACAGTCAGCAAAAATATCATTATAAAATCGACCTCATCGAGTAGAAAACTGAACTTTATGCTATTTGAAAGTACTAATCAACCTGGTAATAACAAAAAATGGTTTTAAGGTGAAAATCGACCAATGCAAGTACGACGTGCAAATGAGTTCGGGATGGTTTAAATGCAGTTTTACGCGGTACATAAGACACTGTTTATCAACAATTACCAAAAAGTAAGAGGTTGCATTGCCCAAATCTGGCAACTTCATGATTCTACCTTATTAAAAAATATTGAAATAATTAACCTAGTAGAAGATAAAATTTTTGCCATTCGAAAAAACTCATCAACTTTTACAGAAAAAAAATTCTAAAATGTCAGGTTTGCGTGTTGCTACCACAATTTAATTGGCAATTACGAACGGGCCACCTGCCCACTTGCTAGTCAATTAAGTAGTTATTGTCAAAAATAGGGTCATATTTTGGTGACTGTACAGAATGCTCCAACTTTGGCTCAGGCTACCAGGTACTAAAATACATAACATTTCACCATGCATTGCCCTGCATAAGCCGATTTCTGCTACTCGATGAGGCAGGGTTGCCTACGGCTTACTCTTGATCAGCAGATTTAAAACTGTTACATCGTGCATACTTGCATGAGCCGAATTCTGCTATTTGATGAGGTAGGGTTGGCGACGCCCTACTCTTGCTCAGCAGATTTAATATTGTAGCACTCCCTAATGCCTGTTTCACGAAAACTCGCACTTTATAGACGGAGAGCTAGCCACGTCAGATATGACACAATAATGAGAGCGACGAAACGCCTCTCGTTAGTTTGCTATACTATGCTTATTTCTAGATCCGGACAACTGGCAGCTGTAAAGTGGTGGAGGTCAAAGAATGCAAACCACTTTAAGAATACAAATCCTAGAGTTCTGGTTTTGATGCAGTATTATGAAAAATTATATAAATAATTAGATCACATCATTGCCAAAGGTTTCTGATGGGGAAAGTTTTCCAAAACGACGTATAATGTAATTCATAGTTTGTCGCCTACTGTTACAGTTTCCGAAATATTACGCAATGTTTTTTGTTCTAATGTTAAAATATAGGCCCCGTACTCTAAGATAACTTCGGTCGTTTTTACCTATTTTGGTATTACTTTTTTCCAATTCAAAAACTTTGCTAGTCTGACACTCTGACATCCACCCATTAAGAGCTGCCAGATGCCCAGATCTAGCAATAAAGGTAGTATTTCAATCTTACTAGATAGGTTTCATTGCTCTCATTATTGTGTCATCTGACGTGGCCAGCTCTTAGACCATTACGGTTTAAGAGGAATTCCTTCCACGAATGGGCTGAGGAATGAACTCTCTGCCTAGGTTTTCCCACTGGGCTACAGTATGAGGTTCTTCAAAAAAGGAGTGTATAGGTTCTTAAAGGGTAGGCAACGCGTATGTAACGACGACGGTGGCAAACAAGCATACGGCCTACCCGATGTTAAGTAGCTACCGCAGCCATGGGGCACCTGAAACTCCAGAGATGTCACTCTGCACACTCCTTTTTTGAAGAACCTCATACTGTAGTCCGTCAGGAAAAACCTCGGCAGCCTTCCACAGTCGGAGCGTTGATTTGAAAAAACCCGACACTCACAGGAGCGTGTGTGAAAGTCGGGTTTTTTCCAACTGGTCAAACGTTGTTCCCGCGCGGGTCCAGTCTGGTACATTTTACACGTTGCATGACATTAAAATTTTAACTTTGCCAAGGGAAAGATTAATACTGACGACGGCTTACTTCCAGAATTTTACAAAAGAATTTGCAAGCGTAATTTGTGTTCAATGGCAGCCTATTTAATTTAATACGAATATATCGTCGTCATTAATAATGATAACGTTGCCAGTTAAGTAGGCTCAATAATATTATTTGTGAGACGCGTGTTATTAATTTGAGACTGAAATTACATTAAAGGAGCTTAACAACAATCACTTTTGAAACCATTATAATTTCAATGTTGTTTGTTTGGTAGAATACATATTTATTATTTACTGTCATTAGATAGTAATGCAATCAATTACACAAACATTCAGTTATTTTAACTATAAAACTTTCGTGAGATTAATACTTATATTGAAATATAATCGTCTGTGCTCGTCATTGTCCCAGTACCTGTCATTTTTAAACTTTAGTCATTAACAAGGGTGACAGCTGGGTGTCAACAATTAGGCATTAGCGTGACGAGCACTGGGACGATTACCTTATTTATAACGAGTCACTCGGAATCACTAGAATCTGATCCGTTACGGCGATCTTCGACGGGAACTTTGCCAAGTAGCTGCCAGCCAACTAGCACTAGACCCTACTCATAGTGTTGTGTTCCTGCTGGTGAGTAAGGTCGCCAGAAAGCTCAAAGAGAATGCAGTGTGTTGACGACTGGTGACCTTCTGTTCCCTTTAGCTGTCAACAAGGTATCCTCCTTTTTTAAAGGGTAAGCAAGCAATAGACGGAGAGCTAGCCACGTCAGATATGACAAAATAATGAGAGCAACGAAACCCCTTTAGTCAGTTTGCTATACAATAATGAGAGCGACTAAACGCCTCTCGTTAGTTTGCTATACTATGCTTATTTCTAAATCTGAACATCTGGCAGCTGTAAAGTGGTGGAGGTCAAATAATACAAACCACTTCATGAAAACAAATCCTAGAGTTCTGGGTTTAATGGAATTTTATGAGAAATTATATAAATAATTATATCAGAACAACAGATAATTATATTAGAAGTTTCTGTTGGAGGAAAGTAGTGCCAAACGACATATAATGTAATTCATAGTTTGTCGCCTACTGTTTTTGTTTTCGTAATAATACGCAATGTTTCATTGTTCTGTTGTTAAATTATAGGCCCTGTTTTTTATAACTGAGAGAACTTCAGTTTTTACCTATTTTGGTATTACTAATTTTCAAAATGTTGCTAGTCTGTCACTCTGACCTCCACCCATTAAAAGCTGCCGGATCTAGCAATAAGGATAGTATAGCAATCTAACCAGACGGGTTTGGTTGCTCTCATTATTGTGTCATATCTGACGTGGCCAGCTCTTAGTCCACAACGCCCAATTGACACTTCTAGTGTTGCAAGCGTCTATTTGCTACGGTAGCTGCTTAGCATCCGGCGGGCCGTATGCTTGTTTGCCACCATCGCTGTATAAAAAATACCTTTTTCACTTCTCATGCTCAAAAAGTGTGTCATATTATGCTTACCAAGGCGGACTACATTTAGTCTCTAGGGCCAATATGTATACATATTTATGATTCGCAAAACATTTTGAAATGACCAATCAGAACACTTCACCATATTGAATCCACCAATCACAACACATATCAAAGTTAATCGGAACGCTGGATTATTTTTTGATGCGTATACTGTTTAAATAATTTAAGTCCTTAAAAAAACGTTGTACCTATTTAATATGAACCAATCAGGATACGCAATTTATTTCTCAAAATATGAGGTGATTTTTAGTTCCTACTTCACAATCATTGAAAACAAGCTTTTAAGCGTGTGCCATACGGCATACAAACAACAAGCCCCTCCGATTGAGCGACCTTGGTCTGGACGAACTGTGTAGACAGTTGTTGCTAGCAAAATTGTATGAACCACCAACCAAGGTCAGGGTGACCTTGGATCGTTGGCAGCCTTGTTAGCAGCCGTCTAACAGACGCTTTATACGCTAATTCTACCGTCGTCTTTGGTATTTATTCGCGGTGTTTCGCGGAGTCGCGCGCGCTCGCTCATCTAAGACGGGTGCGTATCTACGATCGCGCTAAAAATGACGGGCATAATTAAATGCAATTCGTGTAACATAGTCATCGACGAACTGTTGGCTTATGTACAAAATAAAGTGTCGGTAGTGGATCAGGTAACGCTTGTACGGATTTGTGAGTCAGCGTTCTCCAGTGACGAAATCAAAAACTCGAAGTCGTTATTATTTGACTCGATTCCGACGGAGGCACGCAAGATAAACAGAAAAAGTAAGGGCAAGGAAGAAAGGGACCTAAACGACATCTTAAATGTGTTTAAGAAAACGGAGCCGGACGTTATCCCAGTGTTTGTGGCGAGACAACTCGAGCGTTTGCCGCCAATTCTCTTTAACAGCCTGGACTGCACCAAGTTATTAAAAGACATGCTTAAGTTACAAAATGATTTGGCCGAGATTAAAGAGACTTACGCAACCTTGGAACAGCTCAAGGGTTTGAAAGTGGATCTCCTAGCGAATAAAAATGATACCTTGCCACCTACGCCTATATGCAATGTAAATATGAGACGAGGAGCCGCCTGGGCTCTGGATGCCATGGACAGTGGACCGGTAGGCATTCTGCAGTGCAACTCAACGCTTAAAGATAGTGATAGATACCGGGACCTTAAATTTAAGTCCAAAAACACACATAAAAACGTTTGGGAGGTAGGCGCGCAAAAATCGATGCACGGGTCAGTTGTCGAGCAACGGTCATCGCGTGGTAAGAGCGGCAACGACGCGTCATTGGCTGTCCATGCTACAACGTCGAGCGGCGTTGCCAAACCGAAACCATCAGCTGTGCCCGAGCGTCAGCTTTGTGATCAGATGGTAAACATAAACAATGGTAGGGGCTTAGACGAACGCGCATCACATGAAACATCAAATAACGAGTTGCCAGCGGATGATAAGGAAGGAAAATGGATCAGGGTAGGGAGCCCTAAAAACAAAAACAAAAGTATCGTTTCCACGGCAAGTACGGGGTTGCAAAGGACCTAGAATGTAATTTCAAAGCTGCGGAAAGAAAAGTACCTGTGCTCATTACAAACGTACATAGAGAAACTACAGAAGATGACGTCCTTAAATACATCCATAGCTAAACAAAAGATACGGTGTCATTAAAACAAATAAATATTCAAAAACAGAGAGACTATAAGGCATACAAAATGTTTGTGTCTAAGAGCAAGCTACATATGTATTTGGACGAAAAACTGTGGCCTGAAGGCATTATATTTAGGCGTTTTGTTAATTATTCGAACGGGGGGAACTCCGTGACCGGCCCTTCTGCATATAAGAAAGATGGAAAATAATAAAGTGTGTAATATTGCAAGTTTCAACTGCAAATCTATAAAACGCTCAATTGACGGTGTAACGGATTTATGTCGTACGTGTGACGTGATTGCGTTACAAGAATTATGGTTACAAAATGAAGAACTATGTTTTCTTAGTACCGTTGATAATGACTTTGGGTTCACGGGAACCTCGGCCATGGACACGTCAGCCGAAATACTGCGGGGTAGGCCGTATGGCGGAGTTGCCCTACTTTGGAGACATAATCTTTTTCCGGATGTGTCAGTGATACAATGTAATAACAGCCGAGTGTGTGCAATCAAGATAACCGTTAAAAATAATCATATAATTGTAATGAGTGTATACATGCCTACAAATTCACTTGTTAATCTGCCTGAATTCACGGACTGCCTGGGTACGGTGAGTGCAATAATAGATGAGTATGGTGTAGAATCCGTTTATATCTTAGGTGATTTTAATGCTAATCCTGGGGAGTTATTTTTCACGGAGCTAATGGAGTTTTGTAGTGAACAAGACTGGTCATGCATCGATACAGATAAGTTAGGTCTTTCCTCTGGTACCTATACCTTTATTAGCGAAGTGTACGGAACTCCCAGCTGGCTCGATCACGGTATTCTCACTCAGGCGGCTGTAAATTCAGTGCGGCATGTGCGAGTCAAGTATGACTCATTCTGGTCTGATCACTTCCCTTTAATCATTGAATGCAATCTAGAGTTGCTGCCTCCTAAACTGCCTAATATAATAATAACAAATAAGAATGTGGTTTGGGGGGAAAGAACGGCACAGCAAACTGATCTATATAGAAGGGGAGCTCATTCTAGATTGAGGTGTATTGACTTTGATGAAAACTTCATTAGCTGTGCAGACGGGTATTGTGATATAGTGGCTCATAGGCGTATTCTTGACAGCTTGTATGAAAGGATTGTGAGCGCTTTATGTGAGGCAGCGGTGTGTGGCAGGCGGGGGAACACCAAGAGGGCAAGGGGCAAGCGTGTGATGGGGTGGAATAAACACGTCGTTGGGGCTCATCGGATGGCCAGGGAGAGGTTTCTCGATTGGGTGTCATGCGGAAAGCCTAGGTCAGATATAATGTTTGAGGAGATGTGTGCCTGTCGAAAAGTATTCAAATCTCGGTTGAGCCAGTGGTGCCAAAATCACGAGGAGCAGTTAAAAATGGATACTCTCGCTGAAAAACACTCTAAAGGCAACTTCCGGGGTTTTTGGCGTGATACCAAAAAGATGAACGTTCGACCAGGTCTTCCTGTGAGTGTCGACGGGGTGAATGACCCTAAAAGTATAGCGGATGCATTTAAGGATCATTTTCGTGTGCAATCTCCTCTGGGTCTGGGGAGGACGGCGCTCGATGCTTTGACCGGCACGGTAGTGGGGAGAAGATTTACAGCTAAAAGTGTAGCGCAGGCAATAAAATCTATTTCAAGGGGTAAATCTCCAGGTCATGACGGTCTAAGCATCGAGCATCTCCAGCATGCCGGTCCACACATTGCAAGAGTCCTTGCTATGTTTTATAACCTTTGTATAAGTCACTCATATATGCCTACTGATATGTTAAAAACGATAGTCGTACCTATAGTTAAAAACAAAACCGGGGACTTAACGGATAAAACAAACTATAGACCCATATCTCTGGCAACAATAGTTGCGAAAGTATTTGATTGTCTGCTTAATACACAGTTAGAAAAATATTTAGGATTGCATGACAATCAGTTTGGGTTCCGGCCTCACTTGTCCACAGATAGTGCAATACTGTGTATGAAGCATACAGTCACATATTATACTGATCGTCAGACCCCAGTTTATGCTTGCTTCCTTGACCTCTCCAAGGCCTTTGACCTGGTGTCCTATCAAGTATTATGGGAAAAGATGGAGAAGATAAATATACCTAGTGATTTAATTAATATCTTTAAATACTGGTATGGACATCAGGTCAATAGAGTCAGGTGGGCGGGAGCAACGTCTGAAGAGTACGGGTTGGAGTGCGGGGTGAGGCAGGGGGGGTTGACTTCCCCCGCGCTCTTTAACCTGTACATGGACGATCTCATCGGCAAGCTCAGCAGTCAGCATGTTGGCTGTCACATTGATGGGGTGTGTGTAAACAACCTCAGCTATGCGAACGACATGGTGCTGCTGAGCGCGTCGGTGTGTGGTCTCAGACGGCTGTTAAAAATCTGTGAGGAGTACGCCGCGAGCCACGGTTTGAAATATAATGTGACTAAGAGTCAATATATGGTCTTTCAAGCCGGCAGTAATCGGCCAGTGGATGTACCTGCCGTAACTCTGTATGGAGTGCCACTCGAAAGAGTGGACAATTTTAAATATTTAGAACATATTGTTACTGCAGACTTAAAAGATAACATTGACATAGAACGGTAGCGGAGGGCATTGTGTGTCAGGGCGAACATGTTGGCCCGAAGGTTTGCGCGGTGTTCCAGCGACGTGAAGTTGACGCTATTCAAAGCGTACTGCACGTCGCTGTACACGTGCAGCTTGTGGGCTAACTACACGCAGAAAGCGTACAATGCACTCCGCGTCCAGTACAATAACGCGTTTCGAGCGGTGATAGGGCTGTCTCGCTATTGCAGCGCCTCGGGTATGTTCGCGGCGGCTCGCACTGCGTGTTTTCATACCACGATGCGATTACGCGCCGCGTCTTTGGTCCAGCGGGTGCGAGACAGCTCCAACATCGTTCTAACGATGATCGCGGATAGACTGGACTGTCCATATATCATGCACTGCTGCGAAAGGCATGTAAAAACAGGGATAGGTTAGGATTATAGAATATAGTTTGACATCTAAGCAAAATTTGACATTGTAATCATGTATTTTTTATTTTATTTATTTAATTTAATTTATTGTGTTAATGTTAGTATATTTTATAAGTAGTTAACTGTGTCGCGACTTAATTTTATATCTTGTTCACATACTGATTATGAGCCTTGAAGCTTGAAATAAATGATTTTTTATTTATTTTATAATTTGTATCTGTGTCAAAGCGGTTAAAAAAGTAAAAAGACCGTCAAATTAAACCATATTTTCACCTTAGATTAGTCATTGTGCGAAAATAATAAGCAATTTTTATTTAATTTTTTTATTTTCTCGCAATCGAAGTGAAAAATAGTATGTCATACTCTGGTCTAAAAGCCATATTACCCCTCAAACTATTTTCCCTCACTTCGTTCGGGAAAATAACCACCTCGTGGTAATATGGCCTACTTTAGACGTTGGCAAACAATCTACTATTTTTAATTACTAACAGTTTTCTAAATTCATAAAAACGGCGACAAGTTTGTATTACGAGTAAACACCCAAGTTAGGTCAAGTGCGTATCGTATACACAGTTTAAGTCATCTAATTTATCTAAACTCCGTCCGATTTCCGGACACGGACCCTAGTTTGGACCGTATAATAAACCCTGTTTATTTGTTCGCATAAATCCTAGCCCAGATTGGTCCAGCCGGAAATCGAACCCGTTACCCTACCGAGTCTGCTAATAAATTACTTGCTAAACTGCTTTTGCTAATGTAGTAATATTTATTTCTATATGTAGTATGGGAGGCGTTCTCAGCTGGACTTTAGATTTGAGCGAAATTGAAATCATATTTTTTTCTATTCCTAAAATAGTTATAATCTATCAATTTAATGGCTGATAGGTATATTAAAAAAATATACTTTATAAACGTTATTTAATAAGAAAATGGCTAAAGGTGTGGATTTTCTTACAATATTTTATCGGCGATTCGGCGGCAATCCTCCTCCCCGACCGCCGGCACAATCCACTGGGAGATTTAGGTTACTAAATTGTATACAGGGTGCCATCTGAGACGTGATCAGTTATGTTTTTCTTACTCCATAAACAACTAGCAGTTGAATGCCCCAATTTTTACTAAAATCAGACTTTTTTTTTCTTTTATTTAACATGTTTTTGTAATTTATTTTTCATTTGACGGGTTTCGGGATATTTAAACTACTAATTAGAATATTTAAATAAGTAAATTGAATTACCTCTTTGAAATGGAACTATCGTTAATAACAATTTTGTCATTTATTCCGGATAAAATGTAATTTAATATTTTTTTTTACCTTAAATATTTTATAAAACTGTTTTACACTAATATTATCACTTTTGAAAGAAAAATAAATTACAAAAACATGTAAAAAAAAGAAAAAAAAATGTCTGATTTTAGTAAAAGTTGGGGGGCCATTCAACTGCCAGTTGTTTATGGAGTTAGAAAAACGTATAACTGATCACGTCTCAGATGGCACCCTGTAGAGTATATAAGCAAACTGTAAGACAGCCGTTGAACTCAATTTTTAACGGCTTGCCTATTTTGAGCGCTCGTAGAAAAAGTACACCTATACAATAATGATATAATTAAGCTTTTCAATCTCGTACCTCGAATGAGCTTGAACTTCGTGGCCTAAAGTCGGTACTCAACTGAAAAGCTATTCATTATGTTACGATTGTATAAAATACTATTGCCGTGTCCTGAGTAATTATATTACCTTACCCTTTGAGTCTGAATAAGCATTTTTTCATCATTATTGTTTGTAATTCCATTTCACGTAGGCGAGAATGTAAGCGGCCCATAATCTTTCATAAAACGGCGAAAATGCCTGCAAAATGTTTCGAGTCGAAATAATGCTTAACAATCGGCTTACATTTAATTTTGTTTGTCCGTCTGTAGCAAGCTCTTGATTTATCGGTAAGAACAGGTTAAGAGGCCGCTCGTTTAAAGGATTTTTATTAACTAGCCTTTTTCCGCGGCTTCGCCCGCGTACTATAAGTACTCAAAAAGGATACGATACCCATGTTGATTTTCAGACTTTTTGACCACATTTGCCCCTTTTAGAATTTTCAAAAAACCTGAAACACGTGTTTACTCATTTATCGTTAGGAATACTCTTGTGAAGTTTCGAATAAAATAGTCTAAAAATCTTGATTCGCCATACAAACTTTGGACCCCCATTCTACCCCCTTAGGGGGTGAATTTTGAAAAATCCTTTCTTAGTACATCCCTAGACCTTATAAGGAACCTACGTGCCAAATTTGGGATCTCTAGAACTAGCGGTTTGGGCTGTGCGTTGATATGTCCGTCAGTCAGTCAGTCAGTCAATCAGTCATCAGTCAGTCAGTCAGTTTCTTCTTTTATATATTTAGATTTAAGCTCACACGATGTTCACTCAATATTTTGACAAAAACGGGACTTCAGGAAAATAATAAAAGTAAGTGCTCGCGGTCAACTCCCGTTTTTGTCAAAACAATGATTTATTATTAATTTAATAAATAGACGTACTTATTAATTTAGACCTACCAAAACACATATAAAGTTGACAACTGTATAAATCTTGTTTCGAATTTCGAAGGAGGTTTTTTTGACAGCAGCTGTCCAAAATCCACCAATCGAAAAAATATGATTATACATGATTGTACCCGGACCTGGTTTGGACCCGGGGTATGTCCTTAAACTTTGTCCGGACCTGGGTATGTCCTTAAACTACGCCAAAAAGAGAGGTATGGGCACTGCGAATGGCATCTCGCTAAGTGTGGTAGGGCACGTTCAGCGAATGTCATCGCTCAAATCTGGAGCAGAGCCCGACTGGGGAAGTACCTCTACCTTACAGAAAACCACAGCCAAATAGCACTAGACCCTACTCATAGTGTTGTGTTCCTGCTGGTGAGTAAGGTTGCCAAAGAGCTCAAAGAGGACCCAGTGTGTTGACGATGAGGGACCTTCTTGTTCCTTTAGTCGTCAACACAGTGAATGCTCCTTTTTTGTAAAGGGTCGGCAACGCGCATGTGACTCCTTTGGAGTTGCAGGCGTCCATAGGTTACGGTAGCTGCTTACCATCAGGCGGGCCGTATGCTGGTTTGCCACGTCGTGGTATAAAAAAAAAATTGTTGGATTATGACAGCTGGAACTTCGCCACGGTGCTGCCATCTAATGAAAAACTCAATCGCGGATACCCTAATTGTTTCTCGAGGCCTTTCTAATGAGCCCTAACTCGTTATGCTTGCATTTCTTTTTTGAGGAGTTACTTAGGTCACCTTAGGACTGCATTATGAGATCACCTCCGTGTTAGTTTATTATTGCATATTAAATAGTTTTAACAAAAAATAACCGACTTCACTTAGCCTCCACTTTTCCAAAAGGAAATGCCCGAGCTACTGTAAAAAATACTCAAATCACTATAGGTGTGCCTATAACATTTGAAGAGTTCCCTCGATTTCTCCAGGATCCCATCATCAGATCCTCACCTGATGACAATCGGACCAACTGTGCTCTTTCAAACAAAGAATTTTAGAAATCGGTCCAGCCGTCTTAGAATAATCGGTGAACTAAATAAATAAAAATTTGCAAAAACAAAGATCCCGACGAATTACGAACCTTGTCCCACAAAACTATAATAGTTATGTTTTTTTTGTTTTGCCTTTAAATATTAGCCTCTAAAAAACTGTTACCGGACCACGGAAAAAACAGATACCTTGAAAGACAAGATGGCGTGGTTACTATACACAGTGCCGGCTGTAAGCGTCGGAGTGTCGTCCAGAGTCGCCATAGTTTACGAATAAGTGTTAAATCAATTAATATTGTTACATGTGTAGACACCCTAGCGCCGACCCATCTTCCAGGCACCTGTAGTAATGCCGGGACCGCTGCATCCACAGCTGAAGGCCTCAAACGCCGCAAGTATGCTGCTTTTGGCAGTGGCTATATATTTGGGGCGTTTGGGTTCGAAACGCGGGGCCATAGGGACCAGGCGCGCGCAGAGTCTACGAAGACTTAGCGTCGCGCCTGGTAGACGCAACAGTTGACTAGAAGGCTGGCCAGTATTTCGCTCAGCGAATAAGCATTCAACGTGGCAATGCGGTCAGCCTTCTGGGCACACTACTCATTGGTAGCGACTTATTTATAATTTTTAGGTCTAGTTTTAATTTGTATTCCAATTGTACCTTACATAAAACAAAAGTTTCAATTTTTAATTAATAAAATTTTATTAATATTGTAAACAATAATCAGAAACATCCCCTTAAATCAGGTTTGTAGGTACAGTAAACACATAATTCTTTTATGAACCACTTTTCGCGTTCCCTGTACAGAGCAAATAAAGAAATTAATGCCATCGGGTTTACGCAATTTTATTGCCACTCGCTTTATTTTTGTTCGGATTTTGTTGAAAAATATCGCCGTTGTTGGCTGGCGATTTTGTCCTCGAGCTACGGCACAAAAGAACCGCAATTTTTGCTGACAAATACCTAACAAAATTGAACTTGTGGAAGATGTATTCCTTTATTTGTAAAATTCATTTCACCTATATAGTTCAACGTGAAATCGTGCATCTTCTATCATAGTTTTTCAACCGACTTCAAGATTTCTAAGGAAGAGGTTCGTAATTCGTCGGAATCTTTGTTTTTGCAAAAAAATGTTTTATTTATGTTCACCAATTATTCGAAGACGGCTGGACCGATTTGGAAAATTCTTTTTTTGTTTGAGAGAGTATACTTCATTGTAACCAGGTCTGATGATGGAATCCTGGAGAAATCGAGGGAGCTCTTCAACTATTATAGGCACACCTATAGTGATTTGAGTATTTTTTACAGCAGCTCGAGCATTTGCTTTTGGAAAGGTGGAGGCTACGTGAAGTCGGTTCTTTTTTGTTTAAAATTATTATTCTACATAATTTACGAGTTGCTTTTATTTTAATCTCCTCTTTTGATTTTTAATTTTGCGACTATTCACTTCTGCATCCGCAACCGCGGATCTTTCGCATTATTTTCAAAATCCTTATCCGCATCCGTCTCCGATCAAATCGATGCGGAGCTTATGCGGATGCAGATGTGGAACTAGTCGGTACAGGAACGTCTCTGCGACGGCGCACGTGCTAGGTAAAGTAGGTAATTTCACCATTACCCAATAGAAATATTGTTACATTTTCGTGATTCGTCGATCGAGCTCTATGTCCTTGACGGATAGCGACCAGAAATGACTAGTTTGTTTTGTTTTGTTTTTAGTGTTTAAATATTAACCTGTCCTTTTTTTCGGATAAATAATACAAAACTTTAATATTTGGGTTTTTTGTGTACCTAATCTTACATCTGCATCCGCATCCGTGGATGTGAGCCTTTTAATATCCGCATACGCATCCGCGGACGCCAAAAATCAGCATCCGTAACATCCCTGGTCTATAACCAACGGCAGCCATAGCTACCGTGCCAGAACTAATTTAATAGAGCGAGATATACGTTACTATTTCAGGCTTCAGTCGGAAGAGTGACAGATGGAGGGTGATTTTCTCACATTTTCCCAGTAGTCCGAGAGACGGACGGCAGTTTCTAAACTAAGAAGAGAACGAAAGAAGCTTCACTGAGATCGAGAACTAAGAAAGATTACACTAACGTATTCGTCTGTCTAATGGCCAATAGACGTAGTTTGAGATAATTGAGACATAGTGATGGTCGGGTTATTAAAATGAAAAAATCGTTTTCGTATGTTACATTAGAGATGTATTTATAATGAATAATTAAACTATAGCATATCATCTCATCTTAGATATTGTCGTCGTTCTATGTTACGTAAGATCCTTCTCATATTGTAAGCGACGCGTTCAACACCAACCTCTTTGGTGGCGCGCACACTGGCTGAAAAGCCCAGCGCTCGGCGCGCGCTAGGCGCGCGTGTTTTGTTTTTAAAAAAGTCAGTGCTAATGTTCTCTGTCAAATGTTCCGTTATGTTTTCTCTCGCTATTGTAAATTATTTGAGATTAATGTTTGGCAGATGTGTAAATATATGTGCAATTTTATGTAAATAGTTGTTTGTACATACTGTGGTGGTATTGTGTGTAAAATAAATTGTAAATACCTAAGTCCGTCTACATATTTCATCTCCCGCGGCCCCAATGTCTACAAGTGGTCAACTTCGAACCGGATCAAATATGATAAGAACACCACCGGCCGCAAAGATGAAAACGCGTAGTGCTGCGCTAAAGGAGCTTCAAGTACCTAAATTAGACAGTACTTTTCGTATGGAAACAGAAGTTAAGCAGCCGTCGCCACATTCAACCTCGAATAAGTCTGTTTCTGTAACATCTTCAATACAGAGTAGAGGCAGACGGCTTGAACTAGAAGCTGAGAGACAAAAAGCCGCAATACAATTGCAACTTATTGATATGCAGCTACAGGAGGACTTAGCCGAACTGGAGGAAGAAAATAAAAGTTGGCGACAGTCAAACGTGAGTTCTATTAGCGATGTCGACGATTGGTTTGACAAACAAGAACCGCAGCAGGACCTTCGTGAAGTGCAGCAAGACCACACTGATGTCAAAAACTCGGTCGAGCTGCGCCAGTCGGCGTTTGTCGTCGATCCTTCTGCCGGTTTTAACGAACCGTCCGCGAGTACACACGAGAACGTCGCCGCCTCTGTAAGAAACTTACAACACATTGACCGGCAGCCGGCGTTACTCACTACTGACTGTGTAGCGGTACTAGCGAGCGCTATTAAAGCTGTCGCCTCCGCTAATAATAAACCGAATGCTTGCCTACTCAGCCGAATAAGCACTTCACGGGACCTGCCTGTGTTCTCCGGAGACCCGATGGAGTGGCTACAGTTCAAAAAGGTGTATGTGGAGTCAACGGAAGTCTGCGGTTTCAGCCAGGCTGAAAACATGTGGCGCTTGAGGAAGTGTCTACGTGGTGCTGCAAAAGACGCTGTGTCAGCTCTTTTAATCAGTGCTTCCTCACCCGATAAGCTTATCGCAACATTGGAGCTACAGTTTGGTAATGCTGACACTATTTTATATAGACTTATGCACGACATAAAGAAGCTCCGCCCAGTATCGCCCGAATATCACAACGACATTGTTCCATTTTCAGTGAAAATACAAAACTTTACTGAGGCTATACGCGCAGTTGGCCGAGAACTTTATATGCACGATATGACTATTTCGTCTATTGTATTGTCCAAACTTCCACCGGTACTGATTTCAAAGTGGTCTGATTACAAATGAAATGTTATCTGATTTTCTTAGCATAGAAGCGGAGAAGATATCGACCACGGCGAACGCAAGTATAATGTGCACAATGACTACGCAATACAATAGCCATAAAAATGTCACTCGGGCGCAAGCCATATTAGTGCAAGCGGACATGCAGGTGAACCGCAATAGTACTGACAATAATTACTTAAACTGTCTATTTTGTAAAGTATCCGCACATAAACTAGCCAAATGTAAGAAGTTTAAAAAAGCATTGCGGAGGGATCGCTGGCGATACGTCAAACGATATAATATTTGCTTTAAGTGTTTGCAAGCTCGTCACGGGGCCGAATCCTGTACCGCTCCCGTATGTGATACAGATAACTGCGGCGGTGAGCATCGTCGATTGCTATATTTTATTGGCCACAAAAGAGATACCACGCGAAGCACGGAGTCTACCGAGAGTACGACTTCGGAACCCTCTCCTGTTGTAGAAATCGTTACCCATGTGAAGACGTCGGACACTAAAGTGTTCCTGAAGGTGGTGTCAATTAAAGTTCACGGTCCTAACGGTATTTTCCATATAAATGCACTTATCGATGACGGATGTTCGGTGACGATGGTTAGCCGCGCGCTCGCCGATCGCGCCGGTCTGCGCGGTCGACCTGGGGGGCGATTTTTGAGATTCTAGCGCTCGAATCTGACATTTTAAACTCTGAATAAAATTATGAAATGATGTTTTTAAAAATAACAGCGATAGGAATTTAAAATCACAATTATTTAACCTATTAATTTCATGCCAAAATAATGGCGACAAACTCTTCTGTGCAATTATCTTCGTGCTTAATTTCTTCGAATTCTAGCGCTCGAAAGTCAAAAATCGGCCCCCTGAAGCTATGCATGTGTGTGGTGCGTGGAAAGGTGACGAATTAGTGCGCGAAACTACAGTGTTTAATGTAAATATATCAAGTGTAGATAATGAAATGTTTTGCATTGAGGCTCGAGGTGTATCTGAATTGGATTTGCCAGAACAAAATATATCCCATATTGACATAGAAAAATACTCACACCTCAGAGCGTTAAAAGATAAATTGTCTCAAAATGTAGATATGAAACCCGAAATGATAATTGGACAAGATAATGTGCATTTGTTTGTGCCATTAGAGGTACTTAAAGGTAAACGTTATGAGCCGTTAGCTACCCGAACACCCCTAGGCTGGTCAGTGCATGGAGTAGTGTGCGTTCCGCGTGTAGCACAAACTACGCCGTCGCTCACATTGCTGCCAGACCACTCGCGCTCTTTCAGTGCAGAGGCCACGGCCGCAACAGGTAAGCCAAGGCAGCACAGAGACGACGGGGCAGCCAGCAAGCAACGCAAGCGCCAAGCCAGCGTAGGTGTAACTGCCGCGTTGCTCAAGTCGCAGCGGCCGGCTGGCCAACGGCACAAGTGTCAAGACAGCGCGGGCGTAACTGCCACGCTGCTCAAGTCGCAGCGGCCGGCTGGTAAGCGGCACAAATGCAGTGGGAGCACGGGCTCTACCGCCGCGCCTCGTGAGTCGCAGCGACCGCCTGGTAAGCGGCACAAATTCAGGGGGAGCATGGGCTCCACCGCTGCGCCTCGTGAGTCGCAGCGGCTGGCTGGTAAGTGGCACAAATTCTGGGGGAGCACGAGCTCCACCGCCGCGCCTCGTGAGTCGCAGCAGCCAGCTGGCAAGCGGCACTTAAGGGGCAGCGCGAACGCCACCGCAGTGCCTCCTGAGTCGCAGCGGCCGGCTGGTAATCGGCACAAATATAGGGGTAGCACGCTCCACAGCTGGGCCTCATGAGTCGCGGCGGCCGGCTACATACCGACACAAGCGCAGGGGCATCGCTGATGCCAGTCATCATCGCAGTGGCTGGGTGGCAAGCGCTACGAGCGCAGCGCGGGTACCATGTAAGTTTAAACCTTGAGTCATTACTCGGCTCGACGCGTGAATAGTGAAGGTTTGAGTGCTGTGCCAGCACTAGGGTGGGGTGTGTAAGCGACGCGTTCAACACCAACCTCTTTGGTGGCGCGCACACTGGCTGAAAAGCCCAGCGCTCGGCGCGAGAAGGATACAAAACGACATCCGCAACAAACTTCGTCCAATCTACACCAATAATAATCTGCCACAGGCACACCACGCAATGCACGTAAGATTAACAAAATAATCTATACATATAATAAAGCTGAAGAGGGTTTCGATTATCTCCACGTGTCGGAGTCTCGCGCGCAACTTGGTTGGTTTCCCATTCGGCAGCGGCGAAATATCCGCTTGCTATGTACTCTCTACTCAATACTCAATGATTCGCAAGCCCCTGAGTATCTTAAAACCTGCCTTCAGTTTTATGGTGTCTCTCGCGATCGTCAACTTCGCTCTTCGGGCAATCTGTCTCTCTCCATCCCTCTTCATCGGTCTGGTTTCATGTCCAATTCATTTACCATTCGAGCAGCTCGTCTCTGGAACAGTCTTCCCCTAAAATTAGAAAAGCACCGAGCAAGTACGCTTTTAAAAAATCTGTGCGTGATTTCTTTGCTGGTGGATCAAAGAAATTCTAAGTATCTTCTCTAACAAGATTCTTCGGATATGTATTTATATATGTATGGTCGTATGTATGTATGTATATACTATATATATGTATCTATGTATGTATGTATTGATTTATGTATTTTATGTATATTAGAATTATGTAGTTTATGTGTAAGAATTAAGGATGTAGTTTCGCATCTTTTTAAAGTTTTATGCTTCTGTCATATAATTTGTTTTCTGTATAGTTAGAAGCACCGCCTACAATCTTTCTGCTTGGCCCTAAGGTTGACTGGTAGAGAATGCCTCATGGCATTAAGTTCGCCTTTTGTACGATAAGTTTTCTTTTTGTGCAATAAAGATTAAATAAATAAAAAATAAATAAATATCTTCCATGTACAGACTTGTACATGGAAGATAATCGAAAAAAATTGGCTGGGGATACTTAGAATCGATAACAGAACACGTTGCAACAATTTTTAGATTTTTTGTCTGTTTATCTGTTTGTCTGTTTTTCTGTTTGTCTGTTTATCTGTTTGTCTGTTTATTTGACCGCGCATCACGTGAAAACGGTTGAACGAATTTTGATGAAATTTTGTACAGAGATAGTTTGAGTCCCGAAAATCAACCCTGGTGGGGGTGAAAAGGGGGTTGAAAGTTTGTATGGAGAATTTTTAACCGCTGAAACGATTTAGATAGAAATGAGTATGGAGATAATTTTAGTCCCGAGAAACGTCATAGTATAGTTTTCAAACCCTTGTCGGGGTGAAAAGGGGGTTGGAAGTTGGTGTGAGGATTTTTTTACCGCTGAACTGATTTAGATGAAATTTGGTATAGAGATAGTATGGGTCACGAGAAAGGACAAAAGATAGTTTCATCTTCAAAAAAGGGCGCCCCCTCCATCTTACTTTTGAACCGTAGGTCCCAAAAATTTGGAAAAAATAATAGATGTTAAGCCTGAAAGGTACTTTCAATAAAAACTATATTGAATAAAATCTGTTCAGCTGTTTTTGAGTGTAGTTTTATTTAGTAGTAATTGTAAAATATTTTATCTGGACTACAGTCCTCTAGCGTATCCATCTGTCAACTTTACTTCAAGACCTTCAAGTTTTGCTTGAAATTAGGGGTGAATTAGCCGCTTACTGACAAATACTGAATTCCACGCGGGCGGAGCCGCGGGCACAGCTAGTTACAAAATAAGATGTATACTTTGCTAGGATTTGTATTTTTTCATCCACAGCACCATTAAGCATTCGCTTCGCATGCTACATACATATATTAAACTTTCATTTTTCCAACAATCGCAGCGCATTTCGCTTGCACCAACCAGGTGGCAGGTAGGTACCACCCAACAAATTGTGTATTCAATGTTCGCACCTCTATTCTTGTCGCTCTTTGTTTGTCGCTTAAAAAGTTACAAAACGGGTAAGTACTGATTAGGTAGTAAGAATCAACCAATAATTTAAAAAAAAATGTTTTATATACAGGATGACTTAGCAGAAGTGAACTTCGGCTTCCGCACTACAAGGAAACTCGGAAATAAACCCTCTCCAGCACTGAAGCCACTCTAGCATTATAATATTTTCTTCGCTATACTTTATTAAATGCCGGGCATTCTCCAGTAATGGGCCGGCATAGTTGCTTCGTACTCGCCAGAGCGGAATGTTGTCAGATCAATGTTTATAAAATCCATAGGCTGGTGCTGAAAAACACAATATGAAATTGTTCACGCCGACAAATACGTAGCGAATTTTATTTTGCTGTTTTTTTTTGTTTTTGTCATGCTTTGGGGTAGTTCAATAATATATTTGAACAGTGACATTTATGTAATAGTCAATACGGACCTTTAGGCGGCTCTCACACTGCTCCGGTATGCGGTGTCAGTATGATAATCGCCTTATACAAAGCATAGCAAATGCTCTTAGCAGATTTTCTATACAAAAAATTTAATTTAATTTAATTTATTTATTTATTAGATAACAAGAGATCCATTTTTTGTTAGTTTACCTATGAAATAAAATCATATAATTATTACTAAAACAGATACAGCCCGCCTGATAGTAAGCGGTCAGCGAAGGCTATGGACGCTTGTAGTTACAATGCAGGTTACCGAAAATTTGAATAGCTTCACGTAATTTAACCGGAGAATACGTTGAATATCTGTGAATTTTTAGGGTTCCGTAGCCAAAATGGCAAAAACGGAACTCTTATAGTTTTGTCATGTCCGTCTGTTCTTCCGTCCGTCCGCCCGTCCGTCCGTATGTCACAGCGATTTCACTCGGAAACTATAAGACGTATCTTAATAAAATTTACACATAGTTAAATTGCAGAAAAAAATATTTTCAGGGGGGCACTCCATACATGTAACTAAATTTCATTTTTTTGTTTAAATTCAAATATCAACATGTGGCTTATCAAACGATAAGTCTTTAGAAATAACAATGAGATTTTTTGAACATATTGTGATTATAATTATTTTTGCATGTTTTTAAAGTGGGGCATTCCACTCATACAATAGATTGTTATTAAATCAAATACAAACACTGAAAACATTGAAAAAATAACGCTAAATAGTCCTCTTGGGTTGATTATTTTTTCAATGTTTTCAGTGTTTGTATTTGATTTAATAACAATATATTGTGATTAAGTGACTATTTTCTGAAATAATCGCTTTGAAAGTCAGAAAAATTGTGCCCCCCCCCCTGTAACTTTTGAACCGTAAGTCTAAAACATAAGAAAAATATTGAGAAGATGCGCCTTAGCACATACTTTCTACGAAAATTACTTTGAACATTATCGGTTCAGCCATGTTTGAGTTATCTTCAAAAAACTTCTGCCATAGACATCAGATACGACCTTTTGGTATTAGTTTGGTACTTATTCCATTGAAGGTACGGAACTCTCCATTATGCGTGGTCCGACACGCACTTGGCCGGTTTTCCAAATCTTGTTTAACCATGTCCACGAATCGAAATCAGCATATCTCCAGATTTTCCAATAGGCCTGGTGACGTTCGTTTGCCCGGCAGGCAATATCGTTCTGCAAACAATATGGGGCACATTATATAATACACACATTAAGATCGTCTTTCTTTGATCAAACATCCATCGAGATATTTACATAACAATAGGAAATAGATCTCTTTAGGATTCCACCTCTATGCTTCGAATGAGATTGGTTTTTTGAACGTAGGTTTGAAAGGTAATCGCGGAAAGGACCAATTCGACTTTATTCAAAGAATGTGCCTCAAGTCTTCTTCTATTCGGTCTGTTAACGGGAGAATGGGCACAGTTTTTCATAGTAATTCGTGATAACAAATAGATTTTTGCAGTTTCATTATGTAGAGTAAAAATAGCTTAATATAATTTTGAAGAGACCCAGCCAAAAAATGCGTTTTAAGCGAGGAAAATACGGGACTTAGTACAGTCATTTTACGGGCGGCTAGTACGAGTATGGCGAATCGGAAATAATTAACATAACATAACATAAACATAAATACTCTTTATTGCACACCTCAAATAATAGACCCAAAGTATACACAAGTTACAAACAAAAAAGCAGAGGCAAAACAATTGGCGGTCTTATCAGACAACCTTTGGGAAGCGGAAACCTTTGTAAATTAACAGAAAAGTAGGTGTTGCAAAGCAAATAAACCAAACATTAATAAACTTACACATATAAAAGAAAGTAAAATATATAAATAAAAAATAAATAAACTTACATAGCTCATACATACATACATATATATATTCAATAAATATAATAAAATAAGAAAATATAAACTAGGACCAAACATACTACATGCCACAGGTTGTTAAAACGGTTAATGAAGTTGCAGGATATACGGATCATGGGAGAGACAGATAATGTTCTTTAAGTTGTTTCTTAAACACAGCAAGAGATTTAGCACGCCTTAAGTCTAACGGTAAATTGTTCCAGAGCCTTACAGCCTGAAAAGTGAAAGAACTGTTATAAAATTTAGAAGAAAATAGAATAAAAATCTATACATATAATAAAGCTGAAGAGGGTCGAAAGTCTGTACATGGAAGATAATCGAAAAAAAGTTGGCTGGGGATACTTAGAATCGATAACAGAACACGTTCCAACAATTTTTAGAATTTTTGTCTGTTTATCTGTTTGTCTGTTTATCTGTTTATCTGTTTGTCTATTTATTTGACCGCGCATCACGTGAAAACGGCTGAACGGATTTTGATGAAATTTTGTATAGAGATAGTTTGAGTCCCGGGGAAGGATAATATATAGTTTTAATCCCGAAAATCAACCCTGGTGGGGGTGAAAATGGGGTTGAAAGTTTGTATGGAGAATTTTTAACCGCTGATACGATTTAGATAGAAATGAGTATGGAGATAATTTGAGTCTCGAGAAACGTCATAGGATAGTTTTCAAACCCTTGTGGGGGTGAAAAGGGGGTTGGAAGTTGGTATGAGGATTTTTTTACCGCTGAACTGATTTTGATGAAAATTAGTATAGAGATAGTATTGGTCTCGAGAAAGGACAAAGGATAGTTTCATCTTCAAAAAAGCCCCCCCCCCCCCCCATTTTACTTTAAGTCTGTACATGGAATATATTCGAAAAAAAGTTGGCTGGGGATACTTAGAGTCAATAACAGATCACGTTCCAACAATTTTTAGAATTTTTGTCTGTTTATCTGTTTGTCTGTTTATTTGACCACGCATCACGTGAAAACAGCTGAACGGATTTTAATGAAATTTTGTATAGAGATGTGACAAAGTGAAAAAAGTAAAAAAAGTCGAGAACCTGAAAGTAAAAAATGTCGAAAATGTCAAAAATGTCAAAAATGTAAAAAATGACAAAATTTCAAAACATTCAAAAAATTTCCAAAATTTAGAAAATTTCCAAAATTTCGAAAATTTCAAAAATTTCAAAAATTTCAAAAATTTTTAAAATTTCAAAAATTTCAAAAATTTCAATTATCTCAAAAATCTCAAAAATCACAAATATCTCAAAAATTTCAAAGAAATTAAAAATTTCAAAAATTTCACAAATTTCAAAAATTTCAAAGAATTTCAAAAATATCAAAATTACAAAAATTTCAATTAAAAAAAATACAAAAAAAAAAAAAACAAAAATTAGGAAAAAGTCAAAAATGAAATAACATAACTTCGTTCCAACCTAAACGCACTCAGGTATTTTTTTTTCTCTGACGTTCATTAGCGTATTGTAATTTGCTTACATTGAAGAATAAATATTTTGATCTACAACAATATCATAAATCCTCTATTCCGCGTTCAGAAACCGTATGTAATTACCACCATTAATGCAATCAGTAACGTAACATCAGTGTATTATCTGTGACAGTGTGTTAAAAACGTATGAAAATTCATTACCTACGGTAACGTAATGAAAATTCGCCCTCCTCCCCGACCGCCGGCACAATAAGGTTGGTCATGGCGGTCATTCTAATGGTTTCCAAACACGTCACTTAGGATTTTTTAAATATGTGAGTAGATAAAGCAGTGTATGCTTCTATTAGGGTAAACATAAAATGGGGGGTGAATTTTTTTTTCACTCCAACTCTATCGTGTTGGGTATTATTGAATAGGTCTTTCGAAAAGAATAGAGGTCTTTTAATAAATTTTTTGGATGAAACTGATAGTTTCGTAAATTTTAGATTTGAAAGTTCAATCAAAAAAGGGCGTCTCTTCCATCTAACTTTAGAACCGTGGGTCCAAACAGGGCGGCAACTACGAAACTCTACACTGAGCATCGCCCGACATGCTCTTGGCCGGTTTTTTTTTCATTGTTATCCCAGAAATCACCCCATAAAGATTACTAATTCCAATTCAAGAAAATCCCCAGCCAGGTTATACGTAGCCTATAAAAATTAAACGCTTAAAAGGGGGGGGGGGGGGCAGCCACTACACTCACTACAGATTGAGTTAAATTTGCATGAGGCACCCCCCCCCCCAAGTACACCTCAAATAGAAAAAAACGTTACTGACCCCCTCAAAAAATCATTTCTGCATTTGTGACCCCCCCCCCCCAAATTTCAACCGCACCTGTTCTTACCTGTCATGCTTAGACTGATTTGACGGGAGGATCGATTTGGAAAAGTGGTACTGTATCCGATATACACCTACTACTCTATGTCGTTTAAATCATGCCAAAAAAAAGTATTGATTTTTGAGTGTAGTTTCATTTAGTGGTAATTGTATCCATTTGTCAACTTTACTTCAAGTTCCGCCTCCAGGGTAGCGGGAGAGAAATTAGGGGCAAATTAGCCACTTACACAGACCGAATTCCACGCGGGCGGATCCGCGGGCACAGTGAGTAATAAATAATAGAATAGATTTAGAATTAATAATAGCTAATATTTTCAATGTAACGGATATATTATTTACGCAATGAAATCCTACACAATATCATCATTCGCTAACCGCCACAAATACAAGCATATTACAAGCGTTTTTCTTGTAGGATTTTAATAAAAATATCGTGTCTAATTTTTTTATGTGTACGATCAAACTACACCACTAATTACTAAGTGTTTGTTTCTAATTAATTAGGATATATATCGCCCGCGCCGTACATTTTGTAAATCATGTGGTTTTACGTGGACACGGTTTCATGTTTTTCGCTTTCAACAGAAAGAACACTTAAATATCGTCATATTTACAAATCAAAATAATATATATTATTGTAAATAAAAATACACAAATTTGTATACATATATTTTTTTTACCTTTTTAACTACATCCGGGTGAAAAGTTTGTAAGATTTGCATATGTTATCTTTAAAAACCATAAGTTTGAAAATATAAAATCAGGCAACGATGATAATTATAATTAAATATAATAATTTTTAAGAAAAAAAACGACTTCAATGGGGGAAGCCGGTGAAGGATTATTGTAGATGGTGCACTCTTAGACTCCATACAAAGAAATAACTTGCATAACAAACAAAGTAAAGAGGACAAATCGTCAAACGTGAACCATGCGTCGTTGAAGAGTTCCGTTCTGATCATCATCAGCAGTTACTCCTCATCAAATGTCACTCTTTTGAATGAAAATGCTTGATTTGTTAATAAAAATACAAAAATCACTTTATGTATACTTTTAAGATTTGAGGAGTTCCGCGATTCCTCATGGATCCCATCATCAGAACTTTAGCTTTACGAAAATTAGTCCTTACAATCAAACTTGCTTAACAAACACAGTGAAGAGGACAAATCGCCAAACGTGAACTATGCGTCGTTGAAGAGTTCCGTTCTGATCATCATCAGCAGTTCCTCTTCATCAAATGTCACTCTTTTGAATGAAAATGCTTGATTTGTTAATAAAAATACAAAAATCACTTTATGTATGCCTTTAAGATTTGAGGAGTTCCTTCGATTCCTCATGGATCCCATCATCAGAACTTTAGCTTGACGAAAATTTGTCCTGACAATCAAACTTGCTTAACAAACACAGAGAAAAGGACAAATCGCCAAACGTGAACTATGCGTCGTTGAAGAGTTCCGTTCTGATCATCATCTGCAGTTCTACTTCATCAAATGTCACTGTTTTGAATGAAAATGATGGATTTGTTGATAAAAATATAAAAATCACTATATGTATGCCTTTAAGATTTGAGGAGTTCCCTCGATTCCTCATGGATCCCGTCATCAAAACTGCGTTTTGATAAAAACGGGACCAATCTGTATATATACTTACAATCAAAAAAAGTATTTTCAAAATCGGTTCAGATATGACGGAGTTATGGAGTAACAAACATAAAAAAAACATACACGCCGAATTGAAAACCTCCTCTTTTGAAATCTTGAAGTCGGTTAAAAATGACGCAACCGTATCTTTACTGGGGTAACTGTTCTGCGGGACCTTAATTTGCAGGAACTGATATAAGATGGCATATTATGCGAGAAATCATATTTAACATGATCGTATTAAGCGGGTTCTACTGTGGTAATAAAAATAAGGATATTCAACCTTAATAGGTACCATATTAATTAATACATAAATCCAACGTATCGTATAAATTGTTAATAACGAGCATGCTCATGCTCTTTCTCGATATTCAGTTCAGTGAATATGCTGTACCTATTTGTACTTAAAAGATAAAAATGTTTAAAAAATATTCATATAAAAAAGGGCGGGAGTGTGCATTAGACAGAGAGGAAAGAGAGGACTTTGCCCAGAAGTGGGACACCTTACCAGGGTAATATAAAAAAAAATCTAAACAATTACGGTTTATTTTTTGTTTTAGGTACTCGTGTAATGTAAGTATTTCTTAAAAAGTAACTACGTGTTAAAACTAATATTGTAAGTAGCTTACGGACAGGTGGTAGCAATATTGAGCAGAGAGGGCAATGGAGGTCGCCTAGACTAAATTTTATGATTGAATGACTAATGACAATTTTTTTTGTCTAAAACGTACATTTCTTATACAAGTAGTGCCAATATTTTTGGATCGAATTAATGAATCCGGTCGTTTTCTCCGCTACACTTTTGGCTCATATTTCCAACTCGTTTTTGGTCTGCCTACTGAAATTGAGTAATAATATGAAAAATAATTTAATAATTCGATCTAAAAATATTGACACCACTTCAATAAAAAAATTATGTTTCAGACAAAAAAAATAATCATTAGTCATTCAATCATAAAATGTAACCTAGGCGACTCCATTGCCCTCACTGCTTAATAATGCCACCACGTGTCCCGACGCTAATTATAAGGCCACTAGACACTGTCGGTAATAATGACATTATTCTCTACTCGTCCTTCTCATCCTTCGTATACTTAGAAAAGGACGGGCCGAGGACGGGACGGGGGAAGGACTTCGTATACTTAATAAAAAAACTGATAGTGTCTATACTGGCCTATAAGTTAGACTTAATACTTTCCGTACCACACTTCGCTACGTTCGTAGCCCGTAGCCACGTATTGGTCATATGTAGCGCGTAGTCGCTACGAATAGAGAACCCGACAGTCGGGTTGTCGGCGCTGAATGTGTTAAACAATCGTGAGACTCGAACGACCATATAAAATTATTTAAAAATAGGTCACTCACACAATTTTGGTTGAATTTCGCTCGGCTTACAATTATTATTCGCATTCGCCTTCGAAGTTCGCCTTTGTACAGTCACCGGCAATAGTATCTACCTACACCAAGGCCGCAAAAATATGTGCCACGCTCTTATTTATAGGGCCTTATGGCCACGCTCTTATGAGCGTGTTACATATTTTTGCGGCATTCGTGTAGGAAGATACTATTGCCGGTGACTGTACATATTCACTATATTTTTATTGGTGATGTACTTGTTTTGTGCAATAAAGTATTTTTCTCAAACATGCTCGGAAATGTTCCTGTTACGTTAGTAATTAGAGACCAGTAGGGACTCTATTCCAAGGCAGGTTCAGCGCGACGTACGTAAAGGATTTTCATACAACATTAAATCACTCAGCCAGTAACTGAAGCACTAAACAAGTAATTTTATTTCCTTACATGTTTGAGAAAAGCACTATACATGCTTCGACCGTAATCAGCTTACCTGGCTTCGTATTGTAGCCGTCCTCGTCTTCGACTCAGCCAGGAAAGCTTACTTACTGGTCTCTGCAGTAATGTACTATTACTACTACTAATACTATTATTTTCAAGAGCCTTTACCATGACGAATTACGTGAGTTACGTTTTAAATATTATTGAATAGGTACTATTTAAAAAACTTACAAACCAGAATGGCTCCAAATCATTGCTCATAAAGTAGGTGTCATTGATGTTCACTTGGTGTTTAATTACATGAGCACGAATAAAGAAGCGTGCGAGTGACATATTTCATACCGGGCGACACCCGCTTTTCAGATAACGAGAGCACAGAGCACATGTACAGAGGTACCACTACCAATACCACCTATTCGTATAAGGGCTTTGCCTCTTGGTCCGGCTAGGACGGATCAAAGTGGCAACTTTCTGTTCTAAGACTTTACATTTTTGTACGTTTTTGACCCTCATCATCATCATTGGCCACAGCATCTGTTGTAGATGTTTGTTGCGGCGCTTGTGCATCTCCGTTGATGGTTATAGAGTCCTATAAATTAAATTAAATTAAATATACGTTTATTTCAGGCCTGGGAGCCTATAAGAATTGTTAGTTGCATGGCTTAGTGTCTACGTTAACATACAACAGTAATGACAATATAATAGATTATTTTACAACAGAATTCAAACACTCCGAATAAATAAATAAAATATAATGTAAACATTAAAATTACAGAAACACATTAAAAATTCTATAGCAGCACGGCATTTCTTGCCACATCGATCGCACACAAAACGCGAGTCCGCAGGAGGTGATAGAGCACGACGAAGACTTTTCTGGTGAAGGTTCTCCAGCCAGTCATCGTCATGCTTTGAAGTTCCGAATTTAATGTCGTGACGCCATTCGGGTCTCATCTCGGCGCGTTTCTCCCAACCATCGACCCGAATGCCAAAACTATTCATGTGCCGCGTACATGATCTTTAAACCTTACATTTACCACCCATAACTCGGGAACAAATATTCGTAATAAACACACAAATAGATGCCCTTACCAGGATTTGAACCCGGGACCTCCTGCTTCGTAGGCAGGGTCACTACCGATTGGGCTAGGAGGATAAAATAAAATACAAGTGCACTCGCTGTCCGCTATTCTGCGCTGGCAGCATTATCCCGGCCACGACACTCGCCGAATTTGCCGCCTCATTTCATTTTTATTGTCACTATATCAGACCCTTCGAACAAAATACTGGCTGATGACGTCATTTAGGCTCGAATTATGTCCGCTCAGGTCTGGCCTAAATCTAAGATAGTGTTGAACAAAAGCGATTGTGCTGGGAATAATGATGATAGCTTTAGTCATAAATAAAAACCGGTCAAGTGCGAGTTGGACTCATACCCTCAGGCCGCTCCGAACATCACACAATTTGGACAGTAAATTTTTTTAACGACAAATTAACGATTTTTTGAATTTTGAATTTACTTAATTGTGCTGTAAGACCTTCTTTCTTGCCAAATTTCTTGATTCTAGGTCTATGAGAAGTACCTTATAGGTGTCGATTCCTCTGCGAAGTGTTAGAAAATAAGGCCCAAATGGTCGTCTTCTTTGCGTCGACTAAGAAGCTTGATTTTTGACAGATTCAGCTTCAAGGGACCGCAGATATAAGTATTTGATGTTAATTTCAACTTGATACCTCCACGTTTCTGGGAAAAAGGGTCGTGAAAAACGTACAGACAGACGGACAAACGGACAGACAGACGGACAAAGTTATCAGGAACCCTAAAAAATAAATAAAAACTGAAATATGTGCTCCGTTTTAAAAAGCGCTGGTAGCGGTTTCGTTAAGACATTCGACTTTAAATGCGAAGGTCTTGGGTCTAAACGCCGGCTAGTGCCACTGGATTTTTCGGAACACATGTACGAAATTTTAAGTATTTGAGTAACTTTCTGACGAAGAAAAAAATCTTGAGGAAACTGGATATAATACCACTATGGCCTAGTTTCCCATTTGGATTGGAAGATTACATGCCAATCACTTACGTAAAAACTAGTGCCTACTACGCCAATTCATGGGATGAGGTTGTCGAGCGGACCCCAGTTGTTTGGTTGAGCAGTTTAAGCGTGAAGAGGTAACAGATAGACAGACAGAGTTGCTTTTGCATTTATAATAATACTAGCTGTGCCCGCGGCTCCGCCCGCGTGGAATTCGGTCTGTGTAAGTGGCTAATTTGCCCCTAATTTCTCTCCCGCTACCCTGGAGGCGGAACTTGAAGTAAAGTTGACGAATGGATACAATTACCACTAAATGAAACTACACTCAAAAATCAATACTTTTTTGGCATGATTTAAACGACATAGAGTAGTAGGTGTATATCGGATATAGTACCACTTTTCCAAATCGATCCTCCCGTCAAATCAACCTAAGCATGAAAGGTAAGAACAGGTGCGGTTGAAATTTGGGGGGGGGGGGGTCACAAATGCAGAAATGATTTTTTGAGTGGCTGCCTCCTCCCCTTTCAAGCGTTTAATTTTTATAGGCTACGTATAACCTGGCTGGGGATTTTCTTGAATTGGAATTAGTAATCTTTAAGGGGTGATTTCTGGGATAACAAAGCAAAAAAAACCGGCCAAGAGCATGTCGGGCGATGCTCAGTGTAGAGTTTCGTAGTTGCCGCCCTGTTTGCACCCACGGTTCTAAAGTTAGATGGCAGAGACGCCCTTTTTTGATTGAACTTTCAAATCTAATATTTACGAAACTATCAGTTTCATCCAAAAAATGTATTAAAAGACCTCTATTCTTTTTGAAAGACCTATTCAATAATACCCAACACGATAGAGTCGGAGCGAAAAAAAAATTCACCCCCCATTTTATGTGTACCCTAATAGAAGCATACACTGCTTTATCTACACACATATTAAACAAATCCTAAGTGACGTGTTCGAAAACCATTACAATGACCGCCATGACCAACCTTATTGTGCCGGCGGTCGGGGAGGAGGGCGAATATTCATTACGTTACCGTAGGTAATGAATTTTCATACGTTTTTAACACACTGTCACAGATAATACACTGATGTTTCGTTACTGATTGCATTAATGGTGGTAATTACATACGGTTTCTGAACGCGGAATAGAGGATTTATGATATTGTTGTAGATCAAAATATTTATTCTTCAATGTAAGCAAATTACAATGCGCTAATGAACGTCAGAGAAAAAAAAATACCTGAGTGCGTTTCGGTTGGAACGAAGTTATGTTATTTAATTTTATTTCATTTTTGACTTTTTCCTAATTTTTGTATTTTTATTTTTTTTTGATTGAAATTTTGGAAATTTTTGATATTTTTGTAATTTTGAAATTTTTGAAATTTGTGAAATGTTTGAAATTTTTGAAATTTTTAATTTTTTTGAGATTTTTGAGATATTTGTGATTTTTGAGATTTTTGAGATTATTGAAATTTTTGAAATTTTTGAAATTTTTGAAATTTTTGAAATTTTGGAAATTTTGGAAATTTTGGAAATTTTGGAAATTTTGGAAATTTAGGAAATTTTTTGAATGTTTTGAAATTTTGTCATTTTTTACATTTTTGACATTTTTGACATTTTCGACATTTTTTACTTTCAGGTTCTCGACTTTTTTTACTTTTTTCACTTTGTCACTTCTCACTGTCACTATACACTCATTCTCACATCTCTATACAAAATTTCATTAAAATCCGTTCAGCTGTTTTCACGTGATGCGCGGTCAAATAAACAGACAAACAGATAAACAGACAAAAATTCTAAAAATTGTTGGAACGTGTTTTGTTATCGACTCTAAGTATCCCCAGCCAACTTTTTTTCGAATATATTCCATGTACAGACTTTCGATCCTCTTCAGCTTTATTATATGTATAAGATAGATTTTTGGACCTAAGATTCTAAAGTAAAATGGGGGGGGGGCTTTTTTGAAGATGAAACTATCCTTTGTCCTTTCTCGAGACCCATACTATCTCTATACCAATTTTCATCAAAAGCAGTTCAGCCGGTAAAAAAATCCTCATACCAACTTCCAACCCCCTTTTCACCCCCACAAGGGTTTGAAAACTATCCTATGACGTTTCTCGAGACTCAAATTATCTCCATACTCATATCTATCTAAATCGTATCAGCGGTTAAAAATTCTCCATACAAACTTTCAACCCCATTTTCACCCCCACCAGGGCTGATTTTCGGGATTAAAACTATATATTATCCTTCCCCGGGACTCAAACTATCTCTATACAAAATTTCATCAAAATCCGTTCAGCCGTTTTCACGTGATGCGCGGTCAAATAAACAGACAAACAGATAAACAGATAAACAGACAAACAGATAAACAGACAAAAATTCTAAAAATTGTTGGAACGTGTTCTGTTATCGATTCTAAGTATCCCCAGCCAACTTTTTTTCGATTATCTTCCATGTACAGACTTTCGACCCTCTTCAGCTTTATTATATGTATAGATTGGCAGGCAATATTACAGCAACATTCTACACTCAAGGACAATGAAAATGGGTCATCTTGAGTTTAGTTTAACTAATTAACCGTACCCAGGTAGGGGAAATGAACACCATTAATCTGCAAGAACATTAAGTAACCTTGTATTATGAACTGCGGATTAATACACTTCCGAATAATATCCCAGCAAATTGTTTACGAGTTTCCTAAGACGGCGACAGTACAAAATGTTCGAGCTTTATTATGTTGTACATAATACCATCTCTTGACGGAGTAATTTTGTCTCCGCCTTCCGCCTCGCTACCCCAGTACAATACCAGCACCAGCTTAACGAATCTGCATTAAGCAACGTATCGCGAACTTCAGCGCAATTTGTCGTCAAATTTAAAACACTTGGATTAAAAAAAACTACATTCTTACAACCCGCGATAACTCAACAGAGATCCAATTCTCTTATTCAATTTTAAACAGTACAACTTCATTCCATTTCTATCCAGCACAACCCTTATTCTAATTACATAAGCGTCGATGTCGCTTGCGTCAGCTTTAAAAGTATCTTTGTCGTTCAGCTAAGATTTTTCTCTGCTATGCGTTTTTGGAAACCCTTTAGGCTTTAGTTTTAGGGTTGAGTTTTCTATGTTTGGGTGGCATTAGGGTCATCGGGAGTCGTTATTCGTGAGCTCGGGGCGGGTATAAAGAGCTGGAAGGCAGCCAGAGGTGAGAGCGTCAGCGATACTCTGATAAGTGTGGTCTGTATTGGAAAAGTTTAGGTTTGGAATGTTATTCGGATAAATGGTGTTGTTTTGGCTGGGGCTTTATCAATTACGGAGTCTCTGTGGCTTAAATCCGGTTATTAACGTATGCGAGTTAGCGCAGAGTTCTGGAAACGACGATAAGTGCGAATTGAGAAATGGTTTAATTCGCACGCAATTTTAGAAGTATCGTAATATTATAATAATATGTTTGTTTATCCGGCTACCACCACCGACGACTTCTGGCCCTGGCAACATATAACACGCGTACACTGCGGGCCGACGAAAAGATAGTGGAACTGGAGGAAGGATTGAGCAAGTTGCGTTGGGATGTCATAGGGTTATCTGAAGTCCGAAGAGAGGGGGAGGAAACGATAATCCTAAAGTCCGGCAACTTGCTTTATTTCCGGGAGGGCGACCAACAGTCCCAGGGAGGTGTCGGGTTCATCGTCCATAAGTCCCTCGTGAACAACGTGGTGAAGATCGAGAGTGTGTCGACTAGGGTGGCGTACCTTGTACTCAGAGTATCCGAGAGGTACTCGTTGAAGGTCATACAGGTGTATGCGCCGACTTCGGCACACTCCGATGACGAGGTGGAGGCTATGTATGAGGATATATCGAAGGCCATGCATAGCTCCAAAACCTACTTCACCGTTGTTATGGGGGACTTCAACGCGAAACTGGGCAAGAGAGATGGTGAAGAGCTGAGAGTGGGGCAATTTGGATTTGGAAGTCGGAACCACCGGGGCCAACTACTGGCTGGCTTCTTGGAGAAGGAGGGACTCTACATGATGAACTCCTTCTTCAAGAAACGTGAGCACAGGAAATGGACCTGGATGAGTCCCGATGGTGCAACTAAAAACGAAATTGACTTCATCATGTCGACGAAAAAGCATATATTCAATGATGTCTCTGTGATCAATACGGTTAAAACCGGAAGTGATCACCGTCTGGTGAGAGGCACATTGAATATATGTGTTAAGCTAGAGCGCTCTTGACTGATGAAGTCTACGCTCCGTCCAGCAGCACTTCAAATCCAAAACCCTGAGAGCTTCCAGCTGGAACTCCAAAACCGTTTCGATTGTCTAGGCGGCGATGTGGACGAATTTAACGACGAGTTTGTGGAAGCTGTCCATAGTACTGGGTCTAAGTTTTTTAAGGCCCAGCGGAGCAACAGAACGAAAAGGCTCTCTGACTCCACACAGAAACTCATCGAGGAAAGGAGAGAAACGGTTCTGCAATCCTCAGCAGATGCGTCATTATACCGGCAGCTCAATAAACGGATTCCTAAGTCCCTTACCCGTGATTTGCGCCAATTCAATACAAATCGTATTGAAGAGGCCATTGAGCAGAATAAGGGCTCTAAAGTTTTCTCAAGAGATTTGTCTATTGGGCAGAGCCAGCTCGCCAAATTAAAAACTGAGGATGGTAGAATTGTTTCATCCAGACCCGAGCTTCTGGGGGAGATAGAGGACTTTTATGGACAGCTATACACATCAACTAGCAGACCTGAAGTTGATCTGGCGGAAGACCCTAGAGCTAGACTGACCCGACATTATACCGAAGACATCCCGGACATCAGCCTGTACGAGATTAGAATGGCTCTTAAACAGCTCAAAAACAATAAGGCACCTGGTGAAGACGGAATTACAGCCGGACTTCTGAAGGCGGGTGGTAAACCGGTCCTTATGGCCCTTCAGAAGTTGTTCGACTCCGTTTTACTAGAAGGGAGAACGCCTAAGGCATGGAACAGAGGTGTGGTGGTATTGTTCTTCAAAAAGGGTGATAACGCGTTACTGAAGAACTACCGACCCATTTCACTTCTGAGCCATGTCTATAAGCTGTTTTCAAGAGTCATTACGAACCGTCTCGCACGCAGGCTAGATGACTTCCAGCCTCCCGAACAAGCCGGTTTCCGAAGAGGCTTTAGTACCGTAGACCACATCCGTACGCTCCGTTAGGTTATACAGAAGACTGAGGAGTATAACCTGCCCCTCTGCTTAGCGTTCGTGGACTACGAGAAAGCCTTCGACTCGATCGAAACATGGGCTGTACTACAATCTCTCCAGAGGTGCCAAGTGGACTACCGCTATATCGAAGTGCTGAAGTGTTTGTACGAGAACGCCACTATGTCAGTCCGACTCCAGGACCGGAACTCGAAGCCTATTCCGTTGCAGCGAGGAGTCAGGCAAGGAGATGTTATTTCTCCTAAACTGTTTACTGCTGCACTGGAGGATGTTTTCAAGACTCTGGACTGGAGAAGGCTAGGCATCAACATAAACGGCGAGTACATCACTCACCTTCGGTTTGCTGACGACATAGTAGTCTTGGCTGAGACCATGAAGGATTTGAGTACGATGCTCGATGACCTCAGTAAAGCCTCCGAGCGAGTTGGTCTAAAGATGAACATGGATAAGACGAAGATCATGTCAAATACCCATGTAGCACCAACTCTCGTTACAATCGGAGACTTTACACTCGAAGTTGTGGACGATTATATATAATTAGGACATACTGTCCAGTTAGGTAGATCCAACTTCGAGAAAGAGGTCAATCGACGAATCCGACTCGGTTGGGCAGCGTTCGGGAAGCTACGGCACATATTTTTGTCCAATATTCCGCAGTGTCTCAAGACGAAAGTCTTTGACCAGTGTTTGTTGCCAGTGATGACATATGGTACTGAAACGTGGTCGCTTACAATGGGCCTCATAAGAAAGCTCAGTCACCCAAAGGGCAATGAAGAGGGCTATGATTGGAGTCTCTCTGCGTGATCGCATCAGAAATGAGGCCATCCGCAGCAGAACCAAAGTAACCGATATAGCCCTCCGAATCGCTAAACTAAAGTGGCAGTGGGCGGGGCACATTGCTCGTAGAACCGATGGCCGTTGGGGCGGAAAGGTTCTCGAGTGGCGACCACGAACCGGAAGGCGCAGCGTGGGTAGACCCCCCGCAAGGTGGACTGATGACCTGGTGAAGGTCGCGGGAGTCCGCTGGATGCGGGTGGCGCAGTACCGGTCATTGTGGCACTCTTTGGGGGAGGCCTATGTCCAGCAGTGGACGTCTTTCGGCTGATATGATGATGATGATGATGATGTTTATTTATTATACCTACGCTCAATTTAAAGAATCGTATATTGATCAGACTATAGCGATATAAATTGTTACTGACATGCCTTAAAGGATACACTGAAAGAACATTTGACTAGAAAATTAGATCTTAAAACATAGAGCTCGCAATGAACTATTTCAGCAGTTAATAAAAAATTTAATAAATACTTTAAAATATCTAATATGGTTAATGGAATCGTCCAAACCACCAAAAGCGCTTTAATTCTAAATGTTGTAATATGGTGTTTCTCTTCAAGTATATAATTTTAAACAAAAAAAGATCCGACTTCACTTAGCCTCCACCTTTTCCAAATCAAATGCCCGAGCTACTGTAAAAACACTTATATCATTATAGGTGTGCCTATAATAGTTGAAGAGTTCTCTCAATTCTCTAAGAGTTCTCTAGGATACCATCATCAGATCATGACCTGGTTACAATGGGACTAACTGT
The DNA here is from genome assembly GCA_947086415.1 of Pammene aurita. NCBI lineage: Eukaryota > Metazoa > Arthropoda > Insecta > Lepidoptera > Tortricidae > Pammene > Pammene aurita. The sequence continues at coordinate 17,524,204 of OX352315.1, forward strand.
GAAGTATACTCTTTCAAACAAAAAAAGAATTTTCCAAATTGGTCCAGCCGTCTTCGAAGAATCGGTAAACATATATAAAAAATAAAAATAAAATAGCAAAAACAAAGATCCCGACGAATTGATAACCTCTTCCTTCGAAACCTTGAAGTCGGTTGAAAATGGCTAATGTTTACCCAATTGTATTAATAGGGAAAGTCAACGTTAAGATTTTTAAATGACAAATAGTTTGGTATATTAAGAAAGCAAGACATAGGTACGTCGTTATATCAAGGAAACAAGTCACAAATCGTTTGGAGCATATTTTTCTGTATAGCTTACTCCGCCGCTGACCGTGTATCTCAACTCCGCTAACAAAATCATCCGGTCCAATAATCTTGTTCCGGAAACTTGCCAGTACAACTGAATATTGCACAACTTCACAACTATGTACCACGGAACCTCTAGCGTTAAGAACGATAGGAAGGTGGCAGGCGTTTGTTCAGTTTATGTAATCAATTTTTGTTCTTTTTTAATTAATTTGGCTGTAGCACGTTGCACATATTTGCGCAAACCAGAGTTCGACTTATACTCAATCTTTTTTTAGAAGTGCTACAGCACAAAAACAAAACAGTATGGTTTTCTTTGTCTAAGCTCTGTGAGAAATTATTTGGTAAAGCTATATTGAATAAAATATGGTTGTTCTTACTGATATAAAACGAAAATGAGAGCTATGCATTTGCCGAACAGATCTTCACCTAATTTAAAGGCAGTCGGTAGTGAATCTGCCTGTGTCTACGAAGCAAGAGGCCCTGGATACGAATCCCGGTTAGAACATTTATATATCACTAGCTTTCCGCCCCGCGACTTCGTCCGCGTATGATAGCACTTTCGCACCACTATTTAACACCCTCAGGGTAAGAATTTTCCATAACGCTGAAAGGACTTTTATGGTATTTTAATAAGTTATCTTCCCACAAAGTTAAAAGTGTCTAGCTCAAAAAAATAAATTTCCCCCATACAATCTTTGAACCCCTTTTTAACCCCCTCAGGGGTGGAATTATCCAAAACGCTAGAAGTACTTTTATTGTATTTACTTTACCGTTTATTACTTAATAAACTTATTACAACATAATACTTATCTATCTATCTATACATATAATAAAGCTGAAGAGGGTCGAAAGTCTGTACATGGAAGATAATCGAAAAAAAGTTGGCTGGGGATACTTAGAATCGATAACAGAACACGTTCCAACAATTTTTAGAATTTTTGTCTGTTTATCTGTTTATCTGTTTGTCTGTTTATTTGACCGCGCATCACGTGAAAACGGCTGAACGGATTTTGATGAAATTTTGTACAGAGATAGTTTGAGTCCCGGGGAAGGATAATATATAGTTTTAATCCCGAAAATCAACCCTGGTGGGGGTGAAAATGGGGTTGAAAGTTTGTATGGAGAATTTTTAACCGCTGATACGATTTAGATAGAAATGAGTATGGAGATAATTTGAGTCTCGAGAAACGTCATAGGATAGTTTTCAAACCCTTGTGGGGGTGAAAAGGGCGTTGGAAGTTGGTATGAGGATTTTTTTACCGCTGAACTGATTTTGATGAAAATGGGTATAGAGATAGTATGGGTCTCGAGAAAGGACAAAGGATAGTTTCATCTTCAAAAAAGCCCGCCCCCCCCCCATTTTACTTTAGAATCTTAGGTCCAAAAATCTATATAATAATACATATATAAATACATATAATACATATAATAAAGCTGAAGAGGATCGAAAGACTGTACATGGAATATATTCGAAAAAAAGTTGGCAGGGGATACTTAGACTCGATAACAGAACACGTTCCAACAATTTTTAGAATTTTTGTCTGTTTATCTGTTTGTCTGTTTATTTGACCGCGCATCACGTGAAAACAGCTGAACGGATTTTAATGAAATTTTGTATAGAGATGTGTGAATGAGTGTATAGTGACAGTGGGAAGTGACAAAGTAAAAAAAGTAAAAACAGTCGAGAACCTGAAAGTAAAAAATGTCGAAAATGTCAAAAATGTAAAAAATGACAAAATTTCAAAACATTCAAAAAAATTCCTAAATTTCCAAAATTTCCAAAATTTCGAAAATTTCAAGAATATCAAAAATTTCAAAAATTTCAAAAATTTCAAAAATTTCAAAAATTTCAAAAATTTCAATAATCTCAAAAATCACAAATATCTCAAAAATCTCAAAAAAATAAAAATTTCAAAAATTTCAAAAATTTCACAAATTTCACAAATTTCAAAAAATTTCAAAAATATCAAAATTACAAAAATATCAAAAATTTCAATTAAAAAAATACAAAAAAAAAATTAAAATACAAAAATTAGGAAAAAGTCAAAAATGAAATAAAATGAAATAACATAACTTCGTTCCAACCGAAACGCACTCAGGTATTTTTTTTTCTCTGACGTTCATTAGCGCATTGTAATTTGCTTACATTGAAGAATAAATATTTTGATCTACAACAATATCATAAATCCTCTATTCCGCGTTCAGAAACCGTATGTAATTACCACCATTAATGCAATCAGTAACGTAACATCAGTGTATTATCTGTGACAGTGTGTTAAAAACGTATGAAAATTCATTACCTACGGTAACGTAATGAAAATTCGCCCTCCTCCCCGACCGCCGGCACAATAAGGTTGGTCATAGCGGTCATTCTAATGGTTTCCGAACACGTCACTTAGGATTTTTGTATGCTTCTATTAGGGTACACATAAAATGGGGGGTGAATTTTTTTTTCGCTCCAACTCTATCGTGTTGGGTATTATTGAATAGGTCTTTCAAAAAGAATAGAGGTCTTTTAATACATTTTTTGGATGAAACTGATAGTTTCGTAAATATTAGATTTGAAAGTTCAATCAAAAAAAGGGCGTCTCTTCCATCTAACTTTAGAACCGTGGGTCCAAACAGGGCGGCAACTACGGAACTCTACACTAAGCATCGCCCGACATGCTCTGGGCCGGTTTTTTTGCATTGTTATCCCAGAAATCACCCCTTAAAGATTACTAATTCCAATTCAAGAAAATCCCCAGCCACTATACGTAGCCTATAAAAATTAAACGCTTAAAAGGGGGGGGGGGGGGCAGCCACTACACTCACTACAGATTGAGTTAAATTTGCATGAGTCACCCCCCCCCCCCAAGTACACCTCAAATAGAAAAAAACGTTTCTGCCCCATCAAAAAATCATTTCTGCATTTGTGACCCCCCCCCCAAATTTCAACCGCACCTGTTCTTACCTTTCATGCTTAGACTGACTTGACGGGTGGATCGATTTAGAAAAGTGGTACTGTATCCGATATACACCTACTACTCTATGTCGTTTAAATCATGCCAAAAAAAGTATTGATTTTTGAGTGTAGTTTCATTTAGTGGTAATTGTATCCATTTGTCAACTTTACTTCAAGTTCCGCCTCCAGGGTAGCGGGAGAGAAATTAGGGGCAAATTAGCCACTTACACAGACCGAATTCCACGCGGGCGGAGCCGCGGGCACAGCTAACTATACATATAATAAAGCTGAAGAGGGTCGAAAGTCTGTACATGGAAGATAATCGAAAAAAAGTTGGCTGGGGATACTTAGAATCGATAACAGAACACGTTCCAACAATTATTAGAATTTTTGTCTGTTTATCTGTTTGTCTGTTTATCTGTTTGTCTGTTTATTTGACCGCGCATCACGTGAAAACGGCTGAACGGATTTTGATGAAATTTTGTATAGAGATAGTTTGAGTTCAAAACATTCAAAAAATATCCAAAATTTCCAAAATTTTTAAAAATTGCAAAAATTTCAAAAATTTCGAAAATTTCGAAAATTTCAATAATCTCAAAAATCTCAAAAATCACAAATATCTCAAAAATGTCAAAAAAATTAAAAATTTCAAAAATTTCAAAAATTTCACAAATTTCAAAAATTTCAAAAAATATCAAAAATATCTAAATTACAAAAATATCAAAAATTTCAATGAAAAAAAATAAAAACACAAAAAGTCAAAAATGAAATAAAATAAAATAACATAACTTCGTTCCAACCGAAACGCACTCAGGTATTTTTTTTTTCTCTGACGTTCATTAGCGCATTGTAATTTGCTTACATTGAAGAATAAATATTTTGATCTACAACAATATCATAAATCCTCTATTCCGCGTTCAGAAACCGTATGTAATTACCACCATTAATGCAATCAGTAACGTAACAACAGTGTATTATCTGTGACAGTGTGTTAAAAACGTTTGAAAATTCATTACCTACGGTAACGTAATGAAAATTCGCCCTCCTCCCCGACCGCCGGCACAATAAGGTTGGTCATGGCGGTCATTCTAATGGTTTCCGAACACGTCACTTAGGATTTTTTTAATATGTGTGTAGATAAAGCAGTGTATGCTTCTATTAGGGTACACATAAAATGGGGGGTGAATTTTTTTTTCGCTCCAACTCTATCGTGTTGGGTATTATTGAATAGGTCTTTCAAAAAGAATAGAGGTCTTTTAATACATTTTTTGGATGAAACTGATAGTTTCGTAAATATTAGATTTGAAAGTTCAATCAAAAAAGGGCGTCTCTTCCATCTAACTTTAGAACCGTGGGTCCAAACAGGGCGGCAACTACGAAACTCTACACTGAGCATCGCCCGACATGCTCTTGGCCGGTTTTTTGCATTGTTATCCCAGAAATCACCCCTTAAAGATTACTAATTCCAATTCAAGAAAATCCCCAGCCAGGTTATACGTAACCTATAAAAATTAAACGCTTAAAAGGGAAGGGGGGGGGCAGCCACTACACGCACTACAGATTGTGTTAAATTTGCATGAGGCACCCCCCCCCCCTAGTACACCTCAAATAGAAAAAAACGTTACTGACCCCCTCAAAAAATCATTTCTGCATTTGTGACCCCCCCCCCAAAATTTCAACCGCACCTGTTCTTACCTTTCATGCTTAGACTGATTTGACGGGAGGATCGATTTGGAAAAGTGGTACTGTATCCGATATACACCTACTACTTTAAATCATGCCAAAAAAAAGTATTGATTTTTGAGTGTAGTTTCATTTAGTGGTAATTGTATCCATTTGTCAACTTTACTTCAAGTTCCGCCTCCAGGGTAGCGGGAGAGAAATTAGGGGCAAATTAGCCACTTACACAGACCGAATTCCACGCGGGCGGAGCCGCGGGCACAGCTATCTATACATATAATAAAGCTGAAGAGGGTCGAAAGTCTGTACATGGAAGATAATCGAAAAAAAGTTGGCTGGGGATACTTAGAATCGATAACAGAACACGTTCCAACAATTATTAGAATTTTTGTCTGTTTGTCTGTTTATTTGACCGCGCATCACGTGAAAACGGCTGAACGGATTTTGATGAAATTTTGTATAGAGATGTGAGAATGAGTGTATAGTGACAGTGAGAAGTGACAAAGTGAAAAAAGTAAAGAAAGTCGAAAACCTGACAGTAAAAAATGTCGAAAATGTCAAAAATGTAAAAAATGACAAAATTTCAAAACATTCAAAAAATTTCCAAAATTTCCAAAATTTCCAAAATTTTGAAAATTGCAAAAATTTCAAAAATTTCAAAAATTTCAATAGTCTCAAAAATCTCAATAATCACAAATATCTCAAAATTCTCAAAAAAATTAAAAATTTCAAAAATTTCACAAAGGACCCCGGGCCTAAAGTATGGAAAATATGGTTTCAGTTAAATGGGCTGGAATTTTGATATTCTGTAGACGTCAGTACTCTGAACAAAATTCTCTATGGGTGCTACCACTGTTTCCGAGACCCTTTCAAAGTTACGACTGATTTTGTGCCAGATAACAAAGTTCTAGGCGTTGATAAGATTTAATCCCAGTCACTATATTTAAAACAATTGACATATTATTTCCAACCTATTTTGCGATAAACTGGCCGTCAAACAAAGATAAAATGTAGCAACGTCAACTTCATAATCTTCATATGCACGTCAGTGCCATGTACATTGTACGTGCATGTGCTTTAATACATTGTGCATTTATAAGTTAATAATATGGCATTTTTAGTTTAAATATTAACCAAAAACAGGGTAAAATGGCGTTACTTTTAGAAAGAGGACATTGCTTCGTCTGCAATAATGCGTATGCTTTTCGTGCTCTGCGGCGGATACCGGAAGCTAACGAAGAAAAAATTCAATTTGCCATTTCTTACAGAGAAAATATGAATAATATTCCGGCTGTGTTCAACAATGAGTCCCGTGTTTGCATTAACTGTGATCGAATGCTAAATATGGAGTTGGAGGAATTGCGTCGCGAACCTGATTGTGTTGTTTTAAACGTTTTGAGGCAACGATCGAGCCATACATGCATGATTTGCAACTCACCCGAAAACCGTCCCCGATTAAACCTCAATGCAAGAGCAAGTATTTTTATTGAGTTAAATATTTATGTCCCAGCATCATCTCGATGTTGTCTTGGATACTTGACCCCTTCTGGGCTCCTACTTGCCGAATTAAACCCTATGCTAATGAGTGTTAAACGACGATACAAACTTGCAGGAGCTGAATTAAGTTCATTCTTGCAAACGTTACGTAACCAAAAGAAATAAAATGATTTTGACATAGACAGCATTTCTCAGGAAGATTTTAAAATTATATCTCCAGTTACAAAACAGCAATTCCAAGATCTTTTTCAGTATTGTGTCCCGGTCCACAACGACGGGCAAATGCGTTATGTCTCAGAAAAAAAAATATTCATGTTCTTGATTAAAATGCACCAAGGACTCTCTGATGATTTCCTAAAAGTACTTTTCAAGTACAGTTACAGAGAAAACGTCATTCGTGACATTAAAATAGTCAGGCAATCATTGTTGATAAGATTTGTGCCACAGTCCATTGGTTATAATGCAATTACTCGAGATGACTTCATTAATATGCATGTGACATAATTCGCAAATGAACTATATAACCCTATTATTGATAACCGACAAGCAATAGTTATCGTGGATGCATCTTACACTTATATGGGAAAATCCAGCAATTTCAAATTTCTCAGAAAATCTTTTTCTTTGCATAAAAAACGACATTTAGTAAAACCCTGTCTAATCGTAGCCCCCGATGGCTATATTTTAGATATACACGGACCTTACTTTTCTGACTCTAGAAACAATGATGCGAGCATACTTAAAGTTGAGTTTGAAGAAAATGTTGCAGGTATAGATCAATGGTTTCAAGTTGGCGATGTATTTTTGATGGATCGAGGATATCGAGATTCGGTACCATATCTTCAAAACAAAGGCATGCACTGCAAAATGCCAGCAGTTCTTGAACGTGGGCAGCGACAACTTTCAACAGAAGCAGCCAATGAATCGAGAATAATTACCAAGTCTAGATGGATAGTTTAAGCACGCAATGGCCATTTAAAGTCGATTTTTAAGTTTTTTGATGGTTTGCTTCCTATGGCACACATTATCCATCTTAACGATTTTCTTAAAATAGCTGGTGCTATAATTAATAGATATCATGTTAATATCTATGTGGAGGATGCAACTATTCCATTAGCTCGGGAGTTACTGAATAGGATCCATGACGTTAACTTAATGCAAGCTCGAGTGGAAGCTGAAAATAACCTTCGTAGGCGTATTGGTACTTACCAAATCAATTTAAGTCCCGCATAAATACAAGACAAACTGCTCATGGACAATAATGACGTTTTTGAGTTCGACGAACTAAATGAGCATGGTCTAATCCATTTAAGAATACGCTCGCGTTTCCGAAACGCAGTGAAACACCAATTGTGGATAGCGTTTCAAAACGAAAAGCAGGAGGATGAACCTATTTTAGCATATTATTGTATGTGCAAAACTGGGGCTAGAACTATAGGTTGTTGTGCTCATGTCGCCAGCGTCGTATGGTACCTGGGTTATGCACGACATCAACAAGATGTCAAATACCCGAGTACAGCCCTATTGAACTACATTCTGGACTGTGCGTATATCAATGAATAGAACATAAGACATAACAAGTTAAAACTGTAAGATTTAAAAAATGTAAATATAGATTTTTTGATAGGTATTTTTCTTTTATAGGTGTGCAAATAAAGAATATTGTATTGCATATAAACTGATTACTTACTCTGACGCGGGTTTTCTTTTATTTTACCCTTAATTTTACATTTCATCGTTTTTGTTTTCTCAACTCGTAGGAGGGTATAAAATCAGTCGTAACTTTGAACGGGTCTCGGAAACCGTGGTAGCACCCATAAAGACTTTTGTTCAGAGTACAGTACTGACGTCTACAGAATATCAAAATTCCAGCCCATTTAACTGAAACCACGTTTTCCATACTTTAGGCCCGGGGTCCTTTCAAAAATTTCAAAAAATTTAAAAAATTTCAAAAATATCAAAATTACAAAAATATCAAAAATTTCAATTAAAAAAAATACAAAAAAAAATAAAAATACAAAAATTAGGAAAAAGTCAAAAATGAAATAAAATTAAATAACATAACTTCGTTCCAACCGAAACGCACTCAGGTATTTTTTTTTCTCTGACGTTCATTAGCGCATTGTAATTTGCTTACATTGAAGAATAAATATTTTGATCTACAACAATATCATAAATCCTCTATTCCGCGTTCAGAAACCGTATGTAATTACCACCATTAATGCAATCAGTAACGTAACATCAGTGTATTATCTGTGACAGTGTGTTAAAAACGTATGAAAATTCATTACCTACGGTAACGTAATGAAAATTCGCCCTCCTCCCCGACCGCCGGCACAATAAGGTTGGTCATGGCGGTCATTCTAATGGTTTCCGAACACGTCACTTAGGATTTTTTTAATATGTGTGTAGATAAAGCAGTCTATGCTTCTATTAGGGTACACATAAAATGGGGGGTGAATTTTTTTTCGCTCCGACTCTATCGTGTTGGGTATTATTGAATAGGTCTTTCAAAAAGAATAGAGGTCTTTTAATACATTTTTTGGATGAAACTGATAGTTTCGTAAATATTAGATTTGAAAGTTCAATCAAAAAAGGGCGTCTCTTCCATCTAACTTTAGAACCGTGGGTCCAAACAGGGCGGCAACTACGAAACTCTACACTGAGCATCGCCCGACATGCTCTTGGCCGGTTTTTTTTGCATTGTTATCCCAGAAATCACCCCTTAAAGAATACTAATTCCAATTCAAGAAAATCCCCAGCCAGGTTATACGTAGCCTATAAAAATTAAACGCTTAAAAGGGGAGGGGGCGGCAGCCACTACACTCACTACAGATTGAGTTAAATTTGCATGAGTCACCCCCCTCCCTCCCCAAGTACACCTCAAATAGAAAAAAACGTTACTGACCCCTCAAAAAATCATTTCTGCATTTGTGACCTCCCCCCCCAAATTTCAACCGCACTTGTTCTTACCTTTCATGCTTAGGTTGATTTGACGGGAGGATCGATTTGGAAAAGTGGTACTGTATCCGATATACACCTACTACTCTATGTCGTTTAAATCATGCCAAAAAAAGTATTGATTTTTGAGTGTAGTTTCATTTAGTGGTAATTGTATCCATTTGTCAACTTTACTTCAAGTTCCGCCTCCAGGGTAGCGGGAGAGAAATTAGGGGCAAATTAAACACTTACACAGACCGAATTCCACGCGGGTGGAGCCGCGGGCACAGCTAGTAAATCATATAAAATTAAATTAAAACTATACATAAAACTACATTAAAAACAAGAAAAACTGTGTACCTACCAACCCACAAAGTTACAAAAAGAATACCCCGTCCAGCAGCTCCGATTGTGGCATAGTCCCCATCACGCTAGCGGCGTTCCCCCTTTGTATCGCCAGACTCAGTCGTTGTGACAGGTATGAGCCGGCTCTGGGGTCTCCTGAGGCGTGGATGAACCGGGACGAAAGGGCCTTCATAAATGTCTTCATGTCTGCCGACCAGGGACCCAACGTCTCGACTGCAAGCGCCGCAAATTCATAATCCTTTAAAAGGGTGGAGTATTTGCGGCGCTTGAGAATTTGAGCCTGATCAGCAGCAGCGCCGGCTAATGAGCGGGTTGCTTGGATGTGGGACATGGCGAATGTATCAACCCACGTAGCGTCCCACACCAAAGCTCTGCCGAGTTTCCACGGCACCAAAGTAACTCCATCCGGACGCTTACCATCGTCTCATGCTATTCCGGTGGGTTCAAGAGAGGAAGGCACTGAGGCAGTGGCAAGCGCCCGGCGTACCAGGTCGTTAATGGTGCCGTGACGGTACATGCAGCCAGCGCTTCTGACACAAGAAAGCCCATGTCGACCCAGCACGTCTTTTCCACAGGCGCATGTATGAGGTACGCATATCCAGGCCCCAATTCTCAGGCAGGCTGCTATTCTTAATGTGCTTGCGTCTAAAACTGTGCCGATGTTGCGTGAAGGCAAGGCGTTCAGCCAATGACCTGACTCAGTTGTAGAAACAGCTAGGAGCCTAGCACTTTCCGAGTCGTCAGGACTGTTTTCGAGGAGAGAAGCGTGGGTTGCCTTTAAGCGGGGGGTATCCCAAGCCCTCTGAATATGTTTAGTTGCTGGGGCAAAAGCTCCCGGGCACGAGTCACACCAAGACTTCTCAGCCTCCGCCAGACTCGTAATCTCTGCGACGGAAATCTGTGGGAGATTTAAGATTATTCCGACGAGAGAAAAAGAGCTGAAGGCGGACGATAAGAAGGCAGGCAAGGCCACGCTGGCCGAGGAGCGGACACCCAGGCCGCCGAATCGCACAGGGAGCACCGCTTGGGACCATGATCTAGTATCAAAGGTAATATTCAGTATTTTAGATAAAGTTGTTTGGAGGACGCTGTCAATTGATGAAAGGATTGCGGGGTATTTCCATATAGGGGAGCATCGGAGTAAGTATGTGAATTTAGGAGTGAAAAGGCAGAAACGGATAATGAATAGGGCCATGTGGGGATTTATATCAAATAATAGGCTTGACGAGCAGTTAAACTGGATTAATTTGGAATTTATGACAGAATCTATTGCTTCATCAAAAATTGGTGACCCTAAAAGTGTAAGTGTCGATTTGTACTGAACAGAAATGTTGGGCAAAATAGCGTTAAAGTTAGTGATAATATCACTCTTTCTATCTGATGGATGGTGGTCAGGTATGAAAATTTCACACTTAGCAAAATTTAAAGAGAGCCCTATTTCTGAAAATTTGCTTATAATTAAATGCAGGTCTTGTGAGACAGTAGCGGCATCCCCGTCCAGGGAGCCATCATCTAGGTACCACAAGTTGAATCTAGACATTAGTTTTGAAATTATCGGCTGAATTGTTAGACTAAAAATTGCGGGTCCAAGCGGGTGGCCCTGTTGGCATCCAGTGCTTGAACCATTCTGTTTCGTCGCCAAAACGTAATTTAGTAGGTGCCCCATAGCATTGCCATAAGTATGGATATATTTCTGGGAATTCCTGTTTTATTTCTTTCAAGAGAGTACCACGATCAACCGAGTTAAACGCGTTTTTTATATCGATTTTTATAAATACCTCGTAGTCTGGCCGATTCAGAAAGGACCGTCCTGCGTGCACTGCGGCCTCACTTCTGCCCTTGACTCCAAAACCAAGCTGCCGGGGCTTGAAGATATTAGTGCATTACTTATTAAACCTTCGGCAGCAGAGTTTTGAAGCCAAACGCCTTAAAGTACACCCGACGGCTATAGGGCGAATGCCGCCGTCTTTCTTGGCTAAGGCCACGAGGTTGGCGCCATACAGGACCGGGATTATCTCGTTGTTGACGCGTCCTGCTAACATTAAATTAATAAGAGCCGTTAGTGCTTTTAATAAAGCAGAACTTGCGTCCCCAGCTGTTGCGATCAAATCCTTCACATGTTGCGGGAATAAACCGTCCAGCCCGCCTGCAGAACCATTAGGGAATGATAGGATTTCTTGTTGGACCGCGTCCTCAGGCATGGTTATCCTCGTGTCGTCTGGAGTAGGAGGATCTGGTAGTTGAGACGGAGATGAGGGAACCGGATGTTTATTCCTGAGGGCGGCGAAGGTATCGGGTGATTGCGTCGCCAAGTCATCATTTGAAAATAGTAGACGAGCCGCTCCACTCACGTCTCCTTCCGAGATCTTGTTTTCTATTATTTTTATTTTGGAGTGAGGCTGAGGGTGTGAAAGATTGTTGAAAATATGGTGATTTGGTTGGCTGACAGGTGGTAAATTATTTCAATTGGATTTTATTTGACTGGACAAAGAAGATTTGCTAGATTTATCGGCATGTAGGGCGAAATAGGAGAACGTGAGCAGGCGTTCCCATGCTGTGGGAGAATTTTCAGAGACAACCTTGGCGATGCAATCTGAAAGGGAATTAGCCACAGCTCAGCGGGCGCCTCGGGATATTCTTTTTACGATTGGAACGTGTTTTTTTAAATAACTTAATCTTTCTGCCAGCACAGTGGAACTATTAGAGGTAGCATTGTTTGCGGTCGAGGGCGTAGGCTGTGAAGCGGTAGACAGTGGGGCATCGGCAGTAATACGCGTCGCATGACGGCGGGCGGCATGGATTGCTAGGCCCTTTTGCCCCTTATATAATTTATTGTCTAGGCAAAAAGGGCACTCCAATAGTTCCACTGAAGCAGTACTTGTAGGTTGGGTCGACATAAACACACACAAGAAACATAAAAAAAGAAATACCTCCAAAACATAGACAAAGAACACTTAATATGGACACTGGACTAGAAAAGAACTTAAATAACGTATCACAAAAATTCGCAATAAAAGCAATGTTTATGTTTTTCGGTGACAAGCTTGACACATGCACTGACAGCTTCTGGGAGCACGGGAGGCTGCTTTCCGACTTTATGGTATTTTCAGTGTGGAGGGCGGGCGGCGGTCAGATATTTTATAGGAGGCGCTGATGGCTGCGAAGTTACCGAATACGAAATTCAGCCTCTGAATTCAATTCAGGCTGCGACAAGTCAGTTGGTCAATCGGCTGACAGATAAGAATCAATGTTTAAATCTTCACTTCTTGATTTGAAAATTATATTTCTATTGCTTTACGTGAATTCATGGTATAAATAGGATTAAACAATACTATGTTGTGGTTTGAATCCTCGAAAATTATTAAATATAGATTTTATATTTTCGAAATAGGTTGACATATCTGACATTCTATTCTAGTCATGAATCAGTTTATTGTATTTGAGTAAGTAATCTTCCTACAAAGTTAAAAGATTCTAGCTCAAAAAAATAAATTTCCCCGATACAAACTTTGCACCCCTATTTACCCCTCAGGGGAGAAATTATCCTAAAGCTGAAAGTACTTTTTGTGTATTCTAATAAGTAATATTCTTACAAAGTTGTAAGTCTCTAGCTCAAAGAAAAATGTTTTCCGCATACAAACTTTGCACCCCTATTTACCCCCCTCAGGGGCGCAATTATCCAAAACGCTGAAATCACTTTTATATTTTTATAAATATCAGAAAACCTATGAAGTTTCAAGTTTCTAACTTAAAATTTAAAATCCTACACATACAAACTTTTAACCCCCTTTTTACCCCCTTATAGGTTGAATTTTTCAAAATCCTTTCTTATTATTTGAACACGTTATAAATGTAACCCGAACTTCAAATTAGAACTTTCTAGCTTCAGTTGTTACGGCCTCGCTTTAATACAAACTTTTCAACCCCGATTCAACTCCTCTCGGGTGGAATTTAGAAAAACGCTGAAATTAGATTTTTTGCTTTTAAGTTAGTAGCCTGCAAACGAAATTTCAAGTCTGTCACAAAAAAAATGTATTTTCTATACAAATTTTCAACCCCTTTTTTACCCCGTTAGAGGTTGAATTTAAAAAAACGCTTAAATTATTTTTATTATTTTTTAATTATCAGGAAGCGTACAAAGTTTCAAGTCTCTGACTTAAAATTTAAAATCCTACACATACAAACTTTTAACTCCCTTTTTACCCCCTTATGGCTTGAATTTTTCAAAATCACTTCTTATTATTTGAAAACGTTATAAATGAAACCCGACCTGCAAATTAAAACTTTCTAGCTTCATTTGTTACGGCCTCGCTTTAATACAAACTTTTCAACCCCGTTTCAACTACTCTGGGGTGGAATTTTGAAAAACGCTGAAATTAGTTTTTTTACTTTTAAGTTCATAGCCTGCAAACAAAAATTCAAGTCAGTCACAAAAAAAAAATTGATCTCCATACAAACTTTCAACCCCGTTAGAGGTTGAAGTTTGAAAAACGCTGAAATCACTTTTATTTTTTTTTAATTATCAGTAAACGGACGAAGTTTCAAATCTCTAACCTTAATATTTAAGCCCCATCCATACAAACTTACAACCCCCTTTTTACCCCCTTAAGGGTTGAATTTTTCAAAATCGCTTCTTATTACTTGTACACGTTATAAATGTAACCAGACCTGAAATTTTCAACTTTCTAGCTTCAGTAGTTTCGGCTCTGCGTGGATCAGTCAGTCAGTCAGTCAGTCACTCAGGACAAAGGCATTTATATATATATAGATAACATAAGTATTTATAAGTTCCTGAGCTTTGGATGTTTCTATGTATGAAGGTAATATCTAAGTATAATAATAATAATAATCCCGCGGGGGCAGCTTGTGGCGAGCTGACGGTGAGTGGCGACACCGCGGACCCCTATTCCAGAGGGCCCTTTCCATTTGGCTCTCGCCTCTGTGCTTGCCTTAACTGGCCGGCCAGAGTGGAGTCGCAAGAGCGGGACCTATGCTCCAGGTTGGAAGTGTAAAATGTCATAACGCCGGCGGCCTGCTGAACGGATTACCGGGATCTGGCTACCGCAGAGTCTCCTCTCGACAACCTCACAGCCCACGCACCGGTGTTGCCCTTGAGCCATCTTTGATGTCGCTTTTTACGGGGGCCCATCTTGCGGCGGGCGAGTCACCGTCTGCCGGAAATAGAATAATATACCGTTTTATTAGGCAGGCGTCCGGTTCTTCATCCAATAGCCCAGTAGTTAGTCCATACTTTTCACCCAATAGCCTAGTACATTTTAGACTACATTAACTGTCAATAGTCTTTACACCATGGCGGGTGCTGTCTCTGCGTGCGTCCCATGATACGGGTAGGGGCAGCATCCGCTTAGTGTACCCCTCACTTTTCATTAAATTGTCGAAAGGGCCTCTGCGCGTTGGCTTCGGCTCCGCATATGCCTCTCAAAGGTCCGGAACACAATTGTTCCGTGGTCGGGAAAGACATACAAATATCCATAATAATAATAATATATGCTCGTTCCTACAGTCACTGGGAGAAAGCGGTGTACACCTCTCCACACCCCGAGCCGCTCACACCGATGTTGCTCCTGGCCGTTTTTGCGACGGCAGTTTCAGGGGTCCATCTAGTCGGCGGCGAGTCACCGCCTGCCTCGATAACATGGTATAAAATTGTTATGGCAAGTGTCCGGACCTCTTTTCAATAGCTTAATCTTTGACCAGCCAAACTTCAATACCATAGCCCATTTCTCTGTCCATTTTATTTACAATAGCCACAACGCCTCGGAACCAGTTCACGGGTATCTACACTCGCGTGCAAATAATTCGGGTCAGTACGAAAAACTATAATATCTCCTAAAATAATAAAGCTAGGAGCCTGAATTAAATTGTATATTATAGATAAATGCATAGTTAATAAAACAACGTCAAGAGTTAGAGATGATATTCATTTGTTTATTTAATTAACATAGTAAACACGATATCAATTAATTATAGGTAAAAAGCAACCGTGGTACCTTATACACAAAACTAAAAACAAAAAAAAAGTAAAACATATCAATACTTCGTATTGCCTCCTCGGGCTCTTCTTACAGCTTCTAAACGATTGGGCATACTGTTTATTAAGTTTCTTATGCGTTCTTGCGGGATATTAGCCCATTCTTCCACTAACGCCTGTTTCAGGTCTCTAAGTGTAGCTGGGGCGGGGTTTAGATTTCTTACACGCCTTCCGAGCTCGTTCCATACGTGCTCAATCGTATTTAGGTCCGGGCTTCTCGAGGGCCAGTTCATAGTGTTGATGCCAACCTCCTCAAAATAATCTTCCACAATCTGTGCGGTGTGTGGCCTGGCGTTGTCATGCATGAACATTGAGTTTTCACCCATATTAATTAAATATATGGGCCTACATGCTCATTAAGAATCTCTTCCACATACCTGGCACTAGTTAACGTTCCATTTTCTATTAAAACTAATTGCGTGCGACTCTCTGAAGAGATTCCAGCCCAAACCATAACAGACCCACCGCCGAAAGCAACTTTTTCTTCAAAACAGGCTGGAATAAAACGTTCACCTGGCCGTCTGTAAACTCTTCGCCGCCCGTCATGTGCATAGAGCATAAATCTGGATTCGTCAGAAAACATAATTCTTGCCCATTCTTCGGCACCCCATCGCCTGTATTCGCGTGCGTAAAGTTTCCTTGCAGTTCGATGCCCTCTGTCAAGTTTTGGGCCATTTGCCGGTCTATGTGGGGTCAAATTAGCTTCACTCGCTGATGTCATCTCTTCGGGTCTCCCGAAGTTGGTTTTTGACTTCAACTCCAGTGAGATGCCGATTTCGGAGCATTGTTGTTACAATAAATCGATCTTCTCTAGCCGTAGTACATCTCGGCCTGCCGGGTCCTGGTCTTCGAAGGTTCCTGCCAGTTTGTAGGAAACGTTGGAGGACCCTCTGCACCGTAGATAGTGACACGCCTGTTCTTCTTGCTGTATATCTCTGACTTCTGCCTTCTTGTAACAAAGTGACGATGCGTGTACATTCATCTTGTGTTAGCGACATGATAGTAATTCAATAATGACCATCGAAGTCAACAAAAACTGCCTTTTATCATTTTGCTTTGACAGATTGAAAACAAAAGTGAGAAAACAATCAAAAGTGAAATAAGCTCAATTTGAATTTGGTACCAAATTCGACTTTTTTTTTAATAAAACTTTTTCCAGAATTCTTGTAGAACATTGAAGGTTCAATTTAATTCGATATTAAATTCTCTTTAATACACAGTTAGTTTCCTGCACATACCTCTATTAATTTGCAAAATATAAGGGTTTTTGTCACTGACCCGTATTATTTGCTCGCGAGTGTATTAATGTACCCGTGAATGGGTTCTAGCAGGTGTATCACATAGCAAATTTCTCCAAGGGGCCTCTGCGTGTTGGATCTGTATCCCCACGCAAGCCCACCAAAAGACCGGGATATAAAGGCCCGTGATTCTCAAAGGAGATACAAATAATAATAATAATAAGCCCGCAGGGCAGCTTGTGGCGAGCTATCGGGGAGTGCGACCCCGCGGACCCGAATGCTCCAGAGAGTCGGTCAGGGTCCCCGTCTCCGGCGTGTCTTCGTCGGTCGGAGTGGACTCCAAGGGGACCCGCAGGACTCTCGGCTCTGGCTTGCCTTAATTGGCCGTCCAGAGAGGAGACGTCAGAGCTATATGCTCGCAGGGTGGAAGTGAAATATGCATAAGTCGCGAGTTGGTACAGTGGCTGGGCTTCCTACAGTCACTGGCAGAAAGCGGTGTACACCTCTCCACACCCTGAGCCGCTCACACCGATGTTACCCCTGGTCGTTTCTGCAATGGCAGTTTCAGTGGCCCATCTAGTTGGCGGCGAGTCACCGCCTGCCTCGATAACATGTTATAAAATTGTTATGGCAGGTGTCCGGACCTCTTTACAATAGCCTAATATTTGACCAGATTTCAATACCATAGCCCTTTACTCTGTCCATTTTATTTACAATATCTACAACGCCTGCTGGAATCGGTTCACGGGTATCTATTAATGTACCCGTGAATGGGTTCTAGCAGTTGTATAACATAGCAAATTTCTCCAAGGGGCCTCTGCGTGTTGGATCTGTATCCCCACGCAAGCCTATCAAAAGAACGGGATATAAAGGCCCGTGATTCTCAAAGGAGATACAAATAATAATAATAATAATAGCCTTTATTCATGTAAGTATTAGTTTTTTTTTCTTTTTTAACATTTATTGTTTTTATTTGCATGTCGCGTGTGCGATAAAGGCCTCCCCCAGTTTTTCCCATTCCTTCCTATTCTGTGCTGTTCTCCACCAGAATCTTTCAAAATGTCGTAGCTCATCTCTCCATCTTCTATTTGTTTTTTTTTGTTTTCTCGGTGTGTCTATTAGTAGCCATTCTGTGACATGTTTGGTCCAGCGGTTATCTGTTGTACGACATATATGGCCAGCCCAGGCCCATTTGCTCTTTTTTACTGCATGTATTACATCTTTTACCCCAGTTTTCTCTGTTATAACTTCATTTCTGATTTTGTCTTTAATTTTGATTTTTAACATTGACCGTTCCATTGCTCTTTGACAAACTTTCAGTTTTTGTGTGTGTTTCTTAATGGGGCTCCAGGTTTGGGCACCGTAAACTAAAGTAGGTAGGACAGCGGTATCAAATACCTTTTTCTTAATGGCCATCGACATGTCACTCTTTAGAATTGATTTTAGAGACCAGTATTTTTTCCATGCTCTACCTATTCTGTAGTCTACTTCCTTGTCGAGTCTGTCTTTAAAGGAAACTAGTTGTCCTAGGTATGTGACATCTTCAACATATTCCATATTGTTTCTTCCGTATTTTATTGGAATTTTTTCTCCATTAGTAATAATTTTGCATTTTTTCATGTTCATTGCTAAACCTGCTTTCTTGCATGTTGTGTCAAATTCTAAGATCATTTCCTCCAGTATTTTTGGTTTTTTTCGGCCACAATTAAGACGTCATCCGCAAATCGTAGGTTATTTTTGTGCTTCCCATTAATATTTATACCTTTGTTTTCCCATTCCAGTACTCTAAATATTGCCTCCAGGCATGCGATGAACAGTGTCGAGGAGATAGGGTCTCCTTGCTTTACTCCTTTTTGCAGCCAAAATGGCTCACCATATTTATCGGTTTTTATTCTAGCCTTGCTATGTCGGTATATCTGTTCTAGTATGTTGACATTTTGTACTTCCAGGCCTTGATCTTCTAGTGTTTTAAATAGAAATGCATGGTCTATCGAGTCGAAGGCCTTTGTAAAATCTATACTAATCTATAATAATCTAAGTATACATACCGTCTATATATATAGTTTGGGGTTAGGTCGATCTGTGTAAGAATGTCCCCCAAATATTTATCTACGGAAGTCATTTTGATTAAATATAGTAAATGTTTCAAAAAAGTGTCGGATCACAGAACAAATCTTAAACTATAAGAAGCACGCACCCTCAATAGTATGAAACCGCGCTTGCCAAATTCATCATACTTACCTATTTGACACGTATTTTTATCATCATCCTATCCAGGTCGATTTCGACCATGGCGCCTGGTTTGAGCTGGCTAGTGAGAGCGACGTTCGTGGGCTTTCAGGTAACTGACGTAGCCTATTTTAGCAGTAAATGTACGGCCACATTCACTGCAGGTCAGCACCCCTCCGACAAAATTATAGTTTATGGCTGCAGGTGGTCGGGCCTCCAACTCGTCACGCTTCGCGTCAAGTTCTACTCGTCTCCGGTCTTCGAAGGTTTGCCTGTTTTTCCTCACTGTATGCCTCCACTTTGGCCAGTCTTGCGCCTAATAAAGCATCATCATTTACTCGGCCAATATTTTTGGATAAATAATTACAATTCCTTCTGCTTTATGACCACATTCTATTTAAGATATCAATGCCTGGCAGTGGGAACATCACGAGCATGATTTGGATAGTTGATCCCTTGGACAACTAAATAGCATGCAGAAAACGAGCATTTGTGGCTTCTAGCTTAAGGGGATGACAACAGCTAAATTCTATCCCTATCTTTTTCAGCGCGAGTGAAAGAGAAACACTTTGTTACGATTAGTATGGGAACTCATTGCAAATTTTGCAAACTAATTAATTAAAAATAAACATAATGAAGTTAACTAAAGACATTTATTTTATTTATTTTATCATTCAAATAAGTTACACAGTATTACAGTAATAAAACCAATGCACTGCGAACTACAAAAATATACAGAAAAATACTTATAACTAGTTTATTTAGGCGACGTAACTGCGTGGCCCCGTTGCGCCGTCTGATCTGGTGTAGGATTCGGTAGAGTGCCCCGGAACTGCCGAAACACGACACCCTTCGGCCAGAAGTCTGCATTCGCTATCGTGTCCTGCAACGGTCGCGGCACGCGTACCACAAACGAGCTGAAGTGCACGTAATGGCGGGACCGCAGCTGGTGCACCCTCAACGAGAAGCCAGTCTTCCGGCGGACGTACTCCACCACATCGTCGGCCACGGCGGAGTAATGCAAGCGC
Organism: Pammene aurita; assembly: GCA_947086415.1. Lineage (NCBI taxonomy): Eukaryota > Metazoa > Arthropoda > Insecta > Lepidoptera > Tortricidae > Pammene > Pammene aurita. The sequence goes on from OX352315.1 coordinate 17,544,486, forward strand.
GACACGTAGAGCGCCTTACTCGGTGTCGCAATCCGAAGTCCAGAATTAGCCGGCTCGGCAGTGCCACACAGAGTCTTGCGGGGCGCCCTGCACGTCTTGCGTTTCCGTTCCACCAGTGTGAATCCCTCCTTATCCACATTGGTGCGGGAGGAGTTTTCCTTATCGGGAACCCGTACTACCCACGCCTTAGAAGACGAGGAGGGCCGGTAAGCTGCGACTGGCTGACCGGCAACGTCAGCATAAGCACGCTGACGTGATTTAGAAACAGTAGGCGGCCGCACGCGCGAGGGGCGCGCGGGCGGTGCAGCGGCGGGTGCGGTACATTTTACAGCGTCAGCAACACGCAAACTGACAGACTCCGCGTTTATAGTAGCGGATCGGTCATCGCTCTTGAAATTTGATTCCGCCGACCGAGTTGGAGCATTTCGCAAACTATTGACTTCGTTGCGTAACTCGGCAATAGTGACTTGGGCCGCTTCAAATTTCAAAATAATTTCTGCTAAACTCGTTTTAAGGGCCACGATGTCCTTAAACAAGCAGCGAACGTCGATATTATCCGGAACATGGGTCGGCAGGATAGAGGCATCCGTCGCCACAAACTCCGGAATCCGCTCTTGATACTCCTTCAGGATTTTCTTAATATCCGCAAGGGTCTTCTTCCCGGTTTCATCTCCCTTCCGGTGAGGTACATATGTGCCGACGATCCCAAGGGTCTGGCACAACACTTGCTTCGCTTCACAGATGTCTTCGACGGTGAAACTCGATGCCCACGAACTGAACTGGACACCGGTTGCCGCATTCATCTTTCCTTCCAGCAGCATCTTCTCCTTCTGCTGCAGAAAGGCGAGGAAATCGTTCACGACGGGTTGACTCTGATTGAGGGCACTCATCGTGTCGAGTCGCTAGTAGCGGCCGGGCCGCGCTAACTTCGCAATTAATATTTATTTAATTACTCATCAATGCGTCTAGGTCGCTTGGCGCACTGGACATGACATACAACTGTTTAAAGTTTATTATAAGTTGTAACTTTAAGATGTAGTAATAAATGTTTTTAATTTCTATTTCTAACAAAGGAATTATTTTCTATCGAGCCAATTTCGTCCAATCGTGTATCGGAATTAACAAAGTTTTTCTAAATAAAATGTAAGTAAAGCTAATTTGAAGGTCATCGGGTGTTGTCAGACTCTTAAAGTATTTTATGTCGAAATATTATAGGTAGATAAAACGCCGCTAAAAACTTCAGCTACTTAGTATATCAATCTTATGGTTATGTAACTAAGTTAACTAGCCAGTACTCTTCACGACCGGGTCTGTGAAACCTGGCACGCCGCCAGTGCCCTCTAATGGCCACCGGCACACAAAAATATCTACATTTGCATCAAAATGAAACGGAGTCTGCGGTTCACCGTCAACTTCGGTAATTCATTGGTTTACAAATGTTACGCGGTAAAATTCGGACACATTAATTTATTTTTGGGAAACCATGAAATAATTAAATTCCAAAAGGAATTTTGATGCGTACAAACGCACTATTTATTAAGCAGATCGCAGCAGATGCCAACGATACTACATTGTATGATACTAGAAATAAAGGAAAATTAGAAAAATCCACTGCCTCAGGTGAGACTTGAACTTTCGACTCTGGGAAACATGCCAATCGCTCTGACCAACTGAGCTTCTGATATAAGTCGGGTAAGCCTGATGACTGTGAATTTCTCCACCATATCCTTTATTTTTATATGCGTCTTAGGTGGAGGCCTAGCTACACCTGCAGTAGAAGTCTTACTAAACGACGCTCATCGAAAATAGTTCGAATTTAGGCCTAAAGGACCCCGCAGCAAACATAGGGAAAAAGTGGTTTCAGTCAAATCGCATGAAATTTTAGTATGATGTAGATTCAGGTTATTTGTATATAAGGGCGCAACTCCCTCAGAAGTACACTGTCAGATATAATCAAGTTTATATTATTATTTTTCTATGGCGTGTTTCTTAAAATCGATACTTTGAATTGACTCACACTGAGAGTTACTGGCGTTAAATATGATCTTAATAAAGTTTCTGTCACGTTGAAATCGCATTTTGTTAGTTATTTATATTATGCAAAAGTAAAAAGAATGTTAATATGTTAATAATGTTATATATGTTTTGTAGGAAACAACTATTCTTCATTATTTTTAAAAGTCTACTTCTGAGCGAGTTGTGCCCTTATAAGAAAATAATCAGGAAACTCGAATCTACATCGTACTAAAATTTCGTGAGATTTGACTGAAACCACTTTTTCGCTATGTTTCCTGCGGGGTACTTTATATTAGGTGCATAGAGAAGGTTTACAGTCTGTATAGGTATGCCAAACTTCTTTCTATACATTACACCCATTCATTTTAGCCTGTATCAATAACTGTAACGGGGCCACAGTGAATCTCCTGTGTAGTACTAATTTTATTATTTTCTAACTATAAATTTCCAATCTGCAGTACTTTAGCATACGGTCTGGCTTAATCTTCATGTTGAACTTACCTAATACTTACTTTCTTCATTGTTTCTCATAAAAGCCAGTCTACTATGCACCTAGATTTAGCTTGCGGACTTTAGTCTGGGGCTTTAGTACTTACGAAGGGATTACATGCTGACAGCCAAGCTACTGTAGCAATTACTTTTATTTTGCGGTAAACTTTTTGCATTTTATAACTAAATTTATACATTACCTCTCAAATACAAACCTACACCTACAACCATTTGCAACACCTACGTATTTCTGATTATTTTCAATGGTTTCCGCTTCCCAAAGCTTGTCTGGAAGAGATCGCTTTTTAGCGATAAGACCGCCAATTGTTTTACCTGTGATTATTCTGTTTGTAACTTGTATTTTATGTGTTTCTTTATTTTGAGGTGTGCAATAAAGAGTTTTTATGTTATGTTATACGTAGGTGACTAATAAACCTGTATGGCTGGATAAAATAACAGTCCATCATACAGTCAGCAGCAGAAGTAGCTAAGCGGGCGGGGTGCTCAAAATGAGCTTGGCACGACTTGTTATTGTTATTTGTGGTTTGAGTATTTGTGGTTTTGAGTATTTGTGGTTTTCACGAATAAATTTTCTGTGTATCTGTAGGTATTTATCTGAGTTAGTTGATCGTCGCCTAGCATAGTACAAGGGGCCGTATTCTTACTTTAAAACACGTATAAACAATATTGTATACGTCAAATTTCATGCATGATTCAACTAAAATAAACGGCGTATGTCCATAGCTTGTATGCCCCTGCTCCGATACCATATGAACACAAAAAAATGGAGGTCATTTTTAGAGCTAGTGCGTTTTCTGTGCTTATTACCGTTCAGGGGTCGTATTCTAACTTTAAAACACGTATAAACACGATCCAACTTCAATACAACTCCAATGCATTAACAACGCAATACAGCTACGGCATAAACATCTGAACCAGAAATATCAGAATTTGCTTGAGAAATATTCCAACGCAACTCCAATACAGTTTTAATATTGGTTGATCGTTTGTTCTATGTTTGAGTTATGTTTGAGATAGGTTGTGTTGTTATTGTATTGATAATGTATTTTAAAATTAGAATCCGGCACAAGCTTTGCTTAGTTCAGGACTAGGTCGATTTGTGTAAGATCGTCCTCAAATACTTAGGCTATTTCATTTTTTTTCTGCCAAGATAAGTCACGAAGCTATCGAGGTACTTAGGTAATGCTAGCTTAGGGACTAAGAGCTGGCCACGTCAGATATGACAGAATAATGAGAGCAACAAAACCCGTATGGTTAGATTGCTATACTACGAGGTCAGAGTGACAGAATAGCAAATTTTTGAATTGGAAAATAGTAATACTAAAATAGGTAAAAACTGCCGCAGTTGTCTCAGTTATAAAGGACAGGGCCTATATTTTAACATTAGAACAAAAAAACATTGCGTATTATTAAGAACAAAAAAAGTGGGCGACAAGCTATGAATTACGTTATACGTTGTTTGGCACTACTTTTCGCCAACATAAACTTTTGGCAATGATATCATCTAATTATTTCTATGATTTCTCATATTATTGCATCAAATCCAGAACTCGGTGTTGTTTTTTTGAGGTTGTTTGCATTCTTTGAGTTCCACCAGTTTACTAGCTGCCAGATATCTAGATATATAAATAAGCATAGTATAGCCAACTGACTAGAGGGGTTTCGTTGCTCTCGTTATCGTGTCAAATCTGACGTCGCTAGCTCTCTGTCTATTAGCTTACCGGAGAAAAGAAGTCCCAGAATTTGAAATATTTTTTTAGATAGCTATTACAGATTGTGCCTTGCATATTCGTCGAGACCGGATTTTCAACTGAATCAGCACAAATTACCGCTTAGCCCGCCCATACAACACACATGATCAAAACACCGCGATTAAGGGTTTCTTTACGACCCATAAGCAGCAGATCATCGTAAAAGTAGCTGTTACATCACTCAGAAATTTACAAAAAACCAGTCCAATGTTGAGCTCCGATCACACGTAGTTGTTACGTAACTCAGGATCTCGCTATACTGTTTGCAAAAGTGGTTGGTAATAAAAGGCATGTAGCGGTCGTATAGTATCGAAGCTTTGTGTGACGGGATTTTAACAACAGGCATTTTGGAAGTTGAATGGATGATGAGTTCGGTAATTTACTCACTGGGTTTTACAATACAGATCAGTATTTTTAAGACAACCTTATATATAGCTAATGTATTTAATATGCCTGTGGCTGCGTGATCTATCTAGTTTTGTTAGGTACAATGAATAAGTAATGTAAATGAGCCTAAATTAAATTCCCCTCCTAACCTCTTCTGTGAATACGGAGCATTGCAACGTCTGTTGCGCGCTTCTAAGACTGAACGGCAACATGAGAAATTCGTACAGTCCGTCGTATCTTCGCTTAGGCCAAGGATGATTGAGATATGGATTAACAATGCCTATACAAAATCGCGTTCCTCGAACCTTCAGGTTATACGTCTGTTTTCGGTACTAAGTGCCACATCGCCATCTGTCGAGTCTGGAGTCGAGTTATTCTGTCAGCGTTAAGCGCCGAACAAAATATTAGAAACTAACTGCTTTAACCCGAAATAAGGGAACGCGATTTTGTGTGGATATTGTCAATCCATGTCTATGTCTTCCTTGGCTTAGGCTTAGGTGCCAAACGTCAGGTTTTAAGAAATAATGATGCTTTCCGAATTCCCACACATTGTGATATTGTAATCAGGGATCGAACACCGGTATTATTTTCATACAAATTAACCGGTATTCATTTTCGGTACCTCGGTTTTTAATTAATATTTCTGAATATTTTCTGGATAATCTGATAATTTATGGCCTTTACCTAAATTACATTTTAAACTGTAATGTAAATATTGTGAAATTTGGGTGCTATTTTAATTTTTAGTAATACCGGTAACGATCCCTGATTGTAACACATTGTGACGCATCGATATTGCAAACCTTGACTGTGAGCTAACTTTGATCCATACATAAATGGTTTTTGATCGAGCCCCTTCGTGTATTGTCTAGGAAAATATTAGATATACCGGGTGTGGCCTGTAATAGGAGCGAAAAATTAAAACGTAGATTCTACTCCTCAAACTAGACAATGTTTGTTCAACGACTTTTGAAAGTTATGTAGATTTTAGATTGTCTCTTTTCAAACAAACTAAATAGTATTTTCAATGTACATCAACTTCCACCTAAATGACATCGCCTGTCAGTCTTGTCACCCTACAGATATTAATCAATGTCGTAATACATTGCGTGTTCGAATAAACTTTAAACTGTAATAAAATTCAAACTACAAGTTATTTTTAAAAGTTGTTGAATAAACGTTGTCTAGTTTGAGGAGTAGAATCTACGTTTTAATTTTTTCTCTTATTACAGGCCACACCCGGTATGCCCTTGCCATGACTCTCGTGGTCTTCATATTGTATTTATTATGTTAAAAGGTGCTATTGGGTTGAAGATAAACAACAATTTAGTAACTAATTTATTTATTTACATATTCACATATAATCTGCAACATTGACGTATATATTATCTTAAGTATCATTATGTGTCTATCACAACATTCAGTTTCTGGGGCACGGCGTGCGCGATCATAACAAATGCAATGCGCAGGCGCAGACGGCGAGGATCAGGCTCAGAGCAGGGGCGGCACCTAGGGAAAAAAAATGGTTAAGAGGCGGACAACTATGCAGTCCTTGTCTTTTTATATAAAATAAGCACTGTTGCATTAGTGCGCGATCGGGTAGTATGATGTATATGTATAAATGCTTTATTGCATACCTCACAAAAAAAACAGCACAATTAGAAAAAAATACATGATAAAAAGAGGCAAACAATAGGCGGTCTTATCGCTAATGAGCGATCTCTTCCAGACAACCTTTGGGTAGCGGAGAAGATAATGCAGAAAAAGTCAATAGGAGGTGCAAAAAACTTATTTTGAAAACACGAACATTGAAATACTAATCAGACATACATAAATAAAAGTACTAACATTTATTATACATATTTCAGTAAATACATACAAATACTTACAGATATATATACATACATTCATACAAACTACATATCATTAATAAAAAAAATATAGATTCAAAAACTGTGCACTTTGGTGTATTACGACTCAATGAGGGACATGAAACTGTTTAGAGGTTATTGTAACACGGTAACACATCACTTATTTCTATCGAGGGGACATGAAACTATTTAGAGGTCATTTTAACACGGTAACACATTACCTATTTCTATCGAGGCAATATCGTCGAGTATAATATAGTTTTTTGGCTTTTAATTGGCAGCAATAAAATTTCTAGATCTCTACACGATCCCATCTTTTGTTATCATCTTCATTTATCAGTCCAACTACATTTGTACCTTGTTTTGAACTACAAGTACCTGATTCTACCAGGTAGGGTTAAAAGTAGAGTTAAATAATTTGGTTACCCGCAGAGTCCTCGCCAGTGACAGAGGCAGGGCGCGGTGCATCCTCTCGAATTGTCACTCTCTCGGATTGACGTGCGTAGATGTCCAGTATGGTTGACACGCAGCCCAGCTCGAATTGGCCGCTAGATGGTGGCACCAGCGTGTACCTGGAAGCATGCATATTTATTTAAAACACAAAAAAAACAGAAAGTATAATACTCTTTATTGAACATCTTAAGAATAAACCAACAAAGAAAATACGGTAAACTAAAGTAGAGTAATAACAAGCAGATACTAGTAGTTAATGTAACTGTTACGTAATAAGGGTCCTTAAAATACGAGTGGTTTTATGAAACGAGCCTCAGGCGAGTTTCATAATAAGATCACACCAGTGTTTTAAGGCCTAATTACGTACAGTTGCATACACTGCTTTATCTACACTCATATTATTTATGCTAAATGCCGTGTTCGGAAACCATAGAATGGCCGCCATTGCACCGCCGTGGCCAACTCGATTGTGCCGGCGGTCGCGCGGGCGCGTGTCGGCGGCCGCGCGGGCGCGTGCAGGTGTACATTATGTTATCAAAACTCATAACGTATCAATATTTGAGCATGTAAAGTTAAAATTACGTTACTGTCACAGATAAAAAGCTTATCATAGTAAAATCGGTTGTGGTAATGCTAGCCATTGCCTACCGTTTTTGAACACGTTTTAGAGGACTTACAATGTGAGTGTGGATAAAATACAATACATCACAATCATAAGTATCATAAAGTAATACTCTTATTTAAAATGACACACATGGTCAAACTCTTTAGCTCTTTTGAAGAGAACCTATTTGAAGAAAATTTTGATTGTGATGTATTTGAGACAAGAATAGGAGAATAGGGAGAGGTTAAAGTTTATAATAGGAAAGATACTCATGAACTGCATAGAAGAGTTCTTGATAAACGTACATTCTTAACTGAACATGCTTAACTGTCTTCAAGTTAAGAATGTAATCGATAAAGATTTAGGATCATTTTCAGGGATTGTTCTATCTGACTTTATACCATTTTTCCAGCAGTGCCCATTTACCTACATTGTGCCTACAGCCAGACTTGTGTGACTGGCAGACTGGTATGCATTGATTGAACGTAGATCTCACCTGACTACTCTTTAGCTCTTGCTCGGCTCCTGACGATTATAGCCCCTAGGCTAATGCTTGTATACGTCAGTCTCACTCGATACTGGTTCATTTACAGCTTTGTTACCTGATTCAAGCTCTTAGAAATCTTCAACACTTGGAGTGCTTTTAAAGCTAGGTTCATCTAACTACATTATGATGTTTGGTCGGCTTCTCATGACGGTAGGCCCTGGCCAGGCTATTCCTCATGTACGTTAGCCTCACTTGGTACTGGTTTATCTAGATAATTGTATTATTTAGCTGGCTTCAATCTCCCAGAAGACTAACCCCAGCTCCAATGTGTTGGCTCAAAAGAAGTTGGTATAACGCTTGACTCACATGACTACCCTATGGTTCTTCAGGCTCACCTGACTACACTATGGTTCTTGCTCGGCTCCTCGTGATGGTAGGCCCTGGAAAGACTATTACTGGTATACGTCAGCCCCACTCGGTACTGCTCCGTTTCCAACACGGTAATCTCCAGCTGGCTTGACGCTCCGCGCTCTGTGAAGTCCAACTCCGAGACCGGGTCCGCGACCGTTTCTGCTATCTGCAGAAAAAAAATTTGTTAAGAAAAACTGCAGATCAGAAAAAAAAGTGGAGTAAAAAAAGGGTGGGTTATGTTTTATCAAAACATCAAAGCGCCAGTTAAAGTTAGAGAAAGATGTTATTAGCTGCAGAATAACTGATAGTTATTCTAACAGCTTCTCCTCCGGCTAAAAAAAATACTGATCTAAACACATTAGCCGTTATGATTAAGTTGAAGTTCTTATGGACCTATCCCTTTCTACTGTTATCCGTAATGGTGAAGACAGAATTAAAATTAATAAACTAAATTTTTTAAACTACTAGCCTTTTCCCGCGGCTTCGCCCGCGTACTATAAGTACTCAAAAAGGATACGATACCCATGTTGATTTTCAGACTTTGTGACCACATTTGCCCCTTAGGTTAGGGATTGAATTTTCAAAAAACCTGAAACATGTGTTTACTCATTTATTGTTAGAAATACTCCTGTGAAGTTTCAAATAAAATAGTCTAACAAATTTTGATTCGCCATACAAACTTTGGACCCCCATTTTACCCCCTTAGGGGGTGAATTTTGAAAAATCCTTTCTTAGTGCATCCCTAGACCTTATAAGAAACCTACGTGCCAAATTTGGAATCTCTAGAACCAGCGGTTTGGGTTGTGCGTTGATATGTCAGTCAGTCAGTCAGTCAATCAGTCAGTCAATCAGTCAGTCAGTCAGTCAGTTTCTTCTTTTATATATTTAGATAAAGTAGCGTATACCTTTTAAATATACCACCTTCAGTAATAAATAATAACGACGGAAGATGAAGTAATCCAGAATCTGCTCAAGTTGGGAACAGTTTTCAGTGTTTGCGCCTCTCTAAATCTTAGATTTTCAAATGATTTAATTAATTCCCACATCGATAATTTTACTACTAAATTCATCATTGCCTGCAGAATTTACTGAACATTTTTAAATCTAAGCCACCGTTTCAATAAACATCGACTTATCAATTCAGTCAAACAATACAGATAATTATCTACTCTGAGTTTCTAATACTTATCAGTAGGTATTGTAATCGTCCCTCCGAGGCAATGCGTAAATCCGTCTTTTCAGAGACTCCTATTTGTATCCCAAGTAGCTATTTGCCTATAAATAGACCCGTCTTTGTTTGCACGAAGTCTGTGATGGAGTTAGTTGAATCAGATTCATTATCTGCAAACACTTTCACTTAGATGATTTCGTATTTTACTTGAATGTTAAAATGAAGTCGAGGCAATGTAATATGTAAGGTTGCCAAAGAGCTCAAAGTGGACCCAGTGTGTTGACGATGAGGGACCTTGTACCTTTAGCCATCAACACAGTGAATCGTCCTGTTTGTGAAGGGTCGGCAACGCGCATGTGACTCCTTAGGAGTTGCAGGCGTCCATAGGTTACGGTAGCTGCTTACCATCAGGCGGGCCGTATGCTTGTTTGCCACCGTGGTGGTATTAAAATTTTTTTTAAATAATTTTGTTTTAAAAAATTAACATCATGGTGATGATAAAAAATGCAACTTTTATGGCGAAAGAGCTAGGGTACAGTTTTTATTAAATTGTACGTACAGCAGTACCAGTAGTATTTAATAGTAGATGAAAACTAGTTGTAGTGAGTAGTTTTGTCAAGACATTAACTAACCATTTTCTTTTACTTAAAAACTGAAACTAACTACAACTAGCCACTCACGTGCCCTGCGCAACTACGGTTGCATTTTGTCAAAACGCAAAGTGCTCTCGCAACACTAGTTGCGAGTTGGAGTACCAACGGTTTTTAAATGATATCTATGTGCAACGTGTGAAGAGCGCTTTTCTGTTGACTTAGTTAGGCAGAGGATTAATGTGGCAACATTAAAAAAAATAAAAACCGCAGTCTGTGGAACATTTTTACAAACTTCAGATTATTGTTTTGGTGACTGTCAAAGTTCGGTATGTCAGCGAGGGAGCTAGTCATTAAAAAAATGCCGTCAGTACTCAATTTCGCATATTTTAATTAGCATTGTATATCAAATTATTCCTTGTTTACTGCTCCATACGATAAAGCATATATTTCAATACTAATTTAAATATAATGTGATAAATTCTTGCAACAAATTAAGTCTAGTGATGAAAATTTTGCGTATTTGATTTTGAATCGTACATTTATTATACGATTAAGCCATATTTCTGTCTAGGCTATTAGAATAAGTTAGTTTGTCTATTAACCTAAGCGTTAATCCTCTTTAAATGAGTAATTATGTATGTTTTGAACAGGATTAGGTGAAATAAACTTGTGATGTCCGTAAGTACAACTGTACGCAACAGTAGTTGCTCGAAGCATTTTAACAGATCCTCACAGGGTCCGCGTTTTATGTCATAAGGCATGGTGCACACTGGGTTTTGGTTGCAGATTGATTTAATTTATCTTAGTGAATTTAGAGTGTTTTTATTTTCATTTGTGGAGGCTATTACTCATTTTTTGATAATTTTTAGTTTTTTTTATTAATCGGCGAGGGATGTTTTATCTTCTATCTTTAAGTATATAAAAGAAGAAACTGACTGACTGACTGACTGACATATCAACGCACAGCCCAAACCGCTGGTTCTAGAGATTCCAAATTTTGCACGTAGGTTCCTTATAAGGTCTAGGGGTGCACTAAGAAAGAATTTTTCAAAATTAACCCGCTAAGGGGATGAAATGGCGGTACAAAGTTTGTATGGCGAAACAAGATTAGTTAGACTATTTTATTTGATACTTCACAGGAGTATTCCTAACGATAAATGAGTAAATATGTGTTTCAGGTTTTTTGAAAATTAAACCCCAAAAAGAGGGAAAGGTGGTCACAAAGTCTGAAAATCAACATGGGTATTGTTTCTATGGTTTATCGGGTCGTTGATTACGAAAACAATAACGATTTTAAAATCCAACGTAGCGAACGTGAAATACCATCCGCCATGTTGAGGTGCGATGGGGTTGAAATGTCTAAATATCAATATGGGTGTCGATTTTATGGTATTGTGGGATGTTAATTACGAAAATTGCATCGATTTTGAAATTTAATATTGTGGACATGAAAATTCTTGAAAGTATTTGTACGAAATTGCAATCTAATAACATTAGGTAGCTTTCATCCAGAAAATCAACCCTTAAGGGGGTGAAAAGTGGGTTGGAAGTTTTTATGGCAATTTTTTAACAGGTGAACCTATTTAGATGAAACTTGGTATACAGATAGTTTTGAGTCCCGGGAAGGAACATAAAATTGTTAATATCGCGAAATTCAACCCTTAAGGAGTGAAATGGGGGTTGGAGGTTTGTATGGAGAATTTTTAACCGCGAACCGATTTAGATAAAATTTGGTATGGATATAGCTTGAGTCCCGAGAAACAATATAGACGTTTTTATACCGAAAATCAATCCTAGAGGGGTATAAAAGGGGTTGATAGTTTATATGGCGAATTATTAACCGCTGAGAAGACGATTGAGATGAAACTTGGTACATAGATTTAATATTAGAATTGAATATTATAAATACGAAAGTATGCCTGCCTAACTGTCTGTTACCTTTTCGCGCTTAAGCTGCTGGGCCGATTTAGATGAAACTTGGTAAAGAGATAGTTTGAATCCCGGGAAATTACATAGTGTAGTTTTCATCCCGAATATCAACCCATAAGGTGGTTGGAAGTTTGTATGGGAAATTTTTAACCGCAAATCGATTTAGATAAAAGTTGTGGATATAGTTTAAGTCCCGAGAAACAATATAGGGTAGTTTTTATTCCGAAAATTAACCCTACAGGGGTAGAAAAGGGATTGCTTGTTTGTATGGCGAATTATTAACCGCTGAACAGACGATGGAGATAAAACTTGCTACATAGATAGTTTGAGTCCCGGGAAACAATATAGGATAGGTTTTATACCGAAAATACCGCTTTAGGGGGTGAAACTGTGGGTTGAAAATTTGTATGCGGAATTAATAACCGCTGAGCCTATTTAGAAGATTTGGTATGGAGATAGTTTGAGTTCTGGGGAACGATATATAACAGTTGTTATCCCTGAAGTCATTCCTTAAGCGGGTAAAAAGGAGGCTGTTTTCTAATTCCACGCAGACGAAGTTGCGGGGAAAAGCTTCTATTTAAGAGTAGAAATCTGCATTAATCATAATCTCTTCGTAGTACATAGTAAGTCGTTGCTGGTATAACAATTCAACAATTATTGCAATCATTTATTTAAGAAAAAAAAAATGAACCACCTTCACCAAAACATGATATACCGAAACCTACAGAGTGTAACAAATACTTTTCCGAAAACCGCATATAAATCGGTTCAGCAAGGTACATACAAACATACAAGTCTAACTGAGAACCTCCTTTTATAGTAATTTTAGTACGCGGGCGAAGCCGCGGGAAAAAGCTCGTTATTAATATAAATGGTTCAAATTCACGTTGATGCTGATAATACAATATATAATATGTATAAGAATTAAATTTTATATGCATAGCTTATTTTTAACAGAAATTTTCATGTTACGTAATATTTTTTTGAACAACATAATCTTGTAGGTACGTAAAAAAACCATTAGCTTACTTGTGAATTGTAACTCCGTTCAAAATTATTCAAATCGGTCAGTTAATTCTGGTTTCAGTAATTTACGAGTAGATATGCTAAAATCTGCCCGTACCTACTATAACATACTATGTTAGTCTTTTGTGTGTAGTTTTTGTTAACATACTATGTTAGTGATATACGAGTAGATCACGACAACCACTGTTATTAAAATATAATTTATTAATTCAGGAATATCAAGTCTGCGGTTCTGCGTGAGTGAGCCGCTGCGCATAATATTTAATTTCGTATTAGCATTTGATACTTAAGTTATAATTATTCATAACTAGCTGACTCGGCGAACTTCGTGCCATCAACAATTTTTTTTTAATTTCTCCAATATTTTAATAGCTATTCTGCTTTCGAGGCGAAGATAAATCCAACAAATTAATCATCATTAAAATCGGTCCAGCCGTTCTTGAGTTATAAATGGTGTAACCGACACGACTTTGTTTTACATATAAAGATTGATACAATAAAATGTAAATAATGTATAATTTTAATGTTGAAGATGTGATATCGTTGCTTGTGTATGCCGTCCTTATACCGCCGCCATCTTGAATGATGGCCGCGCGAGGCCCGCCCGGTGACATCTAGTATGACTTTTGACACTCAGCACGTGGGTTTGTTTACTTTTGTAATGAAAAAAAACAGTACATATTGAGTTGGTAATCGTCCTGATATGTATTTATTTGTAAAGTGTGACATGTGAGTGTATTTATGTTAAGTGTATATGTGGTTTGAAGTGGTGGGAATTGTCGGTAATCGGACGTCAAAAAAGGCACTCGTTACGGTAGGTATATAGGCCTATTTTTTTGTTATTGATAATTTGTGACAGAAATTGCTGCGAGTTTGACAAAACTGGCACGTGTTATTTAAAGACTAATAGTATCTTTATCTGCGTATGACAATATTTTTGTCCTAATTTGCGTAAATTATTCGTAAAAAAATCATAAACAAACCACGCGGTTTGGCGGTCAATTGCTAAACTGACATTTTAGAAATTGCAAATGAAACAAGTTTTATGCAAAATATTTCCCCGCGATCATATACTTTATTTGGTATCAATCGAAGCGTAAACTATTGAAGTTTCAAATAAACATAACAAATACATACGTTATCGATTTAGATTTTTTTTAATAAATATATTTCTGCCAAAAGTCCCCATTCGAAACTGTATGTCAACTTTGTGATTTTTTTTAAATAATTTTTACTACTATGACCTATCTAATTATTTATATAAACAAATTATCCGTTTCTTTAGCTTTAAAACGTAAAAAGAATCATTACAAAAAGTTCAGTGAAAGCCAAGCAATCGATTTATTAACAAAACATGACACGGTGCCGCTGGCGCGCGGTAAATCTTGGGCACTTCACAGCACCTTTTTTTGATTCGCGGGCACTCAAGTGGTGAACTCAAAGAAGTTCATTCTCTAAGCTCTATTTTTTTGCTCATAATAACAGAATCATATCACATCTTTATAATTAGAAGCGCATTTAAAGCACTTATACATCATTCAACATCGCATCAAATTATCTCTAATAAACAGTAACACGGAGCTTATTTATTTATGAGCGAAGAAGCCAAAAGCTTCCGCCATCAAGTTATGCTGAAACTCAACATGGTGTAAAATGCGAGCTTAAATATTAAGCTTTCGAGCGTAGTGATGTGACACAGTGGACATTCGGAATAATAATAAATATTTCGGGGACAATAAATAAAATAATTATAACGGGACATTCTTATACACAAATCAACCTAGCCCCACAGTAAGCCCAATAAGGCTTATGTTGTGGCGACGATATAGATAATAGATATGAATAAATACTTAAATACATAGAAAACATCCGTAACTCAGGAACAAAATATCGGTGATAAACACACAAATAAAAGCCTTGACCAGGATTCGAACCCGGGACCTCCTGCTTAATACGCAGGATTACTAACCGACTAGGCTAGGAGGTTACAATCTTACGAAAATTCACCTAGCCCCAAACGAAGAAAAGTTCTATACCTATTAATCTAAAAACTTATTTAGTAGTTTTAACGGTTTCTACTCTCGTACAACTGGTTACAGGTTTTTTATATACAAAATTTATTCTAAAACTTTCATCTTACACCTATAACAATGCTAATATTTGGGAAAAATTGTCCCGGGGAATTTCACAACACTATAACACTACATACGCGACGAATAGCAAGTTGGGGAAGTTTCGGGCCAGAGCTTTTGTTATATTAACTATTAATATTTAATTAATGACTGTCCGCGGCGAGTTCAACGCCAGCACTAACGATCTCGCGGGGCAAGTGTACAAGTTGAACTGTATTTACCCTAGTTTTATCATTTAGTAACTTACTTAGATTAGGGTCTATATTAAATTAGTTTGTAATGTAAATAATTATAAACAAAAAAGAACCGACTTCACTTAGACTACACCTTTTCAAAAGCGAATGCCCAAATTACTGTAAAAAAAAATAATTCTCTATAGGTGTACCTATAATGTTTAAAGAGTTCCCTCGATTCCTCCAGGATCCCATCATCAGATCCTGGTTACAATGGGACCAATCAAGTATACTGTTTCAAACCAAAAAAAGGATTAACTATATACTCTTTCATAGAAAAAAAAACATATATTAAAAAAAACAAGCAAAAACAAAAATCCCGACGAATTGAGAATTAAATGTATGTATAACTTTGCATGTCCGTCGGTGTAAAATTAGTTTGTGTACATACGTATTTACTTACACTCTGTCCTTTTTCAAAAAAGTCATTACATAAACAGAGGGTAGCCATTTCGCAGCAATGGTACAATATTGGCCAATAAAATATTAATATACCTACTTAGTGCGGTTAACAAAATTTCTCAATAAGAGGGAGCAAAAATACTTCCTCTTGTCCGGGGTCAAAGTAATTAGGTACTCTATTTTGTCTGAGTTGGAAACTCCTTGACCATTTGACCAAGTTATAATCATCCAAAACCTATCAAGCCATTTTACTCGATTACGTATGTACCCATCTAATCTACCGTTCATACATAAGAATACAAAAAAAACTTTGGATTGTAGAAGTTGTTCTACTTCTGACGTCCTTGTGTTGCATATCGTTTCATTTAAAGTTTATATCATAACTTCGTCTCTCAACGTCTTTGCCATCTGTATTCCATTTTGTATTCATCCCATTAATTGCAATAATCTATACATATAATAAAGCTGAATAGGGTCGAAAGTCTGTACATGGAAGATAATCGAAAAAAAGTTGGCTGGGGATACTTAGAATCGATAACAGAAGACGTTCCAACAATTTTTAGAATTTTTGTCTGTTTATCTGTTTGTCTGTTTATTTGACCGCGCATCACGTGAAAACGGCTGAACGGATTTTGATGAAATTTTGTATAGAGATAGTTTGAGTCCCGGGGAAGAATAATATATAGTTTTAATCCCGAAAATCAACCCTGGTGTGGTTGAAAATGGGGTTGAAAGTTTGTATGGAGATTTTTTAACCGCTGATACGATTTAGATAGAAATGAGTATGGAGATAATTTGAGTCTCGAGAAACGTCATAGGATAGTTTTCAAACCCTTGTGGGGGTGAAAAGGGGGTTGGAAGTTGGTATGAGGATTTTTTTACCGCTGAACTGATTTTGATGAAAATTGGTATAGAGATAGTATGGGTCTCGAGAAAGGACAAAGGATAGTTTCATCTTCAAAAAAGCCCCCCCCCCCCCCCATTTTACTTTAGAATCTTAGGTCCAAAAATCTATCTTATACATATAATAAAGCTGAAGAGGATCGAAAGTCTGTACATGGAATATATTCGAAAAAAAGTTGGCTGGGGATACTTAGAGTCGATAACAGAACACGTTCCAACAATTTTTAGAATTTTTGTCTGTTTATCTGTTTGTCTGTTTATTTGACCGCGCATCACGTGAAAACAGCTGAACGGATTTTAATGAAATTTTGTATAGAGATGTGAGAATGAGTGTATAGTGACAGTGAGAAGTGACAAAGTGAAAAAAGTAAAAAAAGTCGAGAACCTGAAAGTAAAAAATGTCAAAAATGTCAAAAATGTAAAAATGACAAACTTTCAAAACATTCAAAAAATTTCCAAAATTTCAAAAATTTCCAAAATTTCCAAAATTTCAAAAATTTCAAAAATTCAAAAATTTCAAAAATTTCAATAATTTTAAAAAATCTCGAAAATCACAAATATCTCAAAAATCTCAAAAAAATTAAAAATTTCAAAAATTTCAAAAATTTCAATAATCTTAAAAATCTCAGAAATCACAAATATCTCAAAAATCTCAAAAAAATTAAAAATTTCAAAAATTTCAAAAATTTCAAAATTTCAAAAATTTCAAAAAATTTCAAAAATTTCAAAAATATCAAAATTACAAAAATATCAAAAATTTCAATTAAAAAAAATACAAAAAAAATAAAAATACAAAAATTAGGAAAAAGTCAAAAATGAAATAAAATTAAATAACATAACTTCGTTCCAACCGAAACGCACTCAGGTATTTTTTTTCTCTGACGTTCATTAGCGCATTGTAATTTGCTTACATTGAAGAATAAATATTTTGATCTACAACAATATCATAAATCCTCTATTCCGCGTTCAGAAACCGTATGTAATTACCACCATTAATGCAATCAGTAACGTAACATCAGTGTATTATCTGTGACAGTGTGTTAAAAACGTATGAAAATTCATTACCTACGGTAACGTAATGAAAATTCGCCCTCCTCCCCGACCGCCGGCACAATAAGGTTGGTCATGGCGGTCATTCTAATGGTTTCCGAACACGTCACTTAGGATTTTTTTTATATGTGTGTAGATAAAGCAGTGTATGCTTCTATTAGGGTACACATAAAATGGGGGGTGAATTTTTTTTTCGCTCCAACTCTATCGTGTTGGGTATTATTGAATAGGTCTTTCAAAAAGAATAGAGGTCTTTTAATACATTTTTTGGATGAAACTGATAGTTTCGTAAATATTAGATTTGAAAGTTCAATCAAAAACGGGCGTCTCTTCCATCTAACTTTAGAACCGTGGGTCCAAACAGGGCGGCAACTACGAAACTCTACACTGAGCATCGCCCGACATGCTCTTGGCCGGTTTTATTTGCATTGTTATCCCAGAAATCACCCCTTAAAGATTACTAATTCCAATTCAAGAAAATCCCCAGCCAGGTTATACGTAGCCTATAAAAATTAAACGCTTAAAAGGGGGGGGGGGGCAGCCACTACACTCACTACAGATTGAGTTAAATTTGCATGAGTCACCCCCCCCCCCCCCCAAGTACACCTCAGATAGAAAAAAACGTTACTGACCCCCTCAAAAAATCATTTCTGCATTTTTGACCCCCCCCCCCCCAAATTTCAACCGCACCTGTTCTTACCTTTCATGCTTAGGTTGATTTGACGGGAGGATCGATTTGGAAAAGTGGTACTGTATCCGATATACACCTACTACTCTATGTCGTTTAAATCATGCCAAAAAAAAGTATTGATTTTTGAGTGTAGTTTCATTTGGTGGTAATTGTATCCATTTGTTAACTTTATTTCAAGTTCCGCCTCCAGGGTAGCGGGAGAGAAATTAGGGGCAAATTAGCCACTTACACAGACCAAATTCCACGCGGGCGGAGCCGCGGGCACAGCTAGTATATGATAAACACGTACACGGAACAATTATTAAACGTTAAAACTCCCCAAGTAAAAAGTTGTTCAATTTTCAAGTTACTTTACTTAAACCCGCCTATATATATTCGAATAAAGCGACTCGAATTACTTTTGAGCGTCTTTCATCTTCATTGAAAATACTGTACGGAAATGTATTACAATTATTTTTGGATTTGAGTTAAAGGGGATAATAACTGAAGAATTCGCGGTAGTAATAAATGTAGAAATTGGCGCATAAATACTATAAAAAACATTCCAGAGAATCGACCTCTCCATTCACAAGCAACGGTTACGGGAACAAGTTACGGAATTAAACATTTATTAAATATTACAAACATTTATAACGGGTTACTCACGAAATTTAAGTCGATTTTTGCTTGACTTGTTGGAAGGCCGCTCGTGAAAATGATCATCGTCAATTGATCGAAACATGTCGAGCAAAAATCGACTTAAATTACGTGAGTAACCCGTTATAAATATTTGTAATATGTTAGTCTCACGAAAGTTTTATAGTTAAAATTTATTAAATATTTTTCCGTAGCTATAGATATTGCGTAGATATGTAGTCAATTGTACGGCAATTTTGCACGATTTACCATTAAACTTTATATATTACGTATGTGAATTATTTAACGATTCTGTTTCAAATGGCCTGTACCTCGCTTCGCTCAAAAAGATCAGGGTAACTCCGGTGTATAAAGGGAAAGGTGCCAAAAACGTTATGAAAAGCTACCGTCCAATATCCCTCGTACCTGCAGTTTCCAAGAAAAGCTCTCAGAAACGAGCAGTTTGCCTAAAGAACGGGCCGTTCGACACTCGGAGCAGCACGCGAATTGCAACGGACTGTACTTCATCAATTGGAAGTGAAAAGGCATGTCGCTGCAATATTTTTCGACCTGTCCCGCGCATTTGATCTAGTTGACCATAAATTAATAGCGGCGAAACTGGAACACTACGGTGTACGTGGCAACGCCCTGCAAGTTATAGAGTCCTTCTTGGCTCATCGTAATCAAATTACTGAGGTAAATGGTGATCGTTCTGATCTAGAGTTAATTGGGGCCAGATCAGTTCCCCATGGGTCAAATGTCGGAAATACTCTTTCTCATTACTTATGAATGACCTACCATTTCATAGCGACATCGTACGGTTCATCATGTACGCAGATGATATTTGCGCGATTGGTAATGGCTGTAGCCATGAGGAACTGCAGAGTAATATTCGTATAGTAATAATGCTGGATTGGTTTGATGCTAATGGCATGCAGTTGAATATAGGCAAAACAAACCTCATTCACTTTTCACTTAACAAACTACCGCAGCCAACACTTGAAATAAACGTCAATGGAGACCAAATTGAGCCTGTACGCCATGCCCGCTACGTAGGCTTCACGTTTGATAAGGGTTTGCAGTGGGGCGAGCACATTGACACTCTATGTGCTAAACTAAACTCTGGCTACTATGCTATATCGCGCTTGAGGCGCACGCTATCCCAGCGACACTCAATGACAGCTTACTATGCCTACTTTCACCCGCACTTGACCAGCGGAATTGACCTGTGGGGCTTAGCAGCTGACAGGGAGCGGCCATTTATATCCCAAAAAGAAGTCATCCGCCTAATATGTGGCGTTCCCCTAGACGAGCCGGCCAGGCACCTCTTTATCAAACTTGGAGTCCTTACAGTGTCTTCAATTTATATTTTCGAGGTCGGTAAGAACCCAGTCAGAAGGAACCCAGGCGATTTCCCCAAAGCAGGGAGTAACTCCGCAAGCAGGAAACCATGTTTGGCTATTCCTGAACACAGGCTACAGAAAACGGCTTAGTCTCTCGGTATAATGGGTGCTATAATTTACAATAAAATCCCTGAGGGAATAAGAAACATTGACACTGAGCGTCAATTTATAAATAAATTTAAATTGTATTGCCTGTCGAAGGCCTATTATTCAGTTGATGAGTACTTGGATAATGAAAATGCCCAAGTCGCCACATATGACATTATAATGTTTACTTACTTATTCTTATTTTAATTATACATACTATTTATTCATTCATAATTAAGTGCTTAACTATATTATTATGTTGACAGTGTATGATTAATACCAATAAATCTATGAATCTATATAACCCGTTTTCATATCAGACCATTTGATGTTTGGGGTACTAGACGAACCATCGCCATCTTGGAAAATATGTTTACTATTAATTGTTTATTCTATAAAAATATGATTTAGTGTCACATTAAAACTTAGGTACTTATTAAAAATATAATACACGTTTGCGGAACTCGAACCACAAGCGAGATTATACTTCAATACTTCTTTCTCTTAGTATAAAAATCAGAAGAATAACACACAATGCTGTATCCACAATGTTTGGAAATAAATCAGAAATAGAAAGATCTCGAATGAGACTTGAACTCGCGACTCCGAGATACAGGCCCGCTGCTCTACCAACTGAGCTACCGGGACTTAACCGTATGCTGTGAATTTTTCCACCATATCCTTCAAATGAAATTTTGAATTTAGAACGTCCTTATACATTTTAATAATAGATGGAGAGCTAGCCACGTCAGATATGACACAATAATGAGAGCAACGAAACCCCTCTAGTCAGTTTGCTATACTATGCTTATTTTTAGATCTGGACAGCTGGCGGCAGTAAAGTGGTGGAGGTCAAAGGATGCAAACCACTTCAAGACAACAAATTCTAGAGATGCAATATTATGAGAAATTATATAAATAATTAGATCATGTCATTGCCAAAAGTTTCTGTTGGGGGAAAGTAGTGCCAAACGACGTATAATGTAATTCATAGTTTGTCGCCTACTGTATTTGTTTCCGCAATAATACGCAATGTTTTTTGTTCTAATGTTAAAATATAGGCCGTCCTTTATAATTTAGACTACTTCAGTAGTTTTTACCTATTTTGGTATTACTATTTCGCCAAATTCAAAAATTTTGCTAGTCTGTCACTCCGACATCCACCCATTAAAAGCTGCCAGACGCCCAAATCTAGCAAAAAGGATAGTATAGCAATTTAACCAGACGGGTTTTGTTGCTCTCATTACTGCGTCATATCTGACGCAGCCAACTCTTAGTCCATAAGCTCAACACATCTGCGGAACTTAACAATAGAAAATTGTTGGCGATTTTTAGCAAATTGCTTCTCGACGAGAAACTTCTGACTTCTAATGAACTTGAAATTAGAAGCTGAATTTTATGAGGGTTCGGTATTGATTGCTATTGATGAATGCTCACAGCCATTTCTAAGTTATACTGCCTCGCAAAACGTTTGTACCTATTGTTGAAGCCATGAAAGTGATTGAAATATTATTAGAGAATAATACTCATAAGTCATGAACTACATAGTTTATTATGGTGAATATTACTATGTACGAGTAATAGAATAATAAATGTTATGGGACAATCTTACATAAATCAATAAGGCATGTGTTATGGGTACTAGGATATATATAATAGATATATACATATAAATACTTAAGTATATAGAAAACATCCATAAGTCAGGAACAATTATCTGTGATAAAGACACAAATAAATGCCGTGACCAGGATTCGAACCCGGGACCTCCTGCTTCATACACAGGATCACTACCGTCTGGGCTTGGACGCCGCCGTTAATAAATAATGTAATTAACTGCTATGGGATAATCTTACATAAATCAACCTAGTCCCACAGTAAGCTCAATAAGTCTTGTGTTTATGGGTAATAGGCAGTGATCGGAATTGGTAGTGCCATTTCGCGGGACTTCGGTGCGTAAGCTTAGTATGGATATAGTTTTTAACCCCGGGATTTGATATGAAAATTTTAAAGTTTGTGTTTGGTTTAAAAAATGTTTTAAAGAACCGCGGGCCTAACCTGAGTATGAAAAATGTGGTTTCAGTTAGATATCGGACATCAAAAGAAATAGATTGACAGTAGAAAATATTGATAAAAATATGGTTTGCTACTATAATTTCAAAGAAAGTAATAATTTAATTATGTTCATTTGAAATAATGATGTTGATGTTTCGTGTTTTATTTTATGATTGTATTATTGTTAATTGGAACTGTTAAACGAAAGTAATTTTAAATAAATGATGTACTTAAAATGATTTTTTTTTACTTTTGCGTTTTGAAGAAATTTTTTGTGAGAAATACGAGTCGAAGAATCTCAAGTCTAATCCATGTTCTTTACAATGTTTAAGGTCATTCACCCGAAATGGCACTACATATTCCGATCACTGGTAATAGGCGACGATATATATACGTATAATAGATATATACATATAAATACTTAAATATATAGAAAATATCCATAACTCACGAACGAATATCCGTGATAAACACGGAAATAAATGCCCTGACCAGGATTCGAACTCGGGACCTCCTGCTTCGTAGGCAGGCTATAGGAGGCCGTTTAGTAATGCATGCTGGGATTGGAACATCAGATGGCAGTCCATTCTCTGAATAGTAAAACACTTCGTAAATTGCATTAACACGTTTAATTTTGCAGATTAAGTAAATTATTTAAAATTAGCAATTTGGTCCTTCGAGCCGGATAGAATGTAATTAAATTACAATAATCAGATTATATAAAATTAGTACTTCACATAAAAATTACTATAACGATATCTATATAAAGATATTTCACATTCAATAATTTCCTTAGTGGATAGAATTTAATTAAATTACAATAATCAGATTATTTAAAATTAGCACTTCACATAAAGATGAAGATAACGATATCGATAAAGGTATTTCACATTAAATAATTTTCTTAGTATCGCAGATCCAGATAGAATGGAATTAAATTACAATAATCAGATTATTTAAAATTAGCACTTCACATAAAAATGACGATAACGATATATATATAAAGATATTTCACATTCAATAATTTCCTTAGTAGATAGAATGTAATTAAATTACAATAATCAGATTATTTAAAATTAGCACTTCACATAAAGATGAAGATAACGATATCGATAAAGGTATTTCACATTCAATAATTTTCTTAGTATCGTAGACCCGGATAGAATGTAATTAAATTACAATAATCAGATTATTTAAAATTAGCACTTCACATAAAAATGACGATAACGATATCGATATAAAGATATTTAACATTCAATAATTACCTTAGTATCGTAAACGTCTACTTTCCGCACAAAAGGAAAATAAAACGAGGCAGTACTAGCAAAACTAGTAAGTACAAATAAAGACTCGGCTGGTAATTTGGCTGCGGGAAAATAATGGATTAATGAGGCGAGTGATATGGATGGTGACAGATGATTCGCTGGCTGAAAGTAGCCTAAATTCAAGAGCCAGGTCTTTGTACGCCCGTCAAATGAGGCAA
The DNA here is from genome assembly GCA_947086415.1 of Pammene aurita. Classification (NCBI taxonomy): domain Eukaryota; kingdom Metazoa; phylum Arthropoda; class Insecta; order Lepidoptera; family Tortricidae; genus Pammene; species Pammene aurita. The sequence continues at coordinate 17,568,749 of OX352315.1, forward strand.
TTAGAATTTTGGGAATGGCGGGTTAATATAAAAATGCGGATCGCAGATATGTAAGAATGGTAACAATAATATAGAACTGAAGCACGGCAAATAAAATGCGAAGTCCACAATTAAACTCTAGAGCACTTCACGGAGCGACACGCCGGTTTCACCTGGTGAGCCACGCAGGATGCGGGCTCAGATCCTTTAGAGGCGACTGGCGGCCGTATCCTAGAGCGACACTCTGGTTTCACCTGATGAGCCACGCGCAATGCGGGCTCGAGTTCTTTAAAGGCGACTGGCGGCCATATTCCAAGGCGATACTCCGGTTTCCAATATCTGCGTTGGACAGTATCGCAGTTCCGGCTGCAAACGCTTGACGCCACTCCGACGCGGTACACGCACGCACTTGGCGTTGGATATAACTTAATAATAATTCCAATCACGCCCAACAAATAATCAAACTCAGATTAAAATAGGAAAAAAATGGGATGTCAAAATAGATTCTGACAACTCTACAGCTCGAGGTTCACAATCTATCTGTCTTCTCGACTAAAACAAAAACTATTCCAAACTCCTACAAAGTTTGAATTTAAAATTGATGCGAATATCCTCTTTTCTCAGTCGTCATCTTCTTTCAAAATAAAAATAGGACACATCGTATTTTGATATCGGCGCCACATAACTATAAGTAGACGAACCACGATCTAATCTACCCTAACTCGCGCTACTTGGCCGGTAAACAAAATTAATAGCGCGGATAGTCCGAAGCGATGCCGCGAGATGTAGCTGGCGTTCTTTCGGCATGCTACAGCATCTCCCTACCAAACAATACAAATAATAAAACATACCAACAAACAAACAAAATGACACACAACAAACCAACACATCACGCGGTCCAAGACATGACGGCTGGGATGGGATCATGGAAAAAGGAGCACGGAAATGCTCAAACAAACAGAAATTATTTGAGAATATCTTTAATATGATAAATTCCGATGTGCTCGGAATCGGAATCAGCCAGTAAGTATACCTGTGGAGATACCCGTCTAACCACACGGCACCGAACAAAACGTGGAGCGAATTTTCCGCCCCGAAGAGGGTCAGTAGAGCCACGCTGGAAATTCCTGCGCCAAACGATTTGGTCGCTGATGATCCTGGGCGCAGAACGGTTCTTGTTGAACTTGGCGGCGTTACGATGAAAAGCCAAAGCCATTGAATCCGAAACCTTATCGTACACCTCACGAAGCGTCTGAAGATTCGAAGCGCGTTCCATCCGGCTGAGTCCCACATCTTGGTCCCCAACCTGATTCTCAATACGCTCACGAATCATTGGTAACTCGCGGCCGTACATCAAAAAGTTCGGTGTATAAGCAGTAGCCAGATTTATACAAGAGTTTAATTTCGCTGGTTAATGAAGAGCGACCCGATGTAAATGACCTGACCAATTCCGCTGGTCATTTTCAACTAGAATGCTCAACGTAGTGATCACAACTTGGTTATATCTCTCCACAACATTCGCTTGGGGCGAATAATATGGGGTATAACACGGATCCGGAATATTATAACTCGTTAAAAAATCCAGAAATTTACGACTATGAAAATCCGTAGCGTTGTCACAGAGAATGTTAGTAGGAACACCGTACCGCAAAATAACCTCCGACTCTAATGCCATCAATATTGACCTCGCATTCATCAACTTTAACGGGACCAACCAAACAAATTTGGTAAAAACGTCAACCAAAGTCAAAATATAACGACAACCATTACGGCTAACCGGTAAAGGACCAATTAAGTCAATGGAAAGAAGATCCATTGGAGCCGCAACACGACGATGAAATAAGCGAAGTCCACGAGGTTGTGAATTTGCAATTTTATAAGACTTGCAAATCTGACATTCGGAAAGGAACCTTGTAACATCACGGTACATATTCGGCCAGTAGTATAAGTCACGAGCTTTTAAATACGTTTTCATAACACCAGGATGAACGTTGGGAAATCCATTATGAATTTCAGCAACCGCCTCCCTAGTCCTTGAAGCAGGAAGAACTATACGCCATGGATTAGGTGCTAAAGGGTTTTCAATAGCTACTCTGCGCATTAGGACACCATCCCGAAGAGCAAATGCAGTAAACATTTGGGGATTGTCTAAAACTCCCTGGTAAATACGTTCATACCAAGGATCTCCAGAAGGAGCCACGCCACGCGCGAATGAGATAAGCCCAACCTGAGCGCGGGACAAGGCGTCAGGAACAACATTAAGGACACCTTTTTTATGTTCAATCTCAAAGTTATATTGGGAAATCAAAGTTGCCCAACGAGCCAAGCGCCCGGTAGGATTATCAAGGGTGATCAACCATTTAAGAGCAATATGATCAGTAATGATCTTAAACCTCATTCCATCGAGATACCCGCGGAAACGCTTTATGGAATCAACAACAGCGAGAAGCTCATGTTCGGTTGTCCCGTATCCACGTTCAGCTTTAATGAATAAACGAGAATAATAAGCAACTGGATGTTCAACGCCGTCAAACTCTTGAGCCAGGACCGAGCCTAAGCCAACCTGGCTAGCGTCACACTGAAGGATAAAAGGTTTCGAAAAATCCGGGCAATCCATCAACGGAGCGCTCATCAAGGCATCCTTCAATTTAGAAAAAGCTTCACTAGCGCTATCGTTCCAATCGATGGGATCACGTCCCTTTCTCTTACCGATAAGTGCCGTCAGAGGAGCAATAATCGAAGAAAAACCATCCACGAAACGGCGATAATACGAACACATACCAATGAAAGCACGTAGAGACTTGGCAGAAAAAGGGGTAGGGTGATCCCTAATAGCTTCTAATTTCTTCGGATCAGTTTGATGACCACGCTCATTGACGATGTAGCCGAGATACTTCAATTCAGACTTACAAAACTCGCACTTATCTAAATTAACCGTAAGACCAGCTTCCTTCAACCTATCACGAACCTCACGAATAAGCCGCATATGACTGTCAAAATCACGAGACACCAAAATCAAATCATCAACATAGCCGAAGATAAAATCCTCAGACTCAGGGGTATATTCAAAATTGACAATCATGTCAGTAAGTCTCTGCATCTCGGACGCAGCGTTGGTTAAACCAAAAGGGAGACGAACGAATTCAAAGAGGCCCCTTTGATGATGCCGCATATGACTGTCAAAATCACGAGACACCAAAATCAAATCATCAACATAGCCGAAGATAAAATCCTCAGACTCAGGGGTATATTCAAAATTGACAATCATGTCAGTAAGCCTCTGCATCTCGGACGCAGCGTTGGTTAAACCAAAAGGGAGACGAACGAATTCAAAGAGGCCCCTTTGGGGTACAATAAAGGCCGTCTTCTCACAACTGGCCTTATCAGCTAAGGGGATTTGCCAAAAGGCGCTCCTAAAATCCAACGAAGTTAGATATTTGGCACCTCGTAGGTTATCAAGGATGTCCTCGACACGCGGGAGAGGGTATGAATCCCTGATGGTAACGCTGTTCAACTTCCTACTGTCCACGAAAAACCTGACACTCACATCTTTCTTGGTAACCATCACTACTGGAGAAGCGGTGATCGTGAGGGACGAATGACGCCTGACTCTAACATCTTGTCGATCTCTTCGTTGAGAATCTTGAGCTTGACTGGAGATAAGGGATAGTAAAGTTGGCGGATGGGCGAACCGACAGTCTCAATCTTATGCGAAAGCCACGAAGTACAACCTAATCCAGCTTTATCAGAAGAAATCTCCTCGAACTCGTTAATAACAGATTGGAGTTTTGATTCCTGAAGTGGTGCAAGCACCGTACGAGGGTGGACATAGCGGATCTCACCTATGACTCGTGGGACTGCGACAGGAACATGATGTGACAAACCATCACGGAATGCCTTCTTTAAAATGTCAATGAGACCAACAGCATTCCAAAACTCAATTCCTAAAATAAATGCAGTAGGAAGATTACTGCTCACTAGACAGAGGCGCAGAACGCAAATGCCACTAAAAAGAATGGGGACGTCCAAACCGCCCAAAATTTCAATAGGAGAATTGTCGGCGGAGACAACATAAGGCCGCATATCTTCGTGATATGTTATACCGAGCTCCAATAGGAGGGATATATCAATTAGTGAAACCTGAGCACCAGAGTCCAAAAGAGCTCTTACCGAAGAGCCAGCAACTAAAGCATCAATAAAACGTCTATTATCCGGGGAATTATTAATATAAACGGGCGACACCGATCGACCTCTCAGTGCGCCACCAATTCGTTTTTTGACGGACTAGAATTACAACTTGGACAATCGCGGGTGATTGCACCAACACGCTTACACATGAAGCACACTACCCCTGAAACATAAGGATAATTACGATAGTTGTGACCAGTTGCATCACACTTCATACACACTATAGAACTGGGTTGACCTACAACTTGAGTACTAATCGGTGAAATAGCCAAACGTACTGGACTAACAAACCATCAATATCCCTAACCACGTTAGTTGAAAGACAAGGATGATATCTAGGATTCATTCCATATTTAATAATGTTAAACAGGTTATCTTCGGAAACCGGTGTACGAAGCTTTGCGTTTAGATCGCGCGCCTGAATAACAAAATCAACCACTGACTGGTTGTCCTCCTGTGATAAAGCGCGAAGTTGGCTCTCGAGCTTGAAATCGAAATCGGCTACGTCGAAGGATTTAACGAATTCAGACTTTAATACCGCGTAAGTAAGACCCGGATATCTGATTGCCCTAAAATGTTTCAAGGCACTATCTGACAACAATTCATGGAAACGTCTGACAACATATGAAGGATTGACGTTACGCGCCATACCTTCTTCCTCAATTCGAAAGAAAAATTCGCGAACACAAGTGTCCCCGGAAAAATTCAAGTTCCATTTCGTAAGTGAATAATCTTTGAAAGGAAAAGGCGGGGGAAGTCCGGACATATGCATCACCTGGGGTCGTGGTTCAGAATCAAAAAAACTGTTCTTCATCGTTTGCCATTGGATCTAAAATCCTCGGATCGTGCGGGTTTAAAGACGAGAGTGCATGAGGCGTTTCAGCAATTGATCCTTCATTACTTAAGTGCGACATGGCGAAAAGTCGAATGTTGTCTTGCGTTGCAAGTGTAAACAAAAATTAAAGTTAATCGACCTCAAAATTAAAATCCGAAGTTCGAGTATGTCAGTGGTCTAAACCAAGCGCTTAAGCCAAAGAAAGAAAATAAAACTCGAAGTCTAAATGCTAAGTTAGAGTACGAATTTAAAAAAAAAAAAAAGTTCAGAAAGTTCAGAAAGTTCAGAAAGTTCAGTTAAGTTCAGTTTCTGAAAAAAAAAACAAAACGAAATTCATACATTTTATGTCTGACTTACCTGCGAATTCCCTAACGTCTACGGGCTCTAACTACAGGACTCAAACTATGAAATAAGGTATTCGGGATAATATATGTTACGGGTAATTAAGTAAAGGTCAACAGCTAAATTCGTTTTTTTTTAACGTAAATAAAAGCAATATTTCAATAGGAAGGAATTCGGGTTAATGATGGGACGTAAGGAGGCAGCAGGCTGAAACAAATCAAAATTAAGGTTAATAGAACCGCGACCGATCTACGGTCACCGTCTCACAAATCCAAAAAAAAAATTCAATTACAATTATTAACAGGAAATCCAGAGTTCTTTACCTTAATTCGGGCGCCAATTTGCAGTAAAACACTTCGTAAATTGCATTAACACGTTTAATTTTGCAGATTAAGTAAATTATTTAAAATTAGCAATTTGGTCCTTCGAGCCGGATAGAATGTAATTAAATTACAATGATCAGATTATTTAAAATTAGCACTTCACATAAAAATGACGATAACGATATCGATATAAAGATATTTAACATTCAATAATTACCTTAGTATCGTAAACGTCTACTTACCGCACAAAAGGAAAATAAAACGAGGGAGTACTAGCAAAACTAGTAAGTACAAATAAAGACTCGGCTGGTAATTTGGCTGCGGGAAAATAATGGATTAATGAGGCGAGTGATATGGATGGTGACAGATGATTCGCTGGCTGAAAGTAGCCTAAATTCAAGAGCCAGGTCTTTGTACGCCCGTCAAATGAGGCAATTAGAATTTTGGGAATGGCGGGTTAATATAAAAATGCGGATCGCAGATATGTAAGAATGGTAACAATAATATAGAACTGAAGCACGGCAAATAAAATGCGAAGTCCACAATTAAACTCTAGAGCACTTCACGGAGCGACACGCCGGTTTCACCTGGTGAGCCACGCAGGATGCGGGCTCAGATCCTTTAGAGGCGACTGGCGGCCGTATCCTAGAGTGACACTCTGGTTTCACCTGATGAGCCACGCGCAATGCGGGCTCGAGTTCTTTAAAGGCGACTGGCGGCCGTATTCCAAGGCGATACTCCGGTTTCCAATATCTGCGTTGGACAGTATCGCAGTTCCGGCTGCAAACGCTTGACGCCCCTCCGACGCGGTACACGCACGCACTTGGCGTTGGATATAACTTAATAATAATTCCAATCACGCCCAACAAATAATCAAACTCAGATTAAAATAGGAAAAAAATGGGATGTCAAAATGGATTCTGACAACTCTACAGCTCGAGGTTCACAATCTATCTGTCTTCTCGACTAAAACAAAAACTATTCCAAACTCCTACAAAGTTTGAATTTAAAATTGATGCGAATATCCTCTTTTCTCAGTCGTCATCTTCTTTCAAAATAAAAATAGGACACATCGTATTTTGATATCGGCGCCACCTAACTATAAGTAGACGAACCACGATCTAATCTACCCTAACTCGCGCAACTTGGCCGGTAAACAAATTTAATAGCGCGGATAGTCCGAAGGGATGCCGCGAGATGTAGCTGGCGTTCTTTCGGGATGCTACACTACGTCGATTTTTAATATGATTAGGTTGGCGAACGGACCCCAGGTTCCATTAAGCCATGAAAAAATACTGGTTAATTGGCTCATTCTACTTTTTTGTGACCAAATTTGTGACAGTCTATTGCCAGAAAAAAAATAGTATAGACATTGATTTTGTGTATAAAATTGTATTCCCAAATAGTTCCTGAACCAAACAATAGGAATTTGTTAACCAACATTCATATATATGTAAAAGATGGTAACGCAGTGGTAAATGCCTTATTTTCATACAAATCAAGTACCACTGAGTAACTGTGATTAAAAATATGTTACAGTTGTTATTATTAAACTTAGCTATCGGGATTGATAGCCTAATTAAGCCTCTTTTTCCGCCACAAAGCAAACAAATGAAAGTAATGGCCAAGTATTCTAAAATATGCATTTTACGAAAAATTATGTACAACGAAAAGTGGATATTGATGATTTTTAGTTTTGATAATTTATTTTTTATTTTTATTTATTTATTTATTTATTTAATAAATCTTACATCTATCATAATAATAAAGGTGAGATAGTATTACACATCTATCATATTCAAGCACCAACAACAAATATAAGTTCGATTTCGTTGCCATTTAAAATTGTATGAAACTGCAATTGCTTGAGCAGTAAACCGTATTTATTAAAGAAAGTTCCGATCGAGCTTTCGTATCGTAAACGAAACGCGATTCCTCGAAGCATTAATTAAAGCAGCACTGCGTTTTTCGCGTTTCGTTTTGCTTCTGCGTTTTGTTTTGCTCCTGCGTTTCGTTTTGCGCCGCGTTTTGTTTTGCTTCTTGGCCAGTGGGCGCGGATAACGGCGATCTGGTGGCTGAGGTATGTCAGGACCAGGTATTGTGATATTTGTGATTTTAAGTTTTCTAGTAGTCCGCTTCGAACTGAGAACTCGCGATTTTCTTGCAAACGAGTGACTAATATAACAAGACCCTAAAGATGATTTTTTAGAGCCTTCTCCATGACCAGAAAAACGTTACTAAAGTTATCGCTCGACAACTATTCAAAATCAAAAACCACAGCCATCGAAATGCACTGACGTCTCGGTAGCCGAAGTTGTTTGAAAAAACTTCACTTCGATTACGTTCCGCTCGTTCGATAATTATAAGTCTGACGCTTGACACACAACTTATAGACAAGTATAATTAATAGAGATTTGCCGAATTTTATGAATAAGGGGCGTTTCCGTCGTTTAAAAGATCTTGTTCCTTGAACATTGCTGGGGCCCATTTTTCGAAAAGTGACATCCGCTTGTATTACAGGTTACAAGGTTTTAAGAAACGGGCCCCTGGTCATTTGAGTGCCCGATAAGGAGGTCGGGTTCAGTAAGCAAATAAAAAAATAGGTGCTTATACCACTATGGTCAGAGAGGTACTGGATGCTAGTGCACAGACCACAAGCGGTCTGACATTAAATGGCATTAGGTACTTCACGCAGGACCAAGTCTTCAAGCTGACTTGTTCCGCACTCTGCTGAACCTTCTGCATTGACGCCAGCTCATTTTGTTAATGCCCCTCTATTTAATTATCTTATTTATATTATTTTCCACGTCTGTTGCTGAGGTAACTATAACAATCCTATTTTTCTTGAACACCCTTGGTGGTCATATGAGCTGCCAACAAGGAGGTCAAGTTCAAAAAAGAGATTTTAACCTTTTGAACGCTAATAACACCGAAAGTTAATTATCTTAAGCGCAAGTTTGCTTTTGTCGCTCCCCGTCCGGGCTGTGAAGTTCGTTCCTCCCGTTCACTTAAACTCTCGCTTCCCTCTCACCATACAGGTTTTGTTTCGACCTCTTTCGCCGTTCAGGCTAACCGTCTCTGGAATTCGCTCCCTCTCCCTATACGACAGGCCCGAAGCAAGCTCGTATTCAAGAGACTGCTTCGCAAGCATCTTCTCTCTGAAGAATTTGTTTAATTCTCCAATCCTTTTATTTTCTGTTCTCCCATTTTCCATCATATTTATTGCATTAATATATATAAATTTAGTTTGTTGTATATTATATAAGTAGTAATATGTAACCATATATATGTAAGCTTTTATTTATTGTAAATATATGTTTAATAAGTTTTGCTTTTCGATAACTATTCTCTAACAATTAAATTTTCTTCCTGCACCAACTTACAAGTCTCTGTTTGGCCCAATGGTTGACTGGTAGGTAGAGAATGCCATTTGGCATTAAGTCCGCCCTTTGTACATTATCACTTGTTGTGCAATAAAGTTTAAATAAATAAATAAAGTTATCATAAGTAGTCGTGCCCACAGCGCTAAGGAATCCTTGGCAAGGAAACATTAGATGCATTATGGCGTACGCTGTCAAAGTAACCTTCATATTTTCAAGTAAGGTTCATATTGGGTCGCTGGCATTCGGGATCTTGGCGTGTGAGTGGCGTTTTTGTATATAACATAAGGCGTTCAAAGGGTTAAACGGCGCAAATAAAGCGATTACAATCCGTACAGATCAGGGTTCTATTGAGTATTCTATGGACTAAGAAGAGTTCTATGGACTAAGTTATTTTTATATTGGCCACTTAAATCATATTTTTATGTTTATTTTTATTTAGCCTGTAGTGTCCCACTGCTGGGAAAAGGCCTGAAGCTCTTTCTTCCACGTGTCTCTGTCTATGGCAATATCAGCCCAATCACTATGAAAGACGTCAAGATGACGTGCCATCTCCGCCTAGATTTTCCACGTTACCGTTTCCCGTTTGTTGCCCCCCACAATGGTTGTCTATTGTTTGCCCGAAAATTATATAAAATAATACTCATATGCCCGAATTTTATTTTCCCGAATTTCATTTGCCCGAATGGTTTGTTTACCATAAAAATGATGTGAAATAATCTTTGTTTACCCGATTATTAGATTTCAGAACGTACGAGTGCCATACGTATTGGTGTCCATATTATTAATTGTAATAATACTATTTAATAGAATATTTAAACTCTATACTAAATAATGGTTTTCCGAATACATGCATATAAACAATGCATTTGCTCACTATATTCCTGTAGGAGCTCTAAAAATATTTATTTACTTATCACTATAATCCTATCATTTAACTTAGAAGGCAAGCATGATGCGAACTTCTATGTATTTAAACAAGTAGATTTTATAAAAAATAATCTGTCCGCTATCCAAGTCGCTTCCATCCTTCATCTAACCTACTTTCTGGTAGCCATATTATTATGTAGAGGCCGTTTTATTTTGTAGGAGATCACAGTTCTAACCCAACCTACTTTCTGGTAGCCGTTCGCATTTTTGGGGATCACAGTTCTAACCTAACCTACTTTCTGGTAGCCGTTTTATTTTATAGGAGATCACAGTTATAACCTAACCTAACCTACTTTCTGGTAGCCGTTCGCTTTTTGGGGATCACAGTTCTAACCTAACCTAACCTACTTTCTGGTAGCCGTTTTATTTTGAAGGAGATCACAGTTCTAACCTAACTTACATTTTGGTAGCCGTTCGCTTTTTAGAATCACAGTTCTAAGCTAACCTACTTTCTGGTAGCCGTTTTATTTTATAGGAGGTCACAGTTCTGACCTAACCTACTTTCTGGTAGCCGTTCGCTTTTTGGGGATCACAGTTCTAACCTAACCTATTTTCTGGTAGCGGTTTTATTTTGTAGGAGGTCACAGTTCTAACCTAACCTACTTTCTGGTAGCCGTTTTATTTTGTAGGAGGTCACAGTTCTAACCTAACCTAACCTACTTTCTGGTAGCCATTTTATTTTGTAGGAGGTCACAGTTCTAACCTAACCTAATCTACTTTCTGGGAAGCAATTTGGATGGCAAATGATATTATGGCAAGTAATCATTATGGCTTACAACGATCATGACAAATGATATTATTGAAATTGATTTTATGGGAAACAAAGTTTCTGGCACGTGACTAATATAGTAAACAATAAATATTGCATATGTAATTATGGGAAACAATATAATGGCTGTTGACTATTATATGGCAAATGAAATTCTGGCAAGTGAGTGTATACCCCCCACAATACGTCTGGCATACGGTGAACGTGTCCCGCCCAGTCCCACTTAAGCTTGGCAACCGTCGAGACTATGTCGGCTACTTTGGTCTTGGAGCGCAAGATGAAGTTTCTAATTCGGTCGGCCAAGTTATCGCCAAGAATACTGTGCTCCATGGCTCTCTGGCAAACCTTGAGAGAGTGCTTTTGAACATCAGTAAAAGACCAAGTCTGTGCGCCGTAGGTGAGGATCGGAAGAATACACATGTCCATGAGTTTTATGGGAAGGTCACCTTTCATGAATCCCTTCATCCTTTAAATCATATATCAATATAATTTTTTTAACCTCGAACTTCCCTCAAATTGAACGCGGCTTTTAGATCAGTGAAACTAGATATTAAATCTACAATACGTGATGTAGTTCAGATTTTTTTACTATGTTGTTAGGGACGGTTGGGGCAGTATTGGATGATATTTACTACAACTGTGTCTTGAGCTAGCTGAGAAATTCGTGAAAAACTGACAACTTTGTAATATTTCCTGTATTAACTCAAAGGCTGCTATTGAAGTTTTAAAGAGCATTTAATTATCCATCATTTAAGTCTACATTCAAATCTCTGTCTTTTACAGCTCCTGAGATAGGGCCAGTTTATTCATTGATAAAATTAAATACTTTATAGTTTATTAAGGTTTAGGTTGGTTCCTCGAAACAGTTGCAGGTATTTGAACTAAATTGAATATTTCTAATCAGAATTGTTGTAAATTATCTACCGACAATCACTAAAAACAAATAAACTGTTACTGCATTTTCAAATGAATGAATCCGCTTATATTCGATTTGTGTGTACTATTTCCATATCTCCACCTACTTATCTGGTTTTATATACTTCACGGAAGACACTCACAACTTCTATGCCGACATTCACTTCGAGATTCGGATTCGCATTTTTCTTGAGTCACCTTTGTTTGTGAAAAGTTGGAAAACTATTTCATAAAATAGGGAAATTTGAGTCTTTGGCAATAAAATAAAAAAAATCTGTGGTCTCTCGTCAATGTATCTGAAGTTTTTTGGGAGTTCGCGCGAAAGTTGATTGTAATATTTTTTAGTTTTTCAAAGATATAAGTAGCCGTATCTTGTAAAATATTTGACTGAAATTGTTGCAAATTAAAGGTCCTTCAAAATCACCAAAGCAACCTTATTAATAAAACTTATAATTTTTAAATTAAAAGTAAAAAAAAATCAGTATTTCTTAATGTATTGCTCAGCCAGCACAAGTAACTAGTTGTAGCAAATCAAGATGTAAATAGCCTTAACTAGTCCCAACAACATATCAAACATCCAGAACTACATCACGCTTTGTTATTTTAGTAATTTTGATTGTTTAATTTCACGGGGGTTATTTGACTTAATAAAAATGAATTTACTATTTAAAAACTCGAGATCAACACTTAAGTATTTATAGGTAGAAAAGCATTTACCATGTGCTGGTTATACGCAACCGCGCTGTTGAACAAACTGAAATCACTCCAAATGAAAAAAGCCCCTCCGTAAATATTTTCATGCTGCGTTTTTCTTTCTCTATAGCTGCGCCTAAAAAAACGAAGATACTTGAACGGTTTTAGCGTTTTCTGTTTTAAAAGCACTTGTTATACTCGCAATACCTACGTTCGGTTCACGAAAGCGGCTCATCAGTAACGCCAAAGGAAAAGTAAAAATATATCACGATTGATTAATGACAAATTATTCATATAAATGAATTATTAATTGGTACATTACATACATTGGTATTGGTATATTATGGGTACTTTTATATTTGTAAGTAATATATAAGTATTTATACCTCATATTGATAACATATTATATTTTTGTATAATATATATATTGATTAACACACTATATTTTTGTAACATTGTATAAGCCGCGCAGTATACTATCCCGCACACCTCACTGGCTCCGCAGAAAACCAGCGCCGTTGACAACGCTAAGTCGTGCCAACTGCATTGCTGAGTGGAGACCATTTCAGCCTCACATCGTTTCTGTTATGTATAGTTCTTATTTAATATTTTTGTAAATGGGCTGATGTGTTTTCTGAATAAATTCTATTCTATTATATTCTATTCTATTCTATTCTATTCCATAGATGCAAAAGAAAAGTAACGTCATATTTCCATAGCTTGTCAGTAAGTGAGTGAAGTGATTATGATTATTTAGGATCAGAATCAGGTATCATAGACAAAAATCATAGGGAAGTCGGAAATTTGTCTATGGCTGAATATTTTTATGGAGCCGCCCATAGACAAAATTTACAGAAGTTGAATTTTTCCGCTTTCCGTTTGATTTTTGTTTATGATTGATGGCTGAACAGAAGTCCGCTCAAGTGTGCGTTGCGCATTATCTGGTGGTAGCGGGGTCTCGTCGACCGTTCAGCTGGCAGTGTCACCACGCGGTCACAACCGACTGAACTAACCTTGTGTTCGTCCAGTATACGGGTGATGTTCGGCGTGGGATACGCCTCGTCCATGTAGCTCGCTTTGATGACGTCACAGTAGGATTATGACCACGCACGTCGTAGCCATCACAACCGACTACGACTGACCTTGTGTTCGTCCAGTATCCAGGTGATGTTCGGCGTGGGATACGCCTCGTCCATGTAGCTCGCTTTGATGACGTCACAGTAGGACTATGACCACGCACGTCGTAGCCATCACAACCAACTACGACTGACCTTGTGTTCGTCCAGTATCCAGGTGATGTTCGGCGTGGGATACGCCTCGTCCGTGCAGCTCGCTTTGATGACGTCACAGTAGGACTACGACCACGCACGTAGTAGCTATTTATCACAACTGACTACGACTGACCTTGTGTTCGTCCAGTATCCAGGTGATGTTCGGCGCGGGGTACGTCTCGTCCGTGCAGTTCGCTTTGATGACGTCACAGTAGGACTATGACCACGCACGTCGTAGCCATCACAACCAACTACGACTGACCTTGTGTTCGTCCAGTATCCAGGTGATGTTCGGCGTGGGATACGCCTCGTCCGTGCAGCTCGCTTTGATGACGTCACAGTAGGACTACGACCACGCACGTAGTAGCTATTTATCACAACTGACTACGACTGACCTTGTGTTCGTCCAGTATCCAGGTGATGTTCGGCGCGGGGTACGTCTCGTCCGTGCAGCTAGCTTTAATGATGTCACAGTAGGACTATGACCACGCACATAGTAGCTATCACAACCGACTACGACTGACCTTGTGTTCGTCCAGTATCCAGGTGATGTTCGGCGCGGGGTACGTCTCGTCCGTGCAGCTAGCTTTAATGATGTCACAGTAGGACTATGACCACGCACGTAGTAGCTATCACAACCGACTACGACTGACCTTGTGTTCGCCCAGTATCCAGGTGATGTTCGGCGCGGGGTACGCCTCGTCCGTGCAGCTTGCTTTAATGACGTCACAGTAGGACTATGACCACGTACGTCGTAGCCATCACAACCGACTACGACTGACCTTGTGTTCGTCCAGTATCCAGGTGATGTTAGGCGCGGGGTACGCCTCGTCGACTGTGCAGCTAGCCTTTATGACGTCACCTCGTGCGTAGTTGCCGCGCGTCACCGTGATGCGCGGCGCGCGGAACGGCGGGTCTGTAACATAATACATGTTGAGAAAAATCCTATAAGTTAGGAGCGTACGGGAACTATACGGGGCAGCACAGGAGTCTCCCTTGGCTGCCGTGTTTAATGGCACGACTTGCTTAAGTCACACATAAGTTGCCAAATTAGTCCATTAGGTGGCAGACATTACGACGCGCAATACACGTACGTGAACTGTAATGTACAGCGCTTGTTTTTGGCATCGCTGAGTATTTAGACAAGTGTAACATAACAAGAGTAACTAGCGCAAACTGATCTTATAGTAAATATATAATAATGATAATTGTGGAGGCGGATCTGTTTCAGCTTTAAGCCAATAACTGGCGAGAGATTCGCAGGTTCGGGACAGGTGGCTTGCTCTCGTTTCGGAGGCCAAGATCTTATTTGAATCATCGCTAGTTAGTGGTTGTCTGAGAGACACACTTACCAACTACGGTAAGCGGCGCCGATCGGATGTCAGTATGGAAGAGCGGCGCATCAGCGGATACTTCGCACTGGTAGTCCCCGCTCAAACGTCTGTTGAGGTTCACGATGCGAACTTGGTGCTCATCGGACTGGGTGAGCTGTAAAAACGCAGAAAAACGTATATTTTGAAGCTAATACCAGTCACTAGCCAGTCTTTGAGATTGTAATTAGGTATACTGCTGCTGTTTCTGCATGCAGCAACGGTGTGCTAGCGAAAAAGCTGTTTATCGAGACCCCGAAATACCTAAGTACATTATAAATACCCAATTTTGAGCCTACATTATGCTTGAGTCTATCATGTCATTGCGGAAAGAAGCGGACTGAATTTAGAAGGAGCTTGTAGTGGTAGAAGAACAACGAAAAATAGCATTTGATAATCTTTTAGAACACGCACTATCATTATAGATAGGAGAAGAAAGATAATAGCAAGAGAGCCAAATAAACGTGATGGACGTAATTACATCAAACTTACCGGAGAGTACAGCGCGTGGAAGAGAGATGGCTAAACAGTGCAAAGTGAGAAATAAAAGAGACCTACCCACATTAACATGGGTGACCGGCGGCAAGCGGTAGAACCCTGTCTCCGTGCAATACCAGCGGATGCTGTAGAGATCTGCTTCCTCTTAGTCGTAGGAGCACCGCAGGAACGCGGCTTGGCCTTCACTAGAGAGTACCACTCGTGGGACAAAGATCAAGAAGGAGACAAATTAAAGAGACGGACTTACATCAACAGAGGCCCCCGGCAGCGGGAACACCATAGTCGGTGGTAGCTCGCGCGGCACGTAGCGGTAGAACTCTGTCTCCGCGCGATACCAGCGGATACTGTACAGAGCTGCTCCCTCTAAGTCGTAGGAGCATCGTAGGACCGCGGCTTGGCCTTCACCGGACAGTACCGCCCGCGGTACAGAGATGGAGAGGTTGCGGAGGGACCATACTCCGCCTGAAACAAAAATAACGATAATTTAAATATTTAAAATATTTAGAGCACAAGTTTTTGTTGACAGCATTCTTTTTAAACGGTTTTATTTAGCTTGACCCCGTATATTTATTTATTTGTTTGTATATTTATACGCATCAAATCTTGCAATCGATTTATTGACCATTTCTACTTGACAGATTTCGATGAAATTTGGTATGCGTATCAGGTCTCCGTGACAATAACTTTCAATAATATTTTCAACCTTCGATCTTCAAATCCTGATGCTGCAGAGACACTGCTTACCTTAACCGAGAGTCGTACACATCTGCTAATTTAACTATATTATTGTTGCTAGTAAATAAATCCTTAGGGACTTTATATTGACCATCAACTCTTCAGTTCTGATGCTGCATAGTTACTGCCTGCCATAACTGACCGGATGGAGACTGTGTCAATTTAATAAAAGTGCTCTAGATTTAGGTAGAAATATTTACGTTTCAAATTGACCTCCAACTCCTCGGTCGCGATGATGCAAGGTTACAGCCTGCCATAACTGACAGGGTGGAGAATGTGTCAATTTAATAATAGTGTTCTAGTTTTAGGTAGACGCATTTACGTTACATATTGATCTCCAACTCCTCAGTCGTGATGATGCAAGGTTACAGCCTGCCATAACTGACCGGTTGGAGAATGTGTCAATTCAATAGTAGTGCTCTAGTTTTAGGTAGAGGCATTTACATTTGATATTGATCTCCAACTCCTCAGTTCTGATGCTGCATGGTTACTGCCTTCCGTAACTGACCGGTTTCAGAATGTGTCAATTTAATAATAGTGCATTAGTTTTAGCTAGAGACATTTACGTTACGTTTGATCTCCAACTCCTCAGTCGTAATGCTGCTAGGCTACTGGCTGCCATAAAGGACCAGTTGGAGAATGTATGCATTTAAAAATAGTGTTCTAGTTTTAGGTATAGGCGTTTACGTGTTTTATTGATCTCCAACTCCTGAGTCGTGACCGCCAGGACACTTAATTATTGGGGTTTGTCCGGTCCATGTCATGCTGCTACTGAAGCAATTCTCGTTGTGATGTACCGATCGTATGCAATACGTGGTACTCGGCCTTTTAGCTTCGCATAGATTGCGGCTTACCCTCGGGCTCGCTAAGACACTTGACCGTTGAGTTTTATCAAGTCCATGTCATGCTGCTGCTGAAGCAATTCTCGCCGTGACGTACTCGACCTTTTAGCTTCGCATAGATTGCGGCTCACCCCCAGGCCTTCGGCCCTCGGGCTCGCTAAGAAACTTGGCCATTGAGATTTGTCCAGTCCATGTCATGCTACTGTTGAAGCAATTCTCGCCGTGACGTACTCGGCCTTTTAGCTTCACGTAGATTGTGGCTCACCCTCGGGCTCGCTAAGACACTTGACCGTTGAGTTTTATCAAGTCCATGTCATGCTGCTGCTGAAGCAATTCTCGCCGTGACGTACTCGGCCTTTTAGCTTCGCATAGATTGCGGCTCACCCTCGGGCCTTCGGCCCTCGGGCTCGCTAAGAAACTTGGCCATTGAGATTTGTCCAGTCCATGTCATGCTGCTGTTGAAGCAATTCTCGCCGTGACGTACTCGGCCTTTTTGCTTCACGTAGATTGTGGCTCACCCTCGGGCTCGCTAAAACACTTCACCATTGAGTTTTATAAAGTCCATATCATACTGCTGCTGAAGCAATTCTTGTTGTGATGTTCCGATCGTATGCAATACGCGGAACTCGGCCTTTTAGCTTCGCATATATTGCGGCTCACCCTCGGCCCTCCGGCCCTCGGGCTCGCTAGGGCACTTGCCCATTGAGATGTGCCCAGTTCATGTCATGCTGCTGCTGAAGCAATTCTCGCCGTGACGTACTCGGCCTTTTAGCTTCGCATAGATTGCGGCTCACCCTCGGGCCTTCGGCCCTCGGGCTCGCTAAGTCACTTGACCATTGAGATCTGTCGAGTCCATGTCATGCTGCGGTTGAAGCAATTCTCGCCGTGACGTACTCGGCCTTTTAGCTTCGCATAGATTGCAGCTCACCCTCGGGCTTTCGGCCCTCGGACTCGCTAAGACACTTGACAATTGAGTTTTGTCCAGTCGATGTCATGCTGCTGTTGAAGCAATGCTCGCTTGACGTACTCGGCCTTTTAGTTTCGCATAGATTGCGGCTCACCCTCGGGCCTTCGGCCCTCGGGCTCGCTAAGTCACTTGACCATTGAGATCTGTCCAGTTCATGTCATGCTGCGGTTGAAGCAATTCTCGCCGTGACGTACTCGGCCTTTTAGCTTCGCATAGATTGCGGCTCAACCTCGGGCCTTCGGCCCTCGGGCTCGCTAAGACACTTGACTATTGAGTTTTGTCCAGTCGATGTCATGCTGCTGTTGAAGCAATTCTCGCTTGACGTACTCGGCCTTTTAGTTTCGCATAAATTGCGGCTCACCCTTGGGCCTTCGGCCCTCGGGCTCGCTAAGACACTTGACTATTGAGATTTGTCCAGTCCATGTCATGCTACTGTTGAAGCAATTCTCGCCGTGACGTACTCGGCCTTTTAGCTTCGCATAGATTGCGGGTCACCCTCGGGCCTTCGGCCCTCGGGCTCGCTAAGACACTTGGACATTGAGTTTTATAAAGTCCATATCATACTGCTGCTGAAGCAATTCTCGATGTGACGTATTCAGCCTTTTAGCTTCGCATAAATTTTGAAAATAAAAGAATGTCCTTTACATAAATTAAGCTATTTCAAGGATTTAGTTCCCCTCCAGGACCCATAGATTTTTTTCCCACGCTGTATACATATATGTACCCTATAATATACGTAGGTACCCAACTTAATGTAGGTACCCTCTAGTTTAAACACACGAAAGGTCACATACAATTAATATAATACCACTTGAGATGTCATCACATATAGTTTTCCCACCACATACTACGGTCAATAGGGCTTGTTACAAGTACAAAATTTTACTAAAAACTTAAAAATAAATTAACGTAAAAAAGTTTTAAGTTAAACGGTTTTATTTCAGTCAAATGTTGTACCAAAAACTAGAAAATAAAAATGTATACGAAATTTAGTCCCACATACATTGCTTCCTGGAGAGTGATCATGTAAGACGGATAACAGAATAGGCATCTCGAGTCGGATGCTAAAGGCCCTATTTGTCTCTATATCAGTGGATTAAGTCATAATCGGAAGCTTTTATCAGACTAAAATAAAAACGTGGGGCGTCTAATATAAGGTAGAGTGGGTTAAGTATGTAATACAGACTATTTAATCTAAAATCAAAGTCACGTAGCTATGCTTTAATGTTGTTGGAGGTGGCGTTAGTGTGAGAGTACTACGAGTAGTATTAAAAATATGTATATATAATTTATAAAATGAGTCAAATACTGAAATATTTAGTTTGCGAAATGAAATGTGAAATTAAGTAAATATGGTGAATTAATTTGTATAAGAGCGAAGAAACTAGCATTAGCAATTCTTATTTATTTTCTCTATTATTGTTTTACCATGTAATTACGATTTTGAATCACAGGATTTTCGTTCATTGGTAGCTTTACCTGCCTACCTAATTTTTTTGTCGTACCAACGCCCCACGTTTTTATTTTATTCTGATAAAAGCTTCCGATTATGAATTAATCCACTGATATAGAGACAAATAGGGCCTTTAGCATCCGACTCGAGATGCCTATTCTGTTATCCGTCTTACATGATTACTCTCCAGGAAGCAATGTATGTGGGACTAAATTACGTATAAATTTTTATTTTCTAGTTTTTGGTACAACATTTGACTGAAATAAAACCGTTTAACTTAAAACTTTTTTACGTTAATTTATTTCATAAATATAACAAAAGCTGTTATCGCTGGAACTTTTCATCCGACAGTCATCAAGAAAAAAAACATGAGTCATAGATATAAATTTATTAAATCTACTCAATGTATTGTGTTCCTGTCGGTGAGTAAGGTTGCCAATGAGCTCAAAGGAGATGAAATTTGTTGACGACGTGGAACGCTGTTGCCTGTCCCTTAGCTATCAACACAGTAAAATTATCCTTTAAATGAAAGGGTCGGCAACGCTCATGTGACACCCTGAAGTTGCAGGCGTCTATAGGCTATAAGCGTAGTTGCTTACCATGAGGCGGGTTGTGTTGTGGTATATAAATTTGATTATGAGCAGAAGCGGTGTAATGAATAAGATCTAAGCAACGAATCAAATTGTTGGACCAATTTGTTCCTAAAGTGGATACTTGACACTGAATTGAATCTACATCTTTCATATTATATAACTATTTCTAGAGAGATGAACAGATAACGACATCTGTACTTCTCATCAGAAAGGGTCCGACTGGTAAGTGGTTCATCTTTGTATACTTATAATTTAGTGAATTTAGAATTATTTTGATTGTACCCCATAATTATTAAATCAGCCCATTCTGGTCGTCTAAGTTTGCAACAATTCGGTCAAAGTTGGACTGTGTACGCTAACTAAATCTCACAGTTTATGCACGCCCTGCCCGTCTAAAGTTTTACTAAATACTTAAGAGCTGACCCGTTAGGATATATTTGCTTTGTATGAAATGTATAGAGTACAAAAGTACTCAAACTCAGTACAAAAGTGCGAAAATTGTGCGCATCGAGAAAAAGTTGAGAATTTATTTGGGCCCCTGATTAAGACCAAAATTTTTACGGACCTTCAAACTAAACATATTCATTGTGGGGCACTCTATCCATGGTCAAAAATTCACAACTTTTTCTCGATGCGCACAATTTTTACAATTTCAAGCTCTGCTGGTAGTGAGAGATAGCGATGATCACGCTCAACATAGCACAAATATTGACTTATTTTCACACTATACTTGTGTCAATGACAACGAGCTAGAATAACTATGAAAACCAAAGTACAGCACCTAGACGGAGAGCTAGCGACGTCAGATATGATATGGCACAATAATGAGAGCGACGAAACCCTCCTCGTTAGTTTGATATACTATGCTTATTTCTAGATCCGGACATCTGGCAGCTGAAAAGTGGTGGAGGTTAAATAAAGCAAACCACTTTAAGAATACAAATCCTAGTGTTCTGGTTTTGATGCAGTATTGTGAAAAATTATATAAATAACTAGATCATATCATTGCCAAAAGTTTATGAAACGTAGTCCAAAATGACGTATAATGTAATTCGTAGTTTGTCGCTTAATGTTTCTGTTTCCGAAATATTACGCAATGTTTTTCGTTCTAATGTTAAAATATAGGCCCCGTCCTCTATAAATAAGATAACTTCGGCCGTTTTTACCTATTTTGGTATTACTTTTTTCCAATTCAAAAACTTTGCTAGTCTGTCAGTCTGACATCCACCCATTAAAAGCTGCCAGATGCCCGGATCTAGCAATAAGAATAGTATTGCAATCATACTAGATGGGTTTCATTGCTCTCATTATTGTGTCATATCTGACGTGGCCAGCTCTTAAACCAACAGCTATTGTGCCGCGGTTCAATTTAACCGTTTGATAATAATATCATGACAATATTATGCCACCTTGCATAAAATAGAATACTGTTTTGTAAATTAATGATATGAATTAATTATTCAATGATAAAAGCATGTATTATAAAACACTGTGTGAACTAATCACAACTATATACTCGTATTTCGAGAGGAAATTTCGTATTACCTAACACAAAAATAAGGAAGAGGTAAGGGATCAATGAAATATCAGGACCATTTTTAGGAAGTCGTTTTGTATTGAGAGCTATATGTATATATTACGTCGCTAGTCAGCAGTTATAAGTATCTAATGTGTCCCATAGCTACAGGTTAAAACAGGAATAATTTATTATTTTTTCACCATGTAAAAGTACCGCAACAACCATTATAAAACTAATTTAATTGTTTATCTTATTATCGCCTAATAAATGTGTCTCTTTTTCCATTGCGAGGCATTATTATACGAATATGACATAACAGAACATCTTCCATGCAGGTTGTAGTGAAGGATCACTAATCACTTCAGCCCTTGGGACTTAACGGACAGACGCATATACCAAGGGAGTACTTATCTTGTGTTATATAGATCGCTATATAAGGTAAAATTAAAAACAACTATTTTTAATCTGTGTACTCTCCTGTTCTATTTTATTGAGGTGTGCAATAAAGAATATTTTTATTGTATTGTATTTTTTACGGATCATAGTACTCGGCTCCTGGAGTTTTATAGTAGTTTATGTAACTGTTACGTAATAAGGCCTAATTACGTACAGTTGCATACACTGCTTTATCTACACTCATATTATATATCTTAAATGAAGTGTTCGGAAACCATAGAATAACCGCCATTGCACCACCATGGCAAACTCGATTGTGCCGGCGGTCCCGCGGGCGCGTGCCGTTGGTCAGGAAGGAGGACAGGATTTACATTATGTTATCAAATTCGATGTTCGGAATCTTAAACTCATAACGTATCAATATATGAGCATGTAAAGTTAAAATTACGTTACTGCCACAGATAAAAAGCTTATCATAGTAAAATCGGTTGTGGTAATGCTAGCCATTGCCTACCGTGTTTGAACATGTTTTAGAGGACTTACAATGTGAGTGTAGATAAAGTATTTTATGTTGTATTTTATTATTTGATGTTGTCTCTGACTAGACAGACATGCGATAGACCTCGCGTGTTGATTTTTTTGACGCCGTAAGTCACGCACTGTCACTTCTTGCTCCTCGCTCTTGTAATAAATGACATTTCTTAAAAAAAGATAATTATATTTTGACAGGGCGTCATAACGCGTGACTAAAAGAAAGAAATCTTTATGTAATCTATAACAGAAAGTACTAAACACCTTGCCCATTAATTGGAAAAAGTTTTCTTAATTGCAATGTAAAGTTAATTGGTCGTTAACTTCTTTTAAAATATTTGAACTCCATTTGTTAGCACCAGGTAAAATATAAAAAGGTATGACACCATTCGACAATGGTAAAGTAAGATTAGTTTAGAAAAATTGGCGTAATAGACCGTCATTTTAGTGTCAGAAAGAAGTTTAAAAACCCCGACTGCGAAATTAATTTACAAGCAATTTCATTTTTGACGCAAAAAATGTACGAGACGGATAGAATGACACCTCACACGTTGCAATCCGTTTATCAATGTAGGCTGTAGGGCATGCTTAATAAATATACATGCATAAATACTCTCAAAAAACATAATCCTCCTTCGGCGATCGAGTAAATATATATTTTTTCACATCTTATGAAGATAACATCATTAGAAAACTTACAAAAATAACATCATTAGAAACAACTGTACCTAGTACCTTATATCTAAACCTTATTATTATCAACATTTTCAAGCATCTCATCTTCAATTTTATCTACGGAATTCTCCTTCAAGACATTGTCTGTAAGCGGTGCTCCCTTGGGTCGTAATGAGCCGAAAATTCTCCGAACTCAAGACAATATCACCAACTAATTTGGAAATGTATTCTTTATCCATTGAGCTCCAAAAAAAACTCCGCTTGTAACTGAATCTCGAGTTTGCTGTTTTAACTTTTTGGAGATTTTCCGTTGTTCCTCGTTCAGGTTCGTTACTCAAGTCATAAGTCAACTTCTTGGTCGTAACTAGTGTTGTGCTGTTTCCGGCGTTTTTAAAATCAGTCACGTTCCTTGCAAGATTTATTTCAAGGTGATACGGTTTTCCGTGCGGTAGTAATTTATTAAGCAAGATATTCTTACAAATCGAAAAATCTGCTTGTTTCCTTACCAAAAAATTACTTCATATTTCTGAGAAAATTCGTGGATGATATTCAAGGCAGTCTTTTCTGAGGATCAAAGTTACTCTGCGTCCGTAGGAAACACCTTAGACAACCCTACACGTGATCCCTGGGTGGTGCTAAAAGTGTAACTAACTTGGGAGCTGCACTGTCCCATCTGGACCTCGCAGCACTCACTGGATTTTCTTTATCATCTGCTTTCCCACTACTAATACCCCAAAGAAGAAGTGCCTACCTATATCCAGTGACATGTAGCCATACGATAAATAAATAAGGCAGTCTTTTGACAATGTTTTTCAACGTACGTGCACTACGTGCATGGTCCAAGTATAACCTTTCTTTGTTTGGGGAGACGTTATGATATTTATACAGGTAATTTAGTGAATATTTTCGGGAAAAATAAATTTTCAACGGCACAACACTACTCGTAACAAGTTTGTCTTTGTCAGTTATTGATCGCGCAAATATGATCGAGCCTAATTAGATTGTATTTGAGACGCTGGCATGTAAACAGGTTTTGAAACTAGTGATGGAGCAAATTTTGCCATGGATTTTCACGATGCAGTTTAAGACGCAAGTTGGAGGAATACTATAGTTATAACTAAGTTTTCAGACCTATAAATTCACTTAACTCAGAGGTATCTCCAATTATCCTAACAACATAGTTTTGGGAAACTTTTAACAATTACTGACATAGTGTTTGTAAAGTAGTGGTTGTAAATAGTTACTTACTTGAAATAAAACAATTAAAAACGGATTTTATCGCGTGTATTGAGTTTAAATTACATCCCGACGTTTCAAACACTTTACAGCGTTCGTGGTCAACGGGTCGACCCGTTGACCACGAACGCTGTAAAGTGTTTGAAACGTCGGGATGTAATTTAAACTCAATACACGCGATAAAATCCGTTTTTAATTGTTTTATTTCATGAATAACTATCGCGGCAACCGAAGACAATATTAGTTACTTACTTCTTAAAAACATACTTATACATTATTTATTTAAAATAGAGGATATGGATAACCGATTATATAACAACCTTTAAGATTTGACAGTTCTTTTTCAATAACACTATTAAAATAAACAAAAGATTGGGAAAACAGGGCAAAAATTAAAATCATAATTCATAAATTATAAAAAATATTTCTTCGTTTTTCAAGTACTACCTTACCTACTATTTATTTCCATAATTCCCTTAACATAGGTACCTAATTCTAAGCGCTTTTATCGTATTGAAAGATACCTTATACGTTTCCCTTTTATCTTTGATCTTGAATCGCAAATTGTATATGTATATTCCGAGGAGTTTCCCGAGTAACTGAGACTGTTCATCAGGCGCAAGGACATGCGTTGAAACTCGTTACGGCCTTAAAACGTACTGAAAGTACACTCAGCAGAAAGCTGCTAGGCAAATAACATGGTTCAGTCGTTTTCTTATTATCATAAAAATAAAGACATCAACTAGAGAACAAATCAAATTATATTTTTTATAATTTTGATTTGTTTATTTTAAGTAGACACACTACTTATATAAATTATAAAATAAATTAATTATTAAATAAATTATAAAATTAAATAGATAAGTGAAGAAGCGTTTTTAATAAAGGTAGGACCGTATTCTACAACATCCAATCATATGCAACTCCAATACAACTCCAATATTGGTTGATTAACTATTTAATTTTGTGTGTTGGAGTTTTGTTTGAAATAGATTGTGTTTTTAATGTACTGTTCATAAATATTAAAGCTAGAATATGGCACTGGAGTAAGCTCGGATGAAATAAGCTACACACGCCCGAATGACATATTTTTATACTGATCAGTAAACACCTTTTATGCTCTCTTTTACCGCTTTTGTTAATAGATATTTTTTAACACAGATCAAGTTTTAAGTATGTCATAGTCATGTTGATAGTCATTTATTCTCCGTGATGATAATCTCCTATGTATTATGATCCGTTATTTATTTATAAGCATTTTTATGGCGTTATACATGCGTATATTACTTAGTATAGATATTGCAGAGTCTTCAAATTCTCGCTACTTATCTAGTTATAAGTGTCATCGTTGATCACGTTCTCGCCATACGCTCGCTCTATTAGACAGTGCTCAGGGTTGACGCTGTACTATAACTTTATGGGGATTTTAACATATTAAAAACCTGACGGTTACGGTTAAGGTTACGTCTCTTCGGCCCTATGACTATGTCAAGTGGTTTTGGTTGTTTTTATTTTTAATATATGTAAGTATGGAAAACACTTTAGTCAAATGCTTATTCGTATTAACGAATCAAATGTTAGTTAGGCAAATAACTTGAGATAACTAACCTAAATAACCTATTTTGTTCCTACTTGTTAAATTCTTCTACATTTATAGTTAAAGACTTAGAAATTAAATCCATTGATATAAGTATTTCTAAGTATTTACTCGTATAGTTTATCTATTTATCGTCATTTAGTGCACACAACAAGCCTTATTGGGCTTATTGTGGGACTGGGTCGGTTTGTGGAAGATTGTCCTATAATATTTATTTATCACCATTCCCGACCTCATCCTCAACGTTCATAGATGCCCGTTGAACTAAACAAAGTATAACAAGACAATATCCTTCGATACTTTGGACTAACAACCAGCGTCTTATGCTTGTTAGCAAACCTGACCCTGTGTCATTGCTGCATCGGAGGATTCCCTTTAATTTTTTTTTTACCGGAGATTTTATGTTACACTTTAAATGACGATCGAAGTAAACTACGATATGTAACACATACTTATAATAGTTTATGTGACTACTACATAATGCCTAATTATGTACAGTTACATACTTTACTTTATCTACGCATATGTATTACTAGCTTTTTCCCGCGGCTTCGCCCGCGTACTAAAAGTACTAAAAAAGGAGGTTCTCAGTTAGACTCGTATGTTTGTATGTAGGAATGTATGTTTGTCCGCGATCATCTTGCGTTTCGCTGAACTGATTTCGAAGCGGTTTTCAGAAAAGTATTCGTTACATTCTGGAGGTTTCGGTATACCACGTTTTGAAGACGGCGGTTCCCTCATTTTTTATTTTAAAGAAATTATTGCAATAATTGTTTAATTGTTACGCCATCAACGACTTACTTCTGAGAGATTATGATTAATACAGATTTCTACTCTTGAATAGAAGCTTTTCCCCGCGACTTCATTTGCGTGGAATTAGTAATCCACCCTCCTTTTTACCCGCTTAAGGAATGACTTCTGGGATAACAACTATTATATATCCTTCCCCAGAACGCAGAATATCTTCATACCAAATCATCTAAATAGGTTCGACGGTTATTAATTTCCCATACAAACTTTCAACCCCCGTTTCACCCCCTAGAGGGTTGATTTTCGAGATAAAAACTATCCTATATTGTTTACCGCGACTCAATCTATATAATATGTACCAAGTTTCATTTCAATCGTCTGTTCAGCGGTTAGTAATTCGCCATACAAACTACCAACATGTTTTCTACCCCTCTAAGATTGATTTTCGGCTTAAAAAATATTCTATATTGTTTCCTGGGACTCAAACTATATCCACAACAAAATTATCTAAATCGGTTCGCGGTAAAAAAATCTCCATACAAACCTCCAACCACCATTTCACCCCCTTAAAGATTGATTTTCGAGATAAAAACTGTCCCATGTCAACGTAAATTGGTTCAACGTTTAAAAATTCCCCATACAAACTATCAACCCCCATTTCACCCCCTTAAGTGTTGATTTCGTAATCAGCGACCCGAGAAACCATAGAAACAATACCCATGTTGATATTTAAATTTTGTCACCACATTTCCCCCTTATGGGTTGAATTCTTAAAAAAGCTGAAACACTTGTTTTCTCATTTATCGTTAGGAATACTCCTGTAAAGTTTCGAATAAAATAGTTGAACTAATCTCGTTTCCCATACAAACTTTGAACCCCATTTTCCCCCTTAGGAGGTAAATTTTTAAAAATTATTTCTAAGTGCATCCCTATGCCTTATAAGGAGCCTACGTACCACATTTGGAATCTCTAGAACCAGCGGTTTGGGCTGTGCGTTGATATGTCAGTCAGTTTCTTCTTTTATATATTTAGAAGAAGATTGCAATTTGGCACAAATACTTTCAAGAATTTTCATGTCCACAATATTAAATTTCAAAATCGATGCCATTTTCTTAATTAACGTCCCAAAAAATCACAAAAACGACACCCATATGGATATTTAGACATTTCAACCCCATTGTACCCTAACAGGGGAGATGGTATTTCACGTCCGCCACGTCGGATTTTAAAACCGTTGTTGTTTTCGTAATCAACGACCCGATAAACCATAGAAACAATACCCATGTTGATTTTCAGACTTTTTGACCACATTTCCCCCTTTTAGGGGGTGAATTCTCAAAAAACCTGCAACACGTATTTACTCACTCATTGTTAGGAATACTTTTGTGAAGTTTCGAATAAAATAGACTAACTAATCTTGTTTCCCCATGCAAACTTTGGACCCCCATTTCACCCCCTTAGGGGATGAATTTTTTCAAAATCCTTCCTTAGTGCACCCCTAGACCTTATAAGGAACCTACGTGCCAAATTTGGAATCTCTAGAACCAGCGGTTTGGACTGTGCGTTGATAGATCACTATGTCAGTCAGTCAGTCACCTTTGAGTTATATATATTTAGATTACTCATCAATAACGTGTTGAGATTCATTAGAATTACCGCCATTGCACCTCCATGGCCAACTAGATTTCTTATCAGGACCAACTAGATTGTAATAAGTACCAATAATTTAATTACATTCAAATTTCGAACACCTTCTGGAATCAGTAAACCCGAAGACGTTCGAAATTTGAATGTAATTAAAATATCCTTGTCTTATTTATACGGGTACGGGTAGATAAATAAATAAATGGGGGTGATATAGTTCGTGAGTTGATTTTTAGTCTTTTATGAAATAGCAGGGGTGTAGTAAATTGCATATTCACTACATGAAAAGTGTATAAAACCATGTATCTGTTCTAGTCAACTGTATTCAACTGCAACTACAAAATTATATTAAATTATTCAATTTAGATAATATTTCAGTGGTGCCAGAATAGAGCCCTAGGTCGCTGTCAGAGTCGGTATTAAATTGAAATCATCTTCAACCCCGTGTCGGGTAAGCTCGGGGAGCACAATCAATTACACCGTGGGCCTGCATAATCTGGTAGCTTGTAGGTCAAGAGCCGAGGCCAGACAGCTTACGTCGTCGAGTATTTCAATTACTGGTGGTATATACAGTCTTGGTCAGAAGTGTTGAGCATAGCAGTTTTTTGTTTACAATTTTGATGTTAAGTATTATTTCCTTATCATAACAACGTACGATGACGTAAAATGTTATATTTTATTTATATATCTAGAAAACTTCACTTAATAACAATTTCATGGTACCTATAAACTATGAAAAGTGGAGGTAACAAAAATGCTACTTTAGGTCGGTGCGACAAATTACAAATATTCTATGCAGTTACTACTTACTTCAACAAAACATGCCTGTTCAGTTTGAATTAATTGATAAAATAACTTCAAAAAAGATAGAAACGCTGGACTAAAGTTTCGAGTTTTGTATGAAAATCGCAAGGGTGCTCAACACTTCTGGCCAAGGCTGTAGCGTTTTACTGGTATTAAGTTTAATAGGAAAGTTTGTTTCGAATACGTTACATTCGTCATAATAAATATCTATGCATTTTGCATGCATATTAAAGTTTTTAAGTGTTATGTAAATACACACAGACTTGGTGGTAAAATATTAAATCCTGGTAATAAGATTACAACGAAAATCATTAAAATACTCGATTAAGTTTGTTTTTAATATTTTGGCGCCGGGTTGACACAGGGTTTTTACAAATAATCCGGGTCAGGGTACAGACAAAAGCGTCGATAGAGTATTTGGGTTCAAGGATAAGTTTAGGAGTCAGAGAGGGAAGAATATTAACCAGATGTTCTGCAATTATATACCTTATGGCTGCATTTTTAAAAGAGGTGTAGGTTTTTTTTTTGGTAGCTAAGTTAAGTACATTTTTATCCCACTATTAAAAGGGGTAGGTTAATGCTATTCGAGTTTAAATTTGCATGGTTTTTTAGCTTATTTTTGGTTCACGCCCTCTTACAACTGAATGCGCTCCTGGCATCAGCACCGGAGTGCGATCTGATTTCTTGGCGATGGGCGGCTGTGAGAATGAGAAGTGAATGCCTGAGATTCTGTGAGGTGATGGACAAAAGGCCTTCCACTGTCCCAATGTAATTATTTAGTTTAAGTTTCATAGCGCATTAGTTTTTACTGGAATGTTAAGTAAATGTGTTTGATAATAAAATAAATTGGCATACCTTACAGACTATCCCGCTTATTCATAAACGTCTCACAAGCTTCATTTAGGTAAATTATGCTTTGTCTGTTTCTATCAAACAAACAAACGCAACTGTAAAAGTGACAGGGAAGGACAAAATATTATTTACTTAAATAAGGTTTGTGAAACGTTTATGAATAAACGGGTATGGGTATAGCTCTATATTTATTTTTTACGTTGACGTCGATAGTGGCTTTAGGTTCGAAGTTAAGTTCGGGACATAGTAAAGAGGTAAGTTTATTTTAATAAGCTGTCCTAATTTATTAGGCTGTATTATTGTCAGATATGTTCAAGCTATCACTGCGTAACCACTAAAGCTGTCGCTAGACTAACATATTAAAATTATATTTTTAATTCTTTATTCTACTCGTCGACTTTTAATGCTTGAATTGAGACTCGTTTTTTTTATTATTTAGACTTTGTACGAATATACGAAACTACGAGTGAATACTTTTCGATGGAGCTTTTATGATCTCAAATGTTAGCATTGCCGACTATGCTGAAATGGATTTTCATACAGTTTTATATAACAATCAGGCGCCGCCGCTGCTATCGGGCGGGTACCGTCACAATCCACCGAATTTGATATAAGTTTATGAATGAATTGAAGATGAATTGAAGTTACGCAATCATATGGAGGTAGGAGTTTGTGATACATTCGTCGAACTCAATTCTTACCGGCTTGCCTATTTTGAGCACTCGTAGAAAAAGTATTCTATAAAATAGTGATATAATTAAGCTTTTCAATCTCGTACCTTACTTAGGCCACTCAGCAAGTTTTGTGGGCTAAACACGGTACTCGAATGAAAAGCTTTTCATTATGTCAGGATTGTATAAAATACTATTTATTAAGAGAAAGTCGGAATAACGGATTAATGCGGAGATGAGTGTGAATTTTAACGTGTCCGTTTAATTTGATTGTGTTATCATGATCACTAAATGATCTATATTTTCTTATTTTTAGATTAGTTGTTAACTACAGTAATATTTTCTATTTCTCGTTTGTACAATCTCTTCTCGATTGTCTCACACTAATTGTCGAAACATATGACTACGGTATTCGATAAAGTAAGATCTACATAACTGATAGCCGGGACTACAAAGGTCTAAGCAAACAGTCCGGGTCAGGGCACGGGCAAAAACGTCGATAATGGGTTTAGGATTCGCTTGAGGTTAAGTTCAGGAGGGAACAGAATTTAAAGCAGATGTGGAGACCGAGGCTATGTAGGTTGCTTTTCGGCTAAAGGTTTGTGTTACGAACGCAACCTTGTTTTGTATAAATTCTTGCAGTTGTTAAACGTTCGGACTCGGCTAGTATTCGGGGGCTTTTTTTAAGCACTGGCAACGCACCGCATAAGCTTAGGCGCGGCCAATCAGGATTAAGTTTAAAATAAGATGTACTTATTAGTCAAATTCAAGCACTTTCGCTCTTAACCGTTTTTGGCAATACCTTTGTAAACCAGTACTTTTGGAAATTACACATCTACTTGTACATCAAAGTATTATTTGAGTCGTTGAGTTCCTGTCTATATAGTTTTTGTTTTAGTTGTGATATCACTGATCTAAACTTTTACGGTTGTTATGACAAAGAGGGACTTAACCGCCTATGTAGACAAAAAAATAATTACTTTAAATTTTTATTTAAAACTTTATTTTATATTTTATCAGTCAGTAATCTGGTAACAGAACTTAGTAACCAACTAGGTATATATGGATGGTACAAGAAGGATATAAATCTCTATGTTACAAAAGTGTCCGTCAAAAGGCGATAAACTGATGGCGCCACAATGATATTAAATTGATTAAATTAAAATAAAAAAAATTTTGAAATAAAAAAAAATTAAATCCAAAATAATTATTTGCGGAGATGAAAAACACTCTGAATATTAATTTTATTTAGAAAGTCATATAAGTATTAAATATGGGTAATTCATTTCAAATGCTGAACTATACCTAGCGCCACCCGGAGATATTTGGAACTATTGTTTAGTGCTTACCGCTGGACACTTTTTCTACCGTTTTCCTATAAGAGAGTTCCATCCTTCCTATACCATCCATATAGGTATATATAACATCCCCGCCGCATTCTTCTTTTTCATTTAAATTATTGTTTGCGTTTACAAACTTAAAAAATCTAATAGCCCATAGACCTAAATTCATGAAATTTGGCAAGAAGCATAAGTAAAGGAAAAAGTCCAAAAATCTTTTATTTGTTGCTTCATAAAAAAAATGCGTAAAAACATTTGACCCTCAATCCAATTTTTCTCTTCATCACATACAGCAATGTTCCATGATTGTTAAAAAAGTGTGATGTACGGAACCCGCAGGGCACTAGTCCAACTTGTACTTGGCCGGTTTTTTTCTATTAAATACAGTTTATGAGTAAACAAAATTAGTATAATACATATTTATAACTAACATGTGGCTTGCGTAATATCGCCACGTCCTTTTTCTTGAACTTGGCTTGACATACAACCGCACTCATAAGTTATATCTAAACACGCGGCAGCGTGTCAAGCCAAGTTCAAGCAAAGGAACTGGCTAGCCAGCGCCAAGTGTATATTTACACGAACCACTTGGTGCCACTTTTGACCCTTCTATAACTCAAAACCTCTTTAACGTAAACACATAAAACTACGTGTGTTTAATTATATCCATAAGGACATCTAGAAGCCCAAATTTCATGAAGCTAGCTCAAACGGTTATAAATATATGAAGGTCAAAAAGTCGTAAATTGTAGCACTGACTGACTGACATATAGTACCTAATCCTAACCTACTTCCAGATGACCTAGAAGGATGAAATTTGGAATCCAGCTCGGTAATTGTGTGTAAGCGTAGGAAAAAATCTTTTTATCAGCCAGTTTTTATCAGAATAAAATATATATATATATGTGTTGAATAACTTTATAAAATGACTGATGTAATGAAAACTGGTCAAGTCAAATCTAACCTCCTTTAAGATCTCACATTTTTAAATAACAGCAATTGTTATAGGTATCCAATAAAGCAAAGAAATAGAGTTTAATACTTGTTCATAATGTTATTTTGTTCCTGTAAATACATATTTGGATTTTGCATAGAACTTGGCACTCATTTAGATCTCCATTCTTTTTGCGGCGAAGCCCACAGACAAGCATAATTTTTGTATTGAACTTGGCTCTCTTTTTTTACATTTATATTACATATATTATTTACTTTGAAGGTGATATCAAGTACATTTCGTTTATTAAGTAATTACCTGTCGTTCATTATTCGTTAAAATATATTACTTTTAGTTACGCTTCAGTAACAAACAAAAAAATCTTAAAAAACCGTCTACACTCATAACCTAATAGAAATTCAAAATCACTCGGACCTAGTTATAAATTCAGTAAGTTTTAGTGTACAGTCGCCATCAAATATATCGGAGCGGCCAAGGTACTCAAATATATCTAAACATGCACTTTATCGCCTTGACAATAGAGGCGTTGTTCAGATATTTGTGACTACCTTGTCCGCTTTGATATATCTGATGGCGACTGTACATCTAGAGGTCCTTAAATTGCCCTCGTAAAGTCCGCGAGACTGTTATGAATAAAGATTTACTCCCTAGTGCGGAAACTAGACACCCGCGGGTACTTAGAGATCATAGATTATCTGTTAATGATCATGTGATAAAGTTGATATTATTTATTTTCTTTAGTAGTCTCTGAGGGTGATAAAAGTATGTTTACCACTGATTTAAACTATAATGGTTTTGAAACATACCATTGTGGTTCCACTCCACGAGGATAATGACGTTCTCGAAACGTCGGAAGTAATTATCAAATTATAAGAGCTCTAAGAGAGTTAATAAATAATTTAGATTTGAAATAAAACAATTAAAAACGGATTTTATCGCGTGTATTGAGCTTAAATTACATCCCGACGTTTCGAACACTTTGACCACGAACGCTGTAAAGTGTTCGAAACGTCGGGATGTAATTTAAGCTCAATACACGCGATAAAATCCGTTTTTAATTGTTTTATTTCATGAATAACTATCGCGGCAACCGAAGACAATATTAATTTAGATTTATTATAGTTTTAGTTCGTTTTATTTGTTATAATATTATTAGGAGTCAAGGCCTCAGTACCTTGTTACCGCTGACATTTTCTATACCTATTCCAATTTTCAGCATTCTACGTCAAACTGTGTACGAGAAATTGATCAAACGATCAATTTCGGCGACCGAAGTGATTATCAAATTTATACACGCAGCTTAATAAAATTATTTTTTAATGGTACTAAAAGGTGTTTACATTACACACCTTAAAAACTGTAAGTAGAGATGTGCCGTTCACAAGATCGTTCTCCGTTCACTATGGGAAATATTCGCGAGAACGTTTCCCATACAAACCGGAAGGCCTAGCCAACGTGCCAATCGTTTACCCTCCGTAGGGAACGAAACGCAACTGTCACTGTCGCACTAATATAGAAGAGTGATAGAGAGAGATGACTACGCTACGCCACGGAGCGTTAACGATTGCCACGTTGGCTAAGCCCCGTAACGTTGTCGATGGTAGTGTTTTATTTGAAATGTAGGTAGTCAAATTTATATGACTATCCAGCTTAGCAATTACAAAATAAAAAATAAAATATTTATTTATCATACGATACGATAGCCATACGGCTACATGTCACTGGATATAGAAATGCCGATATGATATGATGCCGAGAAACCACTGAAAGATAAAATAATAATAATAATAATTTCTTCCGGTTCTTCATCCATAGTCCAGTAGTTAATCCATACTTTTTACCCAATAGCCTAGTACATTTTAGACTCCATTAACTCTCGATAGTCTTTACACCATGGCTGGTGCTGTTTCTGCATGCGTCCCATGACACGGGTAGGGGCAGCATCCGCTTAGTGTACCCCTCACTTTTCATTAAATTGTCGAAAGGGCCTCTGCGCGTTGGCTTCGGCTCCGCATATGCCTCCCAAAGGTCCGGAACACAATTGTTCCGTGGTTGGGAAAGACATACAAATAATAATTTAAGATCTTAAGAGGCCTTATTCCCATGAACGTTCCTCAATTTCATGAAATCTTACTCGATAGATGGCGGTAGCGCTCAGTACGCGACCGCTGGCAATGATCGACGATCAAACGATCTTGATCGTTTTCAACTTCAATTACAAGTAAAATTCTTTTTACGCATAAGTTACACACAGGCTATTTATTTTCTTTTATATGGAAGATACTACTAATTAAAGTATGTAGTAGGGACTGTTGGAGATACTTTTCGAATTAAAAGTATAATAAATTTCGAATTTCGAAAATTAGGTTTATTTAGTATTGTATAGACTGTTTTACACTTATGTTTCATTTTTTACCCTCCTTCAATATGCCTGTATTCGGTAGGAAATAATTTATTACTTATACATACATAGGTAGTATTTTTTTTATTTTTTTTTTATTCCAATATGGCTGAAATTTTTTTTTTGTAAAAATGGTCATGGTTGCAAATTTCGACTACTTCGGGTGTGTAGATTACGAAAATGATCATCGTCATGGTAGTCATTTTCGACTAACTCAGGATGTGCAGAATTTAAAAATAATGGTTATTTTAAAAACAAAGATGGCGGTCATACACTTTATGGTAAAAATCGTTATGGTAGTAATTTCCGATTAATTCAGGGGTGTAGATTTCGGAAAAAAGGACGGTTTTAAAATCAATGATGGCGGAAACGGAAAATTCTGTCAAAATCGTCATGGTAGTCATTTCCGACTAATTCGGGTAAGCAGATATCGAAAATAATGTCTATATTGAAATCCAAGATGGCGGTCATACACTTTTTTTTGTAAAAATCGTTATGGTAGTCATTTCCGATTAATTCAGGGGTGTAGATTTCGAAAATAAGGTCCGTTTTAAAATCAAAGATGGCGGAAACGGAAAATTCTGTCAAAATCGTCATGGTAGTCATTTCCGACTAATTCGGGTAAGCAAATATCGAAAATAATGTCTATTTTGAAATCCAAGATGGCGGTCATACACTTTTTTTGTAAAAATCGTTATGGTAGTCATTTTCGATTAATTCAGGGGTGTAGATTTCGAAAATAAGGTCCGTTTTAAAATCGAAGATGGCGGAAACGGAAAATTCTGTCAAAATCGTCATGGTAGTCATTTCTGACTAATTCGGGTAAGCAAATATCGAAAATAATGTCTATTTCGAAATCCAAGATGGCGGTAATACACTTTTTTGTAAAAATCGTTATGGTAGTCATTTTCGATTAATTCAGGGGTCTAGATTTCGAAAATAGGGACCGTTTTAAAATCAAAGATGGCGGAAACGGAAACTTCTATTAAAATCGTCATGGTAGTCATTTCCGACTAATTCGGGTAAGCGGATATCGAAAATAATGTCTATTTTGAAATCCAAGATGGCGGTCATACACTTTTTTTGTAAAAATCGTTATGGTAGACATTTCCGATTAATTCAGGGGTGTAGATTTCGAAAATAAGGTCCGTTTTAAAATCGAAGATGGCGGAAACGGAAAATTCTGTCAAAATCGTCATGGTAGTCATTTCCAACTAATTCGGGTAAGCAAATATCGAAAATAATGTCTATTTTGAAATCCAAGATGGCGGTCATACACTTTTTTGTAAAAATCGTTACGGTAGTCATTTTTGATTAATTCAGGGGTGTAGATTTCGAAAATAAGGACCGTTTTAAAATCAAAGATGGCGGAAACGGAAAATTCTGTCAAAATCGTCATGGTAGTCATTTCCGACTAATTCGGGTAAGCAGATATCGAAAATAATGTCTATTTTGAAATCCAAATGGCGGTCATACACTTTTTTGGTAAAATCCGTTAAATTTGTCACGGTAGCCATTTTCGACTAATTTGGGTGTGCAGATTTCGAAAATATTGTCTATTTTGAAATCCAAGATGGCGGTTATATACTTTTTTGGTAAAAATCGTTAAATCGAAAATAAAGACCGTTTTAAAATACAAGATGGCAGAAATGGAAAATTTTGTCAAAATCGTCATGGTAGTCGTCTTCGACTAATTCGGGGGTGTAGATTTCGAAAATGATGTCTATTTTGAAATCTAAGATGGCGGTAATACACTTTTTTGTAAAAATCGTTATGGTAGTCATTTTCGATTAATTCAGGGGTGTAGATTTCGAAAATAAGGTCCATTTTAAAATCAAAGATGGCGGAAACGGAAAATTCTGTTAAAATCGTCATGGTAGTCATTTCCGACTAATTCGGGTAAGCAGATATCGAAAATAATGTCTATTTTGAAATCCAAGATGGCGGTCAAACACTTTTTTGGTAAAAATCGTTATGGTAGTCATTTTCGGTTAATTTAGGGGTGTAGATTTCGAAAATAAGGTCCGTTTTAAAATCGAAGATGGCGGAAACTGAAAATTCTGTCAAAATCGTCATGGTAGTCATTTCCGACTAATTCGGGTAAGCAGATATCGAAAATAATGTCTATTTTGAAATCCAAGATGGCGGTCAAACACTTTATGGTAAAAATCGTTATGGTAGTCATATCTGATTAATTCAGGGGTGTAGATTTCGGAAAAAATGACGGTTTGAAAATCAAAGACGGCGGAAACGGAAAATTTTGGTCATAATCGTCATGGTAGTCATTTCCGACTAATTCGGGTGTGCAGATTTCGAAACTAATGTCTATTTAGAAATCCAAGATGGCGGTCAAACACTTTTTTGGTAAAAATCGTTATGGTAGTCATTTTCGATTAATTCAGGGCTGTAGATTTCGAAAATAAGGTCCGTTTTAAAATCAAAGATGGCGGAAACGGAAAATTCTGTCAAAATCGTCATGGTAGTCATTTCCGACTAATTAGGGTGTGCAGATTTCGAAAATAATGTCTATTTAGACATCCAAGATGGCGGTCAAACACTTTATTTGTAAAAATCGTTATGGTAGACATTTCCGATTAATTCAGGGGTGTAGATTTCAAAATAAAGGACGGTTTTAAAATCAAAGATGGCGGAAACGGAAAATTTTGTCAGAATCGTCATGGTAGTCATTTCCGACTAATTCGGGTAAGCAGATATCGAAAATAATGTCTATTTTGAAATCCAAGATGGCGGTCATACACTTTTTTTGTAAAAATCGTTACAGTAGTCATTTTCGACTACTGCAGGGATGTATATTTAAAAAAAAAGACCGTTTTAAAATTCAAGACGACTTGATGGCGGCCATACACTTTTTACTTGAAAATCGTAATGGACGTCATTTCTAATTAATTCTGGGATGAATAATTCGAAAATAGGGACCGTTTTAAACTCAAAGATGGGGGAACTGAAAATTTTGTCAAAATCGTCATGGTTGTCGTCTTCGACTAATTTGGGTGCGCAGATTTTGAAAATAATGTCTGTTTTAAAATCCAAGATGGCGATCAAACACTTTTTGGTGAAAATCTATATGGTAGTCATTTTCGATTAATTCAAGTGTGTAGATGTCGAAAATAAGGACCGTTTTAAAATCAAAGATGGCGGAAATGAAAAATTTTCAAATTCGTCATGGAAGTCGTTTTCGACTATTTCGGTAATTGTCGAAAATAATGTCTATTTTGAAATCCAAGATGGCGATCACACACTTTACTTGTTATTTTAGCCATTTTCGATTAATTCCGGCGTGTAGATTTCAAGAATAAAGTCCGTTTCAAAATCCAAGATGGCAGAAATGGTCATTCATTTATAAAAATCGTTGGTATTCAGATATGTCGATTTCAAAAACAAATTCTGTTTTAAAATTCAAGACGGCGGCCATATACTTTTTTGTATTCCCGATTGAATCTAAAATGACTACCATAACGACAAATTGAACGATTTTTACAAAAAAAGTGTATGACGGATTTCAAAACATCTTGGACTTCAAAATAAACATTATTTTCGATATCTGCTTACCCGAATTAGTCGGAAATGACTACCATGACGATTTTGACAGAATTTTCCGTTTTCGCCATCTTTGATTTTAAAACGGACCTTATTTTCGAAATCTACACCCCTGAATTAATCGAAAATGACTACCATAACTATTTTTACAAAAAAAGTGTATGACCGCCATCTTGGATTTCAAAATAGACATTATTTTCGATATCTGCTTACCCGAATTAGTCGGAAATGACTACCATGACGATTCTGACAAAATTTTCCGTTTCTGCCATCTTTGATTTTAAAACCGTCCTTTTTTCCGAAATCTACACCCCTGAATTAATCGGAAATGTCTACCATAACGATTTTTACAAAAAAAGTGTTTGACCGCCATCTTGGATGCCTAAATAGACATTATTTTCGAAATCTGCACACCCTAATTAGTCGGAAATGACTACCATGACGATTTTGACAGAATTTTCCGTTTCCGCCATCATTGATTTTAAAACGGACCTTATTTTCGAAATCTACAGCCCTGAATTAATCGAAAATGACTACCATAACGATTTTTACCAAAAAAGAGTTTGACCGCCATCTTGGATTTCTAAATAGACATTAGTTTCGAAATCTGCACACCCGAATTAGTCGGAAATGACTACCATGACGATTTTGACAGAATTTTCCGTTTCCGCCATCTTTGATTTTAAAACTGACCTTATTTTCGAAATCTACACCCCTGAATTAATCGAAAATGACTACCATAACGATTTTTACAAAAAAGTGTATGACCGCCATCTTCGATTTCAAAACAGACATCATTTTCGAAATCTACACCCCCGAATTAGTCGAAGACGACTACCATGACGATTTTGACAAGATTTTCCATTTCCGCCATCTTGTATTTTAAAACGGTTTTTATTTTCGATTTAACGATTTTTACCAAAAAAGTGTATAACCGCCATCTTGGATTTCAAAATAGACAATATTTTCGAAATCTGCACACCCAAATTAGTCGAAAATGGCTACCGTGACAAATTTAACGGATTTTACCAAAAAAGTGTATGACCGCCATTTGGATTTCAATATAGACATTATTTTCGATATCTGCTTACCCGAATTAGTCGGAAATGACTACCATGACGATTTTGACAGAATTTTCCGTTTCCGCCATCTTTGATTTTAAAACGGTCCTTATTTTCGAAATCTACACCCCTGAATTAATCAAAAATGACTACCATAACGATTTTTACAAAAAAGTGTATGGCCGCCATCTTGGATTTCAAAATAGACATTATTTTCGATATTTGCTTACCCGAATTAGTCGGAAATGACTACCATGATGATTTTGACAGAATTTTCGGTTTCCGCCATCTTTGATTTTAAAACGGACCTTATTTTCGAAATCTACACCCCTGAATTAATCGAAAATGACTACCATAACGATTTTTACAAAAAAGTGTATGACCGCCATCTTCGATTTCAAAATAGACATCATTTTCGAAATCTACACCCCCGAATTAGTCGAAGACGACTACCATGACGATTTTGACAAAATTTTCCATTTCCGCCATCTTGTATTTTAAAACGGTCTTTATTTTCGAATTAACGATTTTTACCAAAAAAGTGTATAACCGCCATCTTGGATTTCATAATATACAATATTTTCGAAATCTGCACACCCAAATTAGTCGAAAATGGCTACCGTGACAAATTTAACGGATTTTACCAAAAAAGTGTATGACCGCCATTTGGATTTCAAAATAGACATTATTTTCGATATCTGCTTACCCGAATTAGTCGGAAATGGCTACCATGACGATTTTGACAGAATTTTCCGTTTCCGCCATCTTCGATTTTAAAACGGACCTTATTTTCGAAATCTACACCCCTAAATTAACCGAAAATGACTACCATAACGATTTTTACCAAAAAAGTGTTTCACCGCCATCTTGGACTTCAAAATAGACATTATTTTCGATATCTGCTTACCCGAATTAGTCGGAAATTACTACCATGACGATTTTGACAGAATTTTCCGTTTTCGCCATCTTTGATTTTAAAACGGACCTTATTTTCGAAATCTACACCCCTGAATTAATCGAAAATGACTACCATAACTATTTTTACAAAAAAAGTGTATGACCGCCATCTTGGATTTCAAAATAGACATTATTTTCGATATCTGCTTACCCGAATTAGTCGGAAATGACTACCATGACGATTCTGACAAAATTTTCCGTTTCTGCCATCTTTGATTTTAAAACCGTCCTTTTTTCCGAAATCTACACCCCTGAATTAATCGGAAATGTCTACCATAACGATTTTTACAAAAAAAGTGTTTGACCGCCATCTTGGATGCCTAAATAGACATTATTTTCGAAATCTGCACACCCTAATTAGTCGGAAATGACTACCATGACGATTTTGACAGAATTTTCCGTTTCCGCCATCATTGATTTTAAAACGGACCTTATTTTCGAAATCTACAGCCCTGAATTAATCGAAAATGACTACCATAACGATTTTTACCAAAAAAGAGTTTGACCGCCATCTTGGATTTCTAAATAGACATTAGTTTCGAAATCTGCACACCCGAATTAGTCGGAAATGACTACCATGACGATTTTGACAGAATTTTCCGTTTCCGCCATCTTTGATTTTAAAACTGACCTTATTTTCGAAATCTACACCCCTGAATTAATCGAAAATGACTACCATAACGATTTTTACAAAAAAGTGTATGACCGCCATCTTCGATTTCAAAACAGACATCATTTTCGAAATCTACACCCCCGAATTAGTCGAAGACGACTACCATGACGATTTTGACAAGATTTTCCATTTCCGCCATCTTGTATTTTAAAACGGTTTTTATTTTCGATTTAACGATTTTTACCAAAAAAGTGTATAACCGCCATCTTGGATTTCAAAATAGACAATATTTTCGAAATCTGCACACCCAAATTAGTCGAAAATGGCTACCGTGACAAATTTAACGGATTTTACCAAAAAAGTGTATGACCGCCATTTGGATTTCAATATAGACATTATTTTCGATATCTGCTTACCCGAATTAGTCGGAAATGACTACCATGACGATTTTGACAGAATTTTCCGTTTCCGCCATCTTTGATTTTAAAACGGTCCTTATTTTCGAAATCTACACCCCTGAATTAATCAAAAATGACTACCATAACGATTTTTACAAAAAAGTGTATGGCCGCCATCTTGGATTTCAAAATAGACATTATTTTCGATATTTGCTTACCCGAATTAGTCGGAAATGACTACCATGATGATTTTGACAGAATTTTCGGTTTCCGCCATCTTTGATTTTAAAACGGACCTTATTTTCGAAATCTACACCCCTGAATTAATCGAAAATGACTACCATAACGATTTTTACAAAAAAGTGTATGACCGCCATCTTCGATTTCAAAATAGACATCATTTTCGAAATCTACACCCCCGAATTAGTCGAAGACGACTACCATGACGATTTTGACAAAATTTTCCATTTCCGCCATCTTGTATTTTAAAACGGTCTTTATTTTCGAATTAACGATTTTTACCAAAAAAGTGTATAACCGCCATCTTGGATTTCATAATATACAATATTTTCGAAATCTGCACACCCAAATTAGTCGAAAATGGCTACCGTGACAAATTTAACGGATTTTACCAAAAAAGTGTATGACCGCCATTTGGATTTCAAAATAGACATTATTTTCGATATCTGCTTACCCGAATTAGTCGGAAATGGCTACCATGACGATTTTGACAGAATTTTCCGTTTCCGCCATCTTCGATTTTAAAACGGACCTTATTTTCGAAATCTACACCCCTAAATTAACCGAAAATGACTACCATAACGATTTTTACCAAAAAAGTGTTTCACCGCCATCTTGGACTTCAAAATAGACATTATTTTCGATATCTGCTTACCCGAATTAGTCGGAAATTACTACCATGACGATTTTGACAGAATTTTCCGTTTCCGCCATCTTTGATTTTAAAACGGACCTTATTTTCGAAATCTACACCCCTGAATTAATCGAAAATGACTACCATAACGATTTTTATAAAAAAGTGTATGACCGCCATCTTCGATTTCAAAATAGACATCATTTTCGAAATCTACACCCCCGAATTAGTCGAAGACGACTACCATGACGATTTTGACAAAATTTTCCATTTCCGCCATCTTGTATTTTAAAACGGTCTTTATTTTCGATTTAACGACTTTTACCTAAAAAGTGTAAAACCGCCATCTTGGATTTCAAAATAGACAATATTTTCGAAATCTGCACACCCAAATTAGTCGAAAATGGCTACCGTGACAAATTTAACGGATTTTACCAAAAAAGTGTATGGCCGCCATTTGGATTTCAAAATAGACATTATTTTCGATATCTGCTTACCCGAATTAGTCGGAAATGACTACCATGACGATTTTGACAGAATTTTCCGTTTCCGCCATCTTTGATTTTAAAACGGTCCTTATTTTCGAAATCTACGCCCCTGAATTAATCAAAAATGACTACCATAACGATTTTTACAAAAAAGTGTATGACCGCCATCTTGGATTTCAAAATAGACATTATTTTCGATATTTGCTTACCCGAATTAGTCGGAAATGACTACCATGACGATTTTGACAGAATTTTCCGTTTCCGCCATCTTCGATTTTAAAACGGACCTTATTTTCGAAATCTACACCCCTGAATTAATCGAAAATGACTACCATAACGATTTTTACAAAAAAGTGTATGACCGCCATCTTCGATTTCAAAATAGACATCATTTTCGAAATCTACACCCCCGAATTAGTCGAAGACGACTACCATGACGATTTTGACAAAATTTTCCATTTCCGCCATCTTGTATTTTAAAACGGTCTTTATTTTCGAATTAACGATTTTTACCAAAAAAGTGTATAACCGCCATCTTGGATTTCATAATATACAATATTTTCGAAATCTGCACACCCAAATTAGTCGAAAATGGCTACCGTGACAAATTTAACGGATTTTACCAAAAAAGTGTATGACCGCCATTTGGATTTCAAAATAGACATTATTTTCGATATCTGCTTACCCGAATTAGTCGGAAATGGCTGCCATGACGATTTTGACAGAATTTTCCGTTTCCGCCATCTTCGATTTTAAAACGGACCTTATTTTCGAAATCTACACCCCTGAATTAATCGAAAATGACTACCATAACGATTTTTACAAAAAAAGTGTATGACCGCCATCTTGGATTTCAAAATAGACATTATTTTCGATATCCGCTTACCCGAATTAGTCGGAAATGACTACCATGACGATTTTAATAGAAGTTTCCGTTTCCGCCATCTTTGATTTTAAAACGGTCCCTATTTTCGAAATCTAGACCCCTGAATTAATCGAAAATGACTACCATAACGATTTTTACAAAAAAGTGTATTACCGCCATCTTGGATTTCGAAATAGACATTATTTTCGATATTTGCTTACCCGAATTAGTCAGAAATGACTACCATGACGATTTTGACAGAATTTTCCGTTTCCGCCATCTTCGATTTTAAAACGGACCTTATTTTCGAAATCTACACCCCTGAATTAATCGAAAATGACTACCATAACGATTTTTACAAAAAAAGTGTATGACCGCCA
This sequence comes from Pammene aurita, assembly GCA_947086415.1. Classification (NCBI taxonomy): domain Eukaryota; kingdom Metazoa; phylum Arthropoda; class Insecta; order Lepidoptera; family Tortricidae; genus Pammene; species Pammene aurita. Next base: position 17,613,397 of record OX352315.1, read on the forward strand.
TCTTGGATTTCAAAATAGACATTATTTTCGATATTTGCTTACCCGAATTAGTCGGAAATGACTACCATGACGATTTTGACAGAATTTTCCGTTTCCGCCATCTTTGATTTTAAAACGGACCTTATTTTCGAAATCTACACCCCTGAATTAATCGGAAATGACTACCATAACGATTTTTACAAAAAAAAGTGTATGACCGCCATCTTGGATTTCAATATAGACATTATTTTCGATATCTGCTTACCCGAATTAGTCGGAAATGACTACCATGACGATTTTGACAGAATTTTCCGTTTCCGCCATCATTGATTTTAAAACGGTCCTTATTTTCGAAATCTACACCCCTGAATTAATCGGAAATTACTACCATAACGATTTTTCCATAAAGTGTATGACCGCCATCTTTGTTTTTAAAATAACCATTATTTTTTGAATTCTGCACATCGTGAGTTAGTCGAAAATGACTACCATGACGATATTGACAAAATTGTCTAGTTTTCAAATAAAAAATCATTTTACGTCACACCTGGCCATAATGTGAGTTTTACCGCACGCTACGCTAATTGTGTACTCACCACGGGCAGTAAAAAAGAAAGCCCGAAATCGCATATTTACAACCCTCGCCTGCGGCTCGGGTTACAAATACCTGCGATTTCGGGCTTTCTTTCTTTTACAGTCCTTGGTAAGTAATGTACTATAATAATATTAAAGTAAAGTAAATATTTCAATGTTTTATTTCAAGGATCTTTATAATTCAATCGCACTTCTCGCAACTATAGGGCAATGGAAACCGGTCACTACGTGTTGGGGATTTCATACAACGTTACCCGTTTTAGTGGCCTCTTAGTGTATCTAGCTGGCAAACTTACGTAATGCGCGTAGGACGATTTAGCACAGGTCCGTCGTCTGTGAGCTCTCGTTCCATACTGAGCTAGAGGCGACGGCGCGATGTGTTTTGTCAAGTTTTTAACCGATTTAGAGTCATCTTCAAAAAATTACACTTTATTTAAATTTTGCGTTACAATAATGATTTTTTTTTTCGTGGTAGATCTATAGCTTAACTTTAATATATTTATATCTTTAGGGCAGAATAATTATAGGACTTCCGTGAAAAAAATTAAATGTAAACCTGTTTTCATCAAAAAAATTGCAATATTCAGAAGGTATTTAGTCTATTATCCAAGATGAATCTTAAATTTTTCTTACCATGGCCGTCTTGAACATGATATACTGAATTGAATTGTATTCAAATTTTATGAGAAAGGTTCCCTTTATTTGAGTAATCTGAAAAAAAACCAGACGTCTAACTGCAAACTCTGAAGAGGCCTGCCAAGAGAAGCCATGTTTTTCAGGTTTTTTTCTCAAAAATGTAATATTTTTTCCCATGGCCGTCTAGATAAAGGAACGGACTATTATATGCATTAAAAGTTAATTTAAAAACACAAAGCATTTTCGCTATAACCTCCGAAGAAAATGATGCATTTCGCAAATTACGCGCATTTTGGGAATAAGGCCTCTTAAGGCCGATAAGTGTAGGTAAAATTTTGAGATAAAACTCTCTTATTTCAATTCTTGCTATTGTTGGATTCATGGACAAAAGCTACAAAACTTTTACAAACTGACTCTCATAAATGTTTTCGTATTTGGAAAATGAAATATTCTCATAAATTCGCTCACTTTATTTATTGTGTAAACGTTAGAATTATGAAAGGGGAAATCGTTTATACAAAAATCTTTCAAAATTTACTTTAATTCTGTCCTTGACGATATTAAGTTGACTCTTGACCTTGAGGTTACCTGCCCTTCTCGTAGGACACAAACCTTTAAACTTATTTTAATATTGTAATTGTAAAAGACTTTAATGGTAACTAAACGATCCAATCCGTTGAAAATTTTAGTCACGCAAAACTTTACCAAGATAAATATGAAACCTACAAAAATTGGAAACACATGACTCGTTCAAAAAAGTAAATGGCCGTTTAAAGATCTATTTTAACTAGCTGCAAGGCTAAAATTGTTGCTACCACCCTTTATGCTTTAGGATTATAATATTTATTCTCAAGCCTCGAGGTAACCCTTTAAATACTGTGACTTAAATGGGAATTATAATTTAACCCTCTCGGGAGAATTTATGTAGTAGCTTTGCATTTAGATTATCTAAGTTGGACGTTGGAAGAAGACCATCATTTAAACATTGAGTCTGTAAGTTCCACTGCAATTAACACTAAATTATATTTATACATATAAAGAGTTATATTTCATAACCCCTCCCGGTACGATGGGCTAAATTAACTACTACTGAATGGACCGAACAAATCGGCCGGAGCAGAGGCAGATCAGAAAGGAGATGGCATTTTGTAGCAATTGGCGAGAGCATGCACAAGGCCGTGACGAGTGGCGGAAGCGAGGGGAGGCGTTTACCCAGCAGTGGGATACAATATAGGCTACACAATAAAAGTAGTAGGTATAAAATCTGTTTAGTTTTTACTCCATATTCATCCAGTTTAGAATAGGTACCTAAATCAGGTGAAAAATAAACACATTTGTAGATTCATCGCCTATCTATTGACCGACCGGGAAGAGTAACACTTATTTAAACAGTGAATCTGGAAAATTTTACCTTTGTTAAGCTATCTTTGAAGTTATACGGCTTAGTGCCGTAGCATACTTAAACTAAATTGTAGCAAAATAAAACTGTAGAAGGGTAATTTACAATGATAAAAATTATTTCGTTATGGATGCCGAATGGGACTCACGTCATTGACTGCGCACATGTGCTTTAGGCCTTAGAATCCAGTACCTCTACCACGAGTCATGCAAATAAGCCCAATACGAGATTCGTTCACGAATTCGTAATTTTTTTTTTTTTTTTTATAAAATAGGAGGTAAACGAGCAGACGAATCGCCTGATGGTAAGCAATTAACGCCGCCCATAGACGCCCGCAACACCAGAGGGGTCACAAGCACGTTGCCGGCCTTTAAGATGGGAATACGCTCTTTTCTTGAAGGTTTGAAGGTCGTATCGGTCCGGAAATACCGCAGACGACAGTTCATTCCACAGTTTTGTTGTGCGAGGCAGGAAGTTTCTCGAGAAACGCACAATTGAGGACTGCCAACCATCTAAGTGGTGATGATGGTAATGCTGTCGCGTAGGACGATGGCGGAAAGAAGCGGCAGGGATTAATCCGAACAATTCCTCGGAGCACTCTCCATGATAGAGGCGGTAGAAGATGCAGAGCGAGGCTACATCTCTACGCAGCGCCAAGGAGTCAAGCCGATCCGTAAAATCCTGGCAGCCGACAATTCGAGTCGCTCTCCGTTGGATGCGGTCCAGAGGGAGAAGTTGGTACTGGGGCGCTCCCGCCCACAGATGAGAACAGTATTCCATATGTGGGCGTACCTGTGCCTTGTAAAGCTGGAGGCGGTGGGCCGGAGTGAAATACTGTCTCGATCTGTTGAGCACACCGAGCTTTTTTGAGGCCAACTTGGCCTTACCCTCTAAATGGCCGCGGAACTGGACTTCACTCGAAATGTCGACGCCAAGGATCTGGACACTGGCAGTGGCAGTTAAGGAAGTGCTCTCAAAACGAGGTAAAGCGACAAACGCAAGCTTTTTTGCGGTAAACACGCAAACCTGTGTCTTGGTAGGGTTAAAATGGACTAAATTTAGTCGACCCCATTCTGAAACTTCTTTAAGGGAAGTCTCAACTTCAGACACAAGTTTGTCCCGGCTCTCAATGACATTCTCCCGAGAAATGTTGGTTCGGCCGGTGTAGTAGGCATCACCCGTACTATCGTCTGCATAACAATGTATGCCGCTAATCTGCAGCATGTCATTGATATGCAGAAGGAACAGCGTGGGTGATAGCACGCAGCCTTGGGGGACACCAGCATTCACAGACATGGAGTCAGAGCATTCACCGTCAACTACGACCTTGATGCGTCTGTCTGCAAGAAAGCTACTGACCCATTCACACAATTTCTCGGGAAGCCCATAAGAAGGAAGTTTCGATAGAAGTGCTTTGTGCCATACCCGATCAAAGGCCTTCGCAATATCCAAACTAACTGCCAATGCTTCACCCTTTGTCTCGATCGCCTGCGCCCAACGATGTGTCAGGTAAACTAGAAGATCACCAGCCGAGCGGCCCCCACGGAAACCGTATTGGCGGTCGCTGAGCAACTGGTGGTCCTCTAGGTACCGAAGGAGCTGGCAGTTGATAGTGGATTCCATTATCTTCGAGAACAGGGAGGTAATAGCTATTGGCCTGTATTTGTATGGAGAATTTGTGCAGAGCCTCTAGTGGTCACTTATAGAACTAAAAATTACTGCCATACCATAAGTTAAATTATCGTTTATGCCATTCGCTCACGAAAGTTCGATTGCTTGTTTCGTTTGTGTAGATTTCAATACTTTACAAAGTGACGTGACGTGACAAACGTCACATCCTTCACACCAACCGAAACCAGTAAGCGCCATTTTATATCTATGACCGAAACAGATTGTAGGTAAACCAAAAAGGTTTTACTTCCTAAGTACATTTTATCTGAAGGTTTAGAACTGTAGACAATTATATGAGCAGTGAACAATAATAAGCATAGAAATCGTACTAGCTCTGAAAAATTACCCTACTTTTTGTGGGTATTTAATACGCTTGCTAGGCCGTTAACTAGGAATAATTTCCGTTTGTCATCGTGTCCCAAGCGGTAAATTTTAAGTCGTTAAGGGCGGTCAATAATCAAGCTTCGTGATGGTCAGCTGCCGTTCCTTGAGTGGGTTGAGTAACGGCAGCCATTTTCACACATAAAATACATATAAAATAAAATGACCATCGCGTCCCAGTTGAAACAGGTGATAGTTTATATGCTATTACAAATAAAATAAAAATCATCAGCTGTCTGTATACCACTGAAAAGACCGTAAACTAGTCACATGAATATATGGTATTTAGGATATCAGCAGACGGTCTTTCTACCTCAATACAGCCGGCTGACGATTTTCCTGATAATAAGAACATCAAATACTGACAGCTGACCTACGCGAGTCATCATTATACTTCGTCCTTAACCACTTCAAAAATTATCATCGCCTGGGCCGCCTTGCGATTGGTCATGAAATTTGTTCATGGCTTACGGTTCATGCCATCGGAGCCGGGAAATACAAGCTATGACAGTAAGCCTTTCATCATCATCATCTCAGCCATAAGACGTCCACTGCTGAACATAGGCCTCCCCCTTAAGCCTTAAGTGTGGTAAGCCTTTACCTTATTTAAACGCGCGTGACTTTGAACGCATAAAATGTTATCAACCGACTTCAAAAGTTCGAAGGAGGAGGTTCTCAATTCGTCAGGATCTTTATTTTCACTATTATTTCATAATGTTCACCGATTGCAACTTTTTTTTAAACAGGGAAATTACGTATTTCGTCATACATATTCAAATCTAGGAAAAGGGGTGAAAACTGTCAGTACTTCATCCATCCATCCATATACTTATTTCGCCGTAGGATATAGGATTAGCTAAGAAAACCAAATTGATGAAATTTCAAATGTACAAATAACACTACTAGTTTAAAACGTCCTAGAACTACGTCCATATGTAATAGGTGATTCTTAATTTATTTGGTTATTTTGTCAACATGACAGTTCGACTTTTAGTGATCATAGTGGATTATAGGTTTATTTCTTATTATTTAGGTCTATTGTATAATCACAAAAGGATAAGTACCCTTTCAGGATGTTGTTGATTCTCTAAAGTATTAGGCAGTGCGCTACTGTTACACATCCCACCTGCGTCGACGCCGACACGTTGGCCAAGTCCTTTAATTTATTTACCAGCGAACAAGCCGGAGCGGCGCCCGACATCCGAAATCACTACAAGACTATTAAATATAGTTGTCGTTCGTCTAACTATTGTTGGTGTTGAGGCAATCGATCCGTGGAGCAAGGGGCACGGAGCCTCACGACCTAACAAACGCACAAGGGAAGCTAAAGATGCTCCAGCAAGCCGCCGGTTTTCATACATAACACAACGCAGGATTGCGGCTTTGCCGCTTCTTGCATAATGATGGTTTTATTTCTATTTATAAGTTACACGTACGAGTAATTGTTAGTAGTACTTATAAGTTTCTAGTTTGTGACAATGTTACTTTAAAAGGCTATTTCGCAATAAATAAATCTTTAATATAATTATGTACATTATAATTTCAAAGTGCCCTGTATAAATCTGGATGTCTTTTAAGTAAGCACTATTTTATAGTACTTGGATGCAATAATTCGAAGATCCCGGCCTGTAACGCAGTTGTTACTTCTTGAATATAAAATAATACACCTTCCTGGGATAAATAGTTTGCCTTGCTGGTGATAAGTTAGCTGCTACAGCAATCAATCAGAAATGAATGATGCACAAGAACCTGTAAAAGAAGTTTCAATATTATTTTTCACAGTTTCATTGTAATTATTATGATTGAAAATGAAAGTGTTTATAACTACGAGTATCATATCAAATTTCAACTACTTACCATTCATTTTAGGTTAGAGTTGGTATTTTTGTGTCGATTTAAAATCAGATTAATTGGCTATTATATACATAAATCTCACAAATATTCAGCAGTTCTTGGGTCTAGATTTCTTTTTTAAAATTATTCTTATTGAAGTGTTGATGTGGATATTTCTATTTCTCATATCGGCTTGAAATTTACCGTTTCGTTTTCCAGTTCCAGTTATCATACTATGCAGTCTTATTAACAAATTATGCTTAATATAAGGCTTTGTCGATATTATTTCGTCAACTAATAATATATAAATATAACACAATAAATACGAATGGTTTTTGTTATAAGGTTTATGATTAAAAGACGTGGAAAATACTCAATGACTCTGTTTAATACATTAATATATATAACTGCTATGAACCACTCATGTTCATAACGGTGAAGCTTCTAAACAAAAACCAAACGCCTATAAACTAAAGACCTCAGGTCATAGACAATACTCAATATTTAATTGTCACAACACCACCCCTCAATAAAATATTTTTTTGACTCTAGTAACAACTAACAGTAAATGTCTATGACACCTATGACATTTAAAACATCAAACTAAAAATTAATAACATCTGCAAATTATTTGCAATTTAACACATTGAGCAGTAACTAAACATTCTACATAACTTAACCAACACTTCAACTTTGCAATTTAACACATTGAGCAGCAACTAAACATTCTACATAACATAACCAACACTTCAACATCTTTTAACATGTATGAACACCTAAAACATTTTACATAATCAAACATTATGCAACTAGCTCTTTAGGTACCTGAGTATCAAATAATAATTGCCTAAACTTTCTAAACAGAACCCCACCTAAGGCTTTTGTAAATATGTCAGCAATTTGCTCAGTGGTGCTAATGTATTTTAACATCACAATACCATTAGATATTTTTTCCTTAACAAAGCTTTGTTTAATGTCCAAGTGTTTTACTCTAGTGAACCACCTTGTCATATGAGCCATCTTTATTGCTGACTGATTGTCTTCATACAGTACAATCGGTCCTACAGGAACATTAAACACAGCTAATATATCTTTTAGCCAACAAGCCTCACTGGTTGCGTGACTCAAAGCACAAAATTCCGCTTCAGTCGAAGAGAGACTAACAGATTGCTGTTTCTTTGTAAACCACATAACAGTACAACCCCACAGTTTGAAACAACAGCCTGTAGTTGATCTTCGATCATCACTTCCTCCCCAATCACTGTCAACATACCCCACTACATCTCCACTACATTCATACTTCAAGCAAAGTTCTCTCGTGCCAGACAAATATCTTAGTATGTTACACAGTAACTTATACAATAACACTGATGCGCAACTTTGATATCTGCTTAGTATAGCTACAACTGCAGAAATATCTGGCCTTGTGCCAGCGGCTAAATAAGCCAAGCTTCCAATCAAAGTTCTGCATTTGCTTTCCACACAAACACTTTCAGAAGACTCTCTTTTAAGTACACTAAAATCAAAATTTTTATCAATCGGTAAAGACAGAGGCTTACAGTCACTCATACCATAGTTTGATAACACTTTATTTAAGTATTCTTTCTGAGACAAAGTAGTACACTGTTTCTCAAGGTCCTGACACACTTCAAACCCTAAATACTTCCTGATCTTGCCCATATCTTTCATTTTAAAAGATTTGCTTAACATGTTTCTAAGATTGTCAGTTTCATTTTGACAGCTACTAAAGAAAAGGATATCATCTACATACACCAATAGCCATGTTCTAGACTTTTCATTACACTTTGAAAACAAACAATAATCCTTTTCAGACTGTATAAAACCTTTAGACTTTATAAGATTACTAAATGTTTCATTCCAATATCTGGGTGCTCCTTTGAGCCCATACAAAGATTTATTCAGTTTACCAAACCTTGCATTACAACCTTCAGGCAACTTTAAGTACAACTCCTCATCCAAGTTAGCGTTAAGAAATGCTCCACATACATCCATCTGATTTATTTGTAAGTTCATTTTAGTAGCAACTGAAACAAATATACGGAAGGTATTAAGCCTAGCTACAGGGGCATATACATTATAGTCATCATTACAATCCTGCTCAAAACCTCTTGCTACTAACCTGGCCTTAAAAGTACCATCATCTTTCTTCTTAAATACCCATTTAGAACTTACAGTACTTGCAGACTCTGGTATACTTTGGACCTCGGTCCACGTATTATAATCTTTCATTTGTGCAAGCTCTGCTTTGATGGCTACTTCCCACTTGTCCTTATCCTTTGACCTCATGGCTTCACTGTAAGTCTTCGGCTCACTCTCTTGTTCAACTACCAAAGCCATATCGTCAAACCTCTGAGGCTTTTTCACATGTCTGCCTGACCTGGTAAATTGATTTATCTGTACATTTTCTTCAGGTACTTGACGCTGTACTATGTCGGCTTCCTGATTGTCAGGTTCGGGCATGACAGCTTCATCTGCAGTCTGGTATTCAGACGAAGTGCGGACAGATGGCACCAACTCTTCTGCTTCTTCATTATCATCAAGTTCTTCTCTATTTTGCATTTCTGACACATGTTGTATGTCATCTTTATCCAGAAGAATAACCACTTCTTTCTCTTCCCTTTCTATATTTATGGCAGGAACACAGGCTTTGTCTGATAGGGTAACCACATCTCTCCGTATGTCAACAAACTTTTCTTCAGGGTAATAAATTCTGTATCCTTTTGAGCTCTCATAGCCCATAAATATACCTTTTTTTCCTTTTGGGTCCCATTTCAGCCTCTTCTGTTTCGGGATATGAACTACCACCTCACTGCCAAATATCATCTTCAAGCTTCTCACATCAAACTCTTTACCTTCCCACAACTCATAAGGCGTTTTTCCTTCCACCCGACTTTTACCAGTCCGGTTCATAACATAGACTGACATATTGATTGCTTCTGCCCAAAGTTCCTTACCGAAGTCACTAATCATTGAACGTGCTGCCTCTACCAGAGTTCTCATCTCGCGTTCAGCTCGGGAGTTTTGTTCGGGTGTGTAAGGAACCGTGGTTTGATGTATGATACCTTTGGCTTCCAGCAGGTCCTTCACTTCTCGATTAAGAAACTCTTTACCATTGTCTGACTTCAATATTTTCAATTTCTTGGAGGTGAATCTTTCAGAGGTTAGAATATAATGTTTGATTTTACCCGGTACTTCTGATTTATGTTTTAGAAAGTACACCACCCTGTAGTTTGATAAATCGTCTTTTAGGAGAAGAAAATATCTAGCCCCTCCCACAGATGCCACCTCCATTGGTCCCGCAACATCGGCATGTACCACCCCCAGTACATCACTAGCTATATTCGCGTTTGTTGTATAGGGTAACCTACTTATTTTGTTCAGCACACAGTTCTCACACTTCTTGTCACTGTCCACAAACTTTATATTGTTTTTGTTTAGAATGTCTTTGACATACACTTTGTTCTGATGACACATTCTTTCATGCCATACATCCAGAGAACATATAAATGCACCTATGTTCTCATCTTCATGTTTTACGTTTAGCAAGTAGTAGTTCCCCGCACGGTTACCCACTGCACGCACGTAGTCGTCTTTTGTAATTATACACTCTTCCTTCGTAAAAGTCACAATATAACCTTTATCAGCTATTTTCTTCATAGAAAACAAATTCCACTTCATTTCCGGTACATAAAGAACATCACTGACTGTTGATTTAACATATTCCTTCCCATTGAAGACCTCCAGTTCCAAATCACCAACCCCCTCAACAGGTAAAGGCCGACCATCACCAACAACGATAAAACGGTTTGAGTTTGGCGTAGATTTGTAGTTTGACAGTTCTGACATTTCACGCACTATATGTTCACTCGTACCGCTGTCAATCACAAAATCGCGTTCACTGAATGATAGTTCAGTTTGTTCGTTCCCAGACATCAGAGCTGTCACAATGAACGCATTGTTTGAAGAACCCGCTTTCGCTTTGTTGTAAAATTTCGATGATTGTTTCAGCTTGGGGCAATCCGCTTTTAAATGTCCAACGCCAAAACAAACAAAACATTTTCTATTCTCAGTTGTGTTTCTACACTCTTTAGCGTAATGTCCACTAACTCCGCAGCGATAACAACCTTTATTAGACACCGCAAAACTCTGCTTCATATTTTTATTTCTGAAGCTTGTAAACAACGCCGCATTTTCTCTCTCCGTCCCTTCTCTTGCTTTTACTCTTTCTTCCTCCCCTAATAGACGTACTACCAAATCTTCATAGGTTTGCCTGCTTGTCTCAACCGATTCCCATGCAGAAATGAAATGAGAATATTTTTCAGGTAGAGACATCAACACCTTAGTCATTAGAAATTTCTCTGAAATGACTTCTCCGGCTTGCTCCAACTGACATTTTAGCTCTTGAAGCTTTGACAGAAATACTGATAAGTCGCCACCTTCATATTTGAACTGCAGAAATTGCTGCTGCAGTATCAAAGTGTTTGTAGCCGACTTCGGCTCGTACACCGCCTTAAGCTTACTCCATATTTGTTCTGCTGTTTCACAAGTTAGAACGTGTACCAGAACCGCCTCGCCGAGTCTGGATACGATTGTCGACTGGGCCTTAGCATCATTCTTCTTCCAAGCCACTTTATTACTTTCTGTCAACTTTTCTTCCCCGTTGACCATCTTAAACAGATCAGCCCCTTTAAGAGCCATTGTAACTTGGAACTTCCAAGAGCTCCAATTCTTTGCCCCCTCCAGCTTTGTAGCTGTGGCTACGGAATGCGAACACGATTCCATCCTGCGCTCTAATCACACCGCTTGTCTGTTGTCACGCACACCCTTGCACGACCTCCCCAGACCTCCGCGACGCAGCACCGAGTTCTTCTCTCCTCGACTCTTTGTTACGCACTCCTCCAAGCTTCCACTTAAACCAGAATCACGAGTAGTGAGAGCCCATAACCTGTTATAAGGTTTATGATTAAAAGACGTGGAAAATACTCAATGACTCTGTTTAATACATTAATATATATAACTGCTATGAACCACTCATGTTCAGAAGCTTCACAGCTTCTAAACAAAAACCAAACGCCTATAAACTAAAGACCTCAGGTCATAGACAATACTCAATATTTAATTGTCACAACAGTTTTCACTTTCACCATGTTTTGACATCTCACCTTATAATTTGATAGTGAAAGAGTTTTCTACAGTCGATACGGTATTTTTCGGTGACGTAAGTCAAATTAGTGTCTTATGGTAACGTTTTAATAAAACCTATCGATAACAAACTGTACTGACCTTCAGTGCGTTAACATGACAGATCACATTCGACGTGCCGCATACATCCGTCTCGTTCTACCTATGAGACGGATGTATGCAGCGCACTAAACGTAATCCGACATGAAATGTCAGCATAGATCGTTTGTATGTGTTGCTGTCGAAACTGAAGGAAAACGATTCGAAGCCCGATTATTCGTTAACGCCTATAGAAAAATATTCAGAATTTTCTACATGACTCGTGGTAGAGGTACAGGTACCAAGTACCTTTTCTCCCGAAACAGAACGGCAAAGAAAAAATATCAAATTACATCCTGAAGGCAGAGTAAGCGATCCCGACAACACGGCGTCATAATTAAAACTAATCACATTACATGCCTGCCTCGTATCGCGCAACTACCCCGACAGCTCTCGCCCCTCCTCATCCACTGCCGCTAATGGGCGTAACAAATGAACGCGCGCTGCGCGAACGGCGATGTATGTCGGCCATTTTAGAAACGACCGGCGAAATGGAGCGATATGTCCGAGTTAGCATTGACGTCGTATTTTTCTTAGGAGTAATTCTGTTGATTACTATCGAACGCGGATTGGACGGTATCCAAAATTTGTTAATTCCCGCTGAGCGGTTGCGGATAAAGAAAATGAAACACAATGCGATACTGCAGCAAACGTTAAATTACTGCACAATAGAATTTGTGAAATAAATATACAATAGGAAACTATTTTCTCAGTCTGCTGCACATGACAAAGAGCGCAGATGGGTTACTAAGTAGATACATTGAATTTCAACAGCATAGAATTTTAAAGCATCCATTTAGAAGGTTTTTAGTGTTTTCTCAAAAGCTTTAATCAAGTATTTAAGGTCTGTTAGCTAAGACCGGCATTAAGTAAGTATATCCAGCTCTTGTAAAATCACATATATGTACTGAAAAATAGATGTCATATACTTCAGAAAAAGTGACCAAACCCTCCGGTGTCCGAGGCCAGATTCGAACTGGCGTCTTCAGCTTTCGCGGCTGACGTCCTGACCACTAGACCACCCGGTCACGGCGGAACTTGACAAATTTTCTCATGTATATGCAATCTCTGAATTTGAAACGGCTAGGCGCCGTTGACCATACTCTAAGGGCATGCGCAGTACGTGCTTGCACCTCCTATCCGAACCACTTACGTGATTCTGGTATAGCGAGAGAGATGGTGCTGCCATCTATGAATCTTGAAGCAAATCAAATTATTTTGTTCAATATTTTTTGATTTGCAATTTTTTTAAGTAGTTACACTACTATACAGTATATAAACTGAAAAATAGATGTCATATACTTCAGAAAAAGTGACCAAACCCTTCGGTGTCCGAGGCCAGATTCGAACTGGCGTCTTCAGCTTTCGCGGCTGACGTCCTGACCACTAGACCACCCGGTCACGGCGGAACTTGACAAATTTTCTCATGTATATGCAATCTCTGAATTTGAAACGGCTAGGCGGCGTTCAAGATTCACATATATGTACTCAGTAAGCCTTGCTTAAGCTGTCTGAAATAACGTTTTAGGTCTATTTAATAGATGTCTAGGTATATACAAAATTAATTAGGTAGGTGTTGTAATAATGTGTTCTGCCTAAGAAACAGTACGAGAAAAATGTTTATGTACACCAATATCATAAATCCTCTATTCCGCGTTCGAAAACCGTATGTAATTACCACCATTACCACCACCATTACCACCATTATTAGGCCTTAAAACACTCGTGTGATCTTATTATGAAACTCGCCTGCGGCTCGTTTCATAAAACCACACTCGTACTTTAAGGACCCTTATTACGTAACAGTTACATAAACTACTATTATAGCATTTTTTTTTCTCAATGAGATACAATATCGTTCATGCAGGCCAAATCTCCATGCAATTATTTTTTTGCATACAATTTTCTTCTTAGTTTTTCTTCATTAGAAAAAGATACCAATTGTGCCCTTAGGGGAACCATGGTCACAGACACCACACTGATTCTCAAATTTTAAGTACCTAACTAACTTAATGGAAGTGGCCACCTTGCAGAGTACAGGACCAGGTTTAGGTTCACCAGTTATTATGACATGAATGTCAACTGGAAAATATTGTTGTCACTAGTTAGGTTAACCCCTCAGCTGTGGGAGCGCCTCTCAGGCGGTCATAAAAATTGCGGTTAATCTGTGGCTCGACCTGCCAGGTTCGCTGCATTCGCGTTTAGACTTGTTATTATCTATCAGTGAAACGTATGTTTGCCTCGCTCTAACTTATTTCGTCGTGGAGTGAACGAAGCAGGACAGCTAGCAAGCGAACATTTGAATGTTCAACGGTGGAAAAAGTCGTTAAATTTCGTCAGTCAAAAACAGCAACTTGGACGAGTGAGTTATTGCGTGTGTTTAGGTTAAAAGTGTTGATTTTGATGGTGAAACCTTTGGAAATCTGGGGAAATGTAAGTAAACTTTTGTTATTATTATGTTTGAGTGTGGTTTTTGACTAATATCGGTGTTAAACCTGTAAAGAAAACAACATGCTAAGTCATAGCCGGAACTTTCATGCTCGATTTCTTGTTATTTTCTTATGTTTTACTATGTCTCAAAACAATAATTATATGACTTAGTTCATATATGTTTTATTAAATACAATGAAATTAGATTAAAATCTGTTTAAAGTGATAAATAGCTCACAAAATAAATAACGGTCGGCACCTGACCTCTCGGGCTTCGCCACAGACTGGACGAGAACCTGCAAGGCTGTCGCCACAGACTAGACGAGAACCTGCGAGGCGGTCGCCACAGACGGCGCAGTCATGTTACTAACGCACGTTTGCATAGCATGGACATTCCGCTTACTAACAAGAAGGTTTTAATAATGTGGATCAAAATCTCATAGGCGTAGATATCCTTTGTTACTTGCCTTTTACTGTGAGATTTATGCTGTCAGTTGCATCGACGTTTTTGTTAATTTATTTATTAGGTTTAAATAACAATTATTTAACTGCATCATACAGGGTGTAATTTAATTTCATAATGCATTTGATTTGCCACGCTTTGCATGTTTATTATTTTTGCATTTTCTTATGTTTTTAACATAGGCCGCGCTCTGCAAAGGGTGCAAGAGGTGATGGAAGAGGTGGTGGTGTGCGCACAAGAGGTGGTGTGCGCACAAGAGGTGGGGTACGTGCACGGGGGGGTATACAAACAAGAGGCGGAATACGCGCACGAGGGGTTGATTGTGCACGTGGTGGCGGTAGGAACGCACGGCCCAACACCTTAGAAAAGTAAGAGCAAGAAAATCATGGTTGAGTGTGTGTGTCAATAACCTACTTGATGTTTTTATTGCATTTTATTTTATTTTTACATTTAGAATTTACTGCGGCCCTCTTAAGGACTGGCCAGAAGGGCTGGGGTTAGAGATCCCTTTACGAAAAAAAACGGTGTAAGTGTATTTATAATTTCTATGACCATTTGTTTTGTTTGCAAAATGGAAAGTTTAATTATATTTTGTATTTTAGACGTTCCTTCGACTTTGGAGTTCAACCAGGGCTAGTAGAGGAGGCCGGGCCCAGACAACTGTCACCGTCGTCACCTGACGATGCAGGGCTAATAGAGGAGGCCGGGCCTAGACAACTGTCACCGTCGTCACCTGTAGGTGCAGGGCCAATAGAGGAGGCCGGGCCCAGACAACCATCACCGTCATCACCTGATCGTGCAGGGCTAGAAGAGGAGGCCGGGCCCAGACAACCGTCACCGTCGTCGCCTGCCGGTGTAGATGACTTGTAATTATCTTTTGTTATCTTTTTGATTGATATTTTACGTATGGGTTTTTATTTTTTTAAATTTTATTTCAGTGATACTCTGGATTACATGGATTGGGAGATGCCATCTGAGACTGAAACAAGGATTTCATCGCTGTAAATACCTGATTTTTACCTCAATAACCTTACTACAATTCTATGTGATGCTCTTGAATTTTGGAAGTCACACTATTTTTACTGATTATTTTTTTACAGGTTATCGGCAGCAGAAACACTGGCGGCATTCTCAGAAGGCCTGGAACTGTCGCCGCCAAAAGCGTTACGCGTGAGTTTGCCACAAGCGTCAACATCTCCAGAACTCGAAAGTACGGTACCTCGGGAACCACACTCACAAGGGGCACAAGTATCAACAACATCATCGCAATCAACAACCCAATTACGAACCGTTCGCCGAGGGACAAAAACGTAATATTCTTTTTTAATACACGTTGACGGCTTTGACTCTTATTTGTTTTTAATATATTCGTTTATTTCAGAACACCTCAAGCAGCCGTTTCTGCTGCAACGCGCCGTCGCGCAATGCGTGATGAAGAAATAGAAAATGTTCTTTTTTATGGTAAGGTAATATTTATTTAATGCACTTATTCCAAAATGGCGTAACTCTAAAACATAATACATATATAATAAAATGGTTTGTACAGGAGGCGAATCCTTGAGATTAACAAAAAAATTGTCAGAATTTTTTTTTATCAATTCTTAATCCCTTGATCAATTCGCTGTTCATGCATAATTTTATTTATATAAACAGTCGGCTGCAGAATAAAGTTAACGCTTCCTTCATACAAAGGAGATCGTTGATTTTAGGCCCAGTAAGAAATTATCGCATATAGTTTGAAAGGGGGGGGGGGAGGGGGGTCCAGGTCCTCTGCAGCTGACTGTACATGCACACTGCTATATATTCATTTGTTATTATTTGGACAGGCAGTGATGAAGACGACAACGAAGAAGACGACAGCGAAGAATTCCTGCCTATGGTATTGCCAAGAGTATCCCGGGTGTACTTATCTGACGTCGACAGTGACGATGAAATAGAGTCTTCAACAACCGTTGAATACTCTTGGCCACCTCCTAGTCCAGTTGGTGTTAGATCGGTTGTCGAACCTACGGAGCCAGCACCAGCCCCTGTCATTGAGCCGACAGAGCAGCCAACAGCAGCCGCAGAGTGTCCAGCTCCCGACGGGCATATAGTTACGCAATCTCTAGGTGCACCTTATCCAGAGAAATTCAGGTTTGAATGGAGACAGTTTCCACAGCCTCAAGTTGCACCAAACTTACGAAGGGAAAACTTCTCGCAGATTAGTAGACGCACTAATTTTTATGCCGACCCTTACGATGCATTTCTTGCAATATGGGATCGTCCTATTATGGAGCATATAGCTAGCGAAACAAACAGATATGCTCAGCAGTTAGCGGCGGCAATGATACTGCAGGGAATCGCTCCCAATAGCAGAATAACAAAGTGGGTGGACACAACAGCAGGCGAGTTGTATAGTTATTTTGCTATAATTTTGGCCATGGGCATCGTAGTGAAAACCCGTCTAGAGGAGTATTGGAACACCACCAAAGACATTTTTTGCACTCCAGAATTCTCCACCAATATGCCTATCGACCGCTTGTTACTGCTGAGCAAGTGTTTACACTTTAACGACAATGCCACATGCAGCGCTGACAGATTTTCAAATGATGAAGCGAAATTGCATAAATTGTTGCCTATTGTGCAGCATCTCAATATGAAATTCTCTTCATTGTACACTTTACGCCAAAACATTGCGTTAGACGAAAGTCTTACACAGTGGAAGGGTTGGCTAAATATTAAAAACCACATCCCGAATAAGGCAGCACAAGTGGGCATCAAGACATATGAAATATGCGAATCACAAACGGGCTACTTGTGGCGATTTGAGGTGGAAGCAAAACAACAGGGCGTTACTAACCAGAATGAGCAGGATCCCATATCTGGAAAGATACCTACTCTTGTGCTCAGACTTCTCCGTGGTTTGGAGCACAAGGGTTACACTATCTGGATGGACAATTATTACAACTCCCCTCCTGCTTTAGCGAGGGAGTTGAAACTTCAAGGGTTTGACTGCGTTGGTACACTACGCACAAACCGTCAATTAGTTCCCGTGGAATTGACCAATTTGACCAACAGGAACATGAAAGTCGGTCAAGTGTGCGGTTGCACATCCGGAGACGTTGACCTCATTGTATGGCGAGATAAGAAGCGTATTGCTCTTATTTCGACAAACCATGGCCTAACGACTCAGGAATGCGGTGGCATCGTCAAACCTGCTCTGATACACGATTATAATATCTGTATGGGAGGGGTTGATAAAAAGGATCAAATGCTGGCTATGTACCCCATAGAACGAACACGCACAAAAGTATGGTATAAGAAATTTTTCAAACGGCTTTTGAATGCTAGTACATTAAACGCGTTTATAATGCTCAAACAAAACGACTCGTCAATGACTCACCGAGATTTTCGAAAAAACTTGGTGATTCAGTTGCTACAGCATCACAAGACATTCTCTCCACGTCCACCGGCTGTCATTTCAACCATACCCGGAAGGCACATGCCTAAATGTTTTGAAAAGGTTTTACAACAAGCTGGTTATGCCCGGCATCGTCGAAGGAAATGTGTTGTGTGCGCCAAACCCACCATTTCATACTGTGAAGGGTGTGACTGCAAGGCTTTGTGCGTGCCATCATGCTTTTCACTGTATCATCCTTAGAGGTCACAGCCGGGATAACAAAGATTTTCAACATAATTTGTAGTCCTTTTTGTAATATTTGTTTTTAGGGTTTCGTACTTAACAAAATAGTTACTTTTTGCTGTATTAAACTTATTTGCAGTTGGAAAAGTTAAGTTTGTCCCACAGTGCATTTTATTTTTCGTTAGAGTAATGTGCACTAGTAGTAAGGAACCCTCAGTGCGCGAATTCGACTCGCACTTGGACAATATATATAATAAAATAAATAAATAAACATTTTGGACATAACCTTACACAGATCGACCTAGCCCAAAGTAAGGCTTTTATTATGGTTACTAGGCAACGACGGTGATGATAATGATGATGGCGATGATAATGATGATGGGGTTAGGGTTTTTGAATGAGTACTATGAGTAGTTATTTTACATTAGCTGGATAGTATCGCTGACGCTTCATAAATTTTTTTTTTATTGCTATTGTAATAATATTTTTCGTATCCAGACTTGTAAAAGTAGTCTGAGACCTTACTAACAGATTAAGTGTTTGTTTTTATAATATTTATAGATTTATGTCAGATAATAATACTAATATTCTAAAAACAAATGTGTTACTCTTCACACATTTGGAAATATCCCTTTAATGTTAGACTTTCACGATCTAGGTATGTCCATATTAATCAAACCATATATATGTGATTAGGTCTATATTTGTCTTGCTTTCAGATCAAGTTTTTAGGTGTTTATTGTTCATTAGGAGCAAATGCAGTTATTTTGTATTTAAGTCTGTTTTATTAATATGCTGGGAAATTGAATTTCTTTGGATCAAGGCTGCTGGTTGCTGAGATTTTTCAACATTTTGTGGGCAATTATTTTGCATGAATAAATAAATGCATTTTTTATACATCTCTTACCTTATAACCACTACACCTGGAATAGTATTGCTTTGGCCACAGATAATTCACAACTTTAAATTCTTGTTTATGTATAAATTTAATACCTAGGGTGTAGTAGCACTCCACAATGCATGTAATTCGAAACCTACTTACGTACGCCATTTCTAGGGCAGACATCTTTAAGTATAAATTTTCAAATGCTGTATATTATACTTTTTATTAATAAGCCTGTCATTTTATGATTTTGTTATATGTATAATTACATTATGTACATAATTAAAGCAACAGATAAGCCTCAAAACCGTTTATTATTTAATAATTATCGAAAATAATAGATAACTTTCGGTACCCTTATATTGAACCCACCTGTACAGTTATTTGATGCTAGTTTTATGGTCGTAATTTCAAGTTACAGTTAGATAATTTAATAAAGAGCAGAAAAAATACAAACTATAGACTGTAACATTGTAAATAACGGAATTAATCGTAATTTTCCACCTGCATTTGGACCTGGAAACCCTGTCTGTGGGGCAGACCCCGCAGGCTGCCACAGACGAAGCGGAGCGGCCATATTAATCTCCCACAGCTGA
Organism: Pammene aurita; assembly: GCA_947086415.1. Taxonomy (NCBI): domain Eukaryota; kingdom Metazoa; phylum Arthropoda; class Insecta; order Lepidoptera; family Tortricidae; genus Pammene; species Pammene aurita. Next base: position 17,633,185 of record OX352315.1, read on the forward strand.
GGGGTTAAGTATAAGTTTTTAAGTTTTGGTTGCCCTGAAAATCAGTGTTGTGGCTACCCTGCCATGACTCTTGCTGAGTGGTAACCATTTTGGTGTATATTTTTTTTGTATGTTTCATGTTATGTTTCTCTTCTCTTTGCGCCAAATATATGTATATTTGTTATATCATTTTATTTTTCAGTATGTACTTATATATTCCACTAAGTCACATTCACTAATTTAGTTAAAATTACCCCAAAATTTTAAGTTTTAGAACCAAAGTGGTGTCTGTGACGTAGTGAGTGCTATATGAGGGGGTCATCTGCATTTTTATGACAACCTGTATAGGTCAAGCAATGAAAAGGTATAGAGGGAAATACTTGGAACACAATTTTTGACTTTGTAACTTTGTTTGGGCTATTAGGAGGTGAATATATCAAAAGTCCCCAGCCGTAGCCCTTAAGCCGAGGGTAGAGGGGGGTTTGAAGGTCTCATTTTTCGGATTTTCGGTAATATCTCGGAAACTATGCGTTTTAGCGTAATAATTTCTAACACAAAATGAAAGCTGATTAAATTTGCTACAAGTTTCATTTGTTACGTTTTTCGATATCTTGTATAGTTTTCGAGATATCCGCTCTAGAAAGTCTGTAATTTTGGAAAGATGTACTGTAGACTTTGATGGCTATTGCGCATAAACTTCTAGCACGAAAGTAGCAGAGAATCACAGGCGCTATCGACTCAGCAGGTCTGTTGACATCCATGTTCACCTCCAAACAAAGTTACGAAGTAAAAAATTGTGTTCCAAGCATTGCCCTCTATACCTTTTTCTGAGCGTTCAATGACTGGCCTAGTAGGTATGTGTCAAAGTTATTCGAACCGAACAAAGTCAAAGTCAAAGTCAAATAGGTTATTTGTACAACATGGGTAATAGTGTACCATCACCATGTCGGGCCACAGGACATACAAATTTTAGTGTTTTTTCTTTAAATCTGTAACTACATGTTAATACTATGTGTTATGTTCAAATTTTGAAATAATTATCGCGTAGAAACCTATTCAATGCATTGATTTAGCTACACTTTAGCTACCATTTTTATTGTATTTTTCTTTGTCTATTTACTGAATTCTATTGTATCCATTCCGCAGACTGGGTTAAATAAAAAATAAAATCGTATATCCAACGAAGCTTTGTGAACGCTTTCAGAGCCTATTCAAGTGTGAAAGAATAAGGTCTATCTCGCAAAAAATAGTGGCATATTCTAAACTGTGGAATAAATGAATCTAAATCCGAAGTCTGTCTTTTTTACGCCAAGGCCGCTCAATACCTATATTCCTTATTCAATGGATGAGAATAAAAGAGTTGATGGTTATCTTTTTGTTGTAACGGGATTTAACCGCGTATATAATTTCGGAATTACCTTCATTGAGTAACAAAAAATGATATCCCTAAGACTTTTTTGTCCCAAAAGTTGTAGTGAAAATAGTCATTTTCACTACATACAAGTAGTGAACATCACTATTTTCACTACAACTTTGACACAAGTAGTGACAAGTCTTATTCAGTCACAGCTGTCAACAGCCAAACATGGCGCACAAAATTTGTTCTAGACGTCACATCTAGTAAAATACATAATAAATCAATGATTATCTTCGACGTTTCGAGGACGACATTGTCCCCGTGGTCAAAATTATAAACGCGTTTAAGTCCTGTTGCTACAAATAGATATGTGTGAAAACCGTGAAAGTTTAAATGAGTATGTCGTTGATGGTTGCTTCTTGTTGATATCCTAGGTCGCTTTCTGACACTAAGGGTGGGTTGCACCAAACCGCCTGTAAACGTAAGCCAAATGTTACGCTAATCGGAGCTACTTAACGATTGCTAACATAAATGGGTTGCACCAAGTGCAAAATGACAGAACGTAAGAGTTAAGCGGGATGCCACTGTCTAAACGCATTTCTACTCACATTTTTATGGTAGAATATTTATTCAATATGGCAACACAACCATAAATGCCAAACTAAACTTGTCAAAATCGTCACACGAAGATAAAAATCTAAAGAAAGGAGCGCGAACTAAACTTAACTTTGCACTCTGCAGCTTGAAAATCAAGAATATACAACAATTTTAGCCATTCCTGAACATGTTTATTACTCAATCAAAAAGTGGGCTATCCATTGCGCATTACGAGGAAATTTTTTCAAAGGATAATGCAACTTGTGTTGTGAGTGGAGTTTAAAGCGAAAGCCAGAATAGTCGGCTGGTGTATTGTGCATTATATTATAGTGAGTAAATCATCCTGCTCGTTTATTACTACTTACAGAACCCTAAACAAGTAAAGCCGTTGCTGGAAGCACCAAATGGCGAGAAGGAGCCCAATCGCAAAAGAAAGGCATCACTAGTTTTAACTCTTGAAAATTCGTAAAAATAGGGTACTGAATCCCTCCAACCTGGTTGATTATGGCTGGCACTGTAACCAACGTCCTAAATATTGAACTTATACATGTACCTACTTATTAAATGAGTGTTCTAAAGCATCTTTGTTAACAAATGATGAGTAGCACATATGTTACATTAATGAATAATGATACACAATGTTTTTTATTTCAGGTTTGAATTTACCTTTGGTATTGAAGACAAGATGAAATCCAGGCTTGTTATTCTACTCAGTGCTTAACTCAAGGAAGTTTAAAGTAAAAGTGCAGTGGTTTCAAGAAATTGGTAGAATCTCAATGTAGAAATAAAGCATAATTATATTAACCTAATCAGTATTTCAATTTTGATAATAAAATACATATTTATATTTATTTAGTTACCTTATTTTTGTTTATTTATTATTCAAACACTGGCATAGGTTTCCTTTGTAGATGGAAGCAAGTTACCTCCTCCTATGCTCCCCCCCTCCAATCATATTTGTACTGCAATTATTATTTTCACCAGTTTTCTAGCACTTGACATAAATAATCAATGAAATTTGAAACTATTGAAGTATTTTAGGTCAGGCCAATCAGTTCTGTGATAGTGTGAAGCGAACCCTTGGCCAAAGTGAGCCAGCTTATTAACCGGAGAACAAACTTCATATAGTGAACCACAGATCTTTGATGATGGTTATTAACAATACTCTGCAATTGATACATGTTACAAATATTATTTAGGTAAAAGTGACCATAAAACTTTAGTGTGGCTAGGATTCCAAAAATGTTTCATTATCACTTGTATCTTTATAATGATATTTATGTTACAAGTCACACAAACAGCCATGTAGGTACCTAGTTACTATTATGTTTTATTTGTAAATACCTATTCCAAGCAGCATAGGTACCTACCTATGTTGGTTGGTAAAGATATATGATAAAGAGAGACCTTTATTATTTATTACTAATAAATTCATAGTGACACACATATTTTATAATAGATTTTGAGCACTGATTATAGGACTAATCAAAAATGCATGCAGACATACATCATCTTAGGAAGCTTTTTTCCTTATAGAAATGTAAGTGTGAAAATAAATCTACTTTTTATACTTACAAAATGAAATGCATGTACTTATTTTGTGTACCGTGAGTACAATTTGGATTAAAAAAAGCATGTTCATAATAATGTCCGATTTAAAATATAGGGGAAGGCCTCTGTCAAAAGTTTTTATCAGATGGTGCCAGCATAAGTAGGTACCTACCACTAGTTTTGCTCAATGAGATTTGGCTTAAAGGGCTAAAATGAATGCCAGTAAATTCCAAATAAAACAAGAATTTGACACTATTGGTAGGACTGAGACTACAACCTATGCCGGCACCATCTGTAAATACTTGATTGGCCATAATCCTGATTGCAGCGACGAGCAGCAAAGGGTAGGTAACAATTGCCTTAGATGAGCGACACATATGAAGTCAAATTAGTTACACCATGCTATTACCAAATTGTCAGTAGATAATTTATTTATTTATATGGTGTTAATGTCTCAATAGATCTGTAAAATCTGTGTTGTGAATTTATTTCACAAATGAAACTGAAATACAGTGTAAGCTCTTTATAGCAACACTCAATGGACTGGACATTTGTGACATTATCGCGAGTTTTCATTAAATAGAGACCTACTGTGCTTGTTTTAAGGCCTATGTTAAATCAAATAAAAAACAAGAATTAAATGAATTACTATAATGAATATTCATACACATTTTTGAACTGTTTTTTTATTGTACGGTCAGCTGCAGAGAAAAAGGCCCACGCTGCATACAAAGTTTGTATGCATCGGGGGTCTTTTTCTCTGCAGCTGACTGTACCACAACACTTGACACTCTTATTTACTTTATGGTACATTCCGCATCACACTTTATTTACACGTAGTACTGTTCTGAACATTGTTTAGTTAGGTGTCGAGGCTCGATTTCTGTAGGATATTGGCGATAAATGTTTGGTGCTATAACTTCATGCCCTTAAAAGCATTAACGAAACCTCTCTGATCATCTGGCATCTTGTGAATCGTATGACTTGCTCCCATCGAGTCCTGTTCGTGGCCACTTCTACCATGTCATAAAACTTGTTTTTCTTCTTGACCTGGTCACTCCACCGCGGCGGAGGTCTACGTTCTAGACGGAGAGCTGGCCACGTCAGATATGACACAATAATGAGAGCAACGAAACCCCTCTACTTAGTTTGCTATACTATGCTTATTTCTAGATCCGGACATCTGGCAGCTGTAAAGTGGTGGAGGTCAAAGAATGCAAATAACTTGAAGAAAACAAATCCTAGAGTTCTGGGTTTGATACAATATTATGGTAAATTATGTAATTCATTAGATTATATCATATCCAGAAGTTTCTGTTAGGGGAAAGTAGTGCCAAATGATGTATAATGCAATTTTTATTTAGTCGCCTACTGTTTTTGTATCCGCAATAATAGACAATGGTTTTTAATCTAATGTTAAAATATAGGCCCTGTCCTCTATAAATAACGCAACTTTGGCAGTGTTTACCTATTTTGGTATTACTTTTTTTCAACTTAAAAACTTTGTTGGCCTGTCACACTGACATCCACCCATTAAAAGCTGCCAGATGCCCGGATCTAGTAATAAGGATGGTAAAGCAGTCTAACTAGACAGTTTTCATTGCTCTCATTATTGTGTCATATCTGACGTGGCCAGCTCTTAGACCATTCCCTTTTGTCTATTACCTTGCAGTATTCAAGTCTTGAGGCCAGTCAACCGTTATTTACAAAGGTTTGGTCTTCATTGACAAAAACAGAGTGGTTTTTTAATGGTTGTCATGATTGTTCTGCAGGTTCTGCCATTGCTCACTCTACGGCTATCGGCTTTCATAACAATGACTGTAGGTTCTGGTATGTTTTTGATACATAACAGAAGTCTGTACTATTTCAACCTGAAGTCACTCTGCACTCGAATTTAACTAAATAACGCACTTTTTACAAACAATTATGTATTTATTATTTGATACAAGTTTCCTGATCTGAAAATTGTGAATAAAACCAAACGTCAATCGTATGCGCCTTTTTACGTTCAGATACTCGCATATATTTATTACTGCAAACAATATTTTAATATTTTTCATCAAATATCACTGTCTTTTTGTCTAATAATGCATTTATCCTTGAAATACGAGACATTTTTGCAAATTGTCCGCCATATTTAAACGTAGATTTGAGTTAACCAGTGCTCGACGGCTGGTTAAGGTAAACGTAAATTCTGACTGCTAAAGTGCATGGTGCAACGGAAAAACGGACTTGACGTCTACTGTAACCATGATGAGTTCGTTAAGTGTGCGTGGTGCAACCCGCCCTATGTGAACACCAAAATAATTACGCGATTATCGTGATCATAAATTAGGAAATGCAATCTCGAACCGAGATTGGCAATTCGAGATCTCGTGCGAAAAATCTAAGTCGAGATCTCGCGAGTCAGACCGCCGAGATTGAGATTAATCTCGTCAAGATTGAGATTTGGGTACAAATAAGTTAGGTATTTTAACCAAAAATGCCTGAGAATTTAGTATAAACCACTTATTTAGGGTACTACGTTGTTTTGCTCACGAAACTATAAGTATAAATTGAAATTAATTGAACATTTAACATATTAGGTATCAACTACTCTTTCAATTCACAGCGTAATTGTTAGTAGTATATGCGTAAATAAATCAAAGGAAAAGAAAAAGTGAGACCTATCGTGATTAACGGATACGCCATGAAAAAAAATTTGCTTGCAGTTTCGAGATCTTGCGAGATCGAGTTTCCATTCCCAAATCGTACTTTTGATATTACGTTTCCATACCTTTGATATTAACTAGTATTCCTTCATTGAAGAATTCTTTAAAATCATAACAAAGACTAGTCCGTTTTTAGACATTTATATTCCAAAAGTAGGTATTCGTACTCGGACTAACAAAATATATTTTTGAGTAAAAATATTTTATACGTGCTAGGTTTATTCCGTTAAATCATTTAAGTTGGTCTATACACTCTGCCCACGTTTTGTCTAGGGATCTAATTCTCGAATTTGTATTTTACGTATCAAAATAGTATTTGTATTGGCTTGCTCCGCTTTCTATTTTTTTTTTAAATACCACGACGGTGGCAAACAAGCATACGGCCCGCTTGATGGTAAGCAGCTACCGTAACCTATGGACGCCTGCAATTTCAAAGGAATCACATGCGCGTTGCCGAGCCGGGGCTCGATCGCTTTACCAATTAAGCTATGGGTCAAGTTAGTTGGGTTAGGGTATCTAACTTTAGTAGTTAGTACAGTCGAGGACAAAGAGATGTATACACTTTTGGACCTTATTGCGTTGTAATAAGGTCCAAAAGTGTATACATCTCTTTGTCCTCGACTGTACCTAGGTGTCGCTTACGGCTGCTGTAAAGCCGAAGTAGATCAAAAATAAATGCAAAAAGATGATTGAAGGCATTGAAAATTTCGTAAACTCAGTAACTTGACCCATAGCTTAATTGGTAAAGCGATCGAGCCCCGGCAAGGCGTATCGATGCAGGCAATAATCAACCCAGCAGGACTTGTGCTGGGTTGATTCTTTTTTCAATGTTTTCAATGTTTGTATTTGATTTAATAACAATCTATTGTATAAGTGGATTGCCCCACTTTAAAAACATGCAAAAATAACTATGATTAGGGTCTAGTGCTATTTGGCTGTGGTTTTCTGTTAGGTGGAAGTACTTCCCCAGTCGGGCTCTGCTTCATATTTAGCACACTTAGCGAGATGCCATTCTCACCTCTCTTTATGGCGTAGTTTAAGGACATACCCAAGTCCGGACGTAGTTTAAGGACATACCCCGGGTCCAAAAACAGCTGCCGAGAACTTACAAATAATGACCCTGGAAAACGGCGTGTAAGGTACTAAGTATGCCTCTTCCTGGTGCAGCACATCAGCTGGTGTTCCACAGGGTGGTGTGCTGTCTCCTCTTTTATTTTCTATCTTCATTAATTCCATAACTCTTGATCTCTCCTCTTCGTATCACCTCTATGCCGACGACCTTCAAATATATTCGCAGGGTATGCATAGCGATCTCAATTCAGTTATAGAAGCCACGAATCTTGATCTGCTCCGCATATCAAATTGGAGTCAAAATTACGGTTTAAAAGTAAACCCCCTAAAGTCACAGGTAATTGTGATGGGTAGCGCTAAACAAATCTCCAAAATTGACTTTCTCAGGCTCCCTCCGATAGTCTTCGATGGTATCCAAATTCCTTTTTCCAACCAAGTGAAAAATCTTGGCGTAATCATGGATCGTTGTCTATCATGGGTGCCTCAGGTGAGTGAAGTGAGCAGGAAGATGTTTGCTGCCATAGGGTCTCTCAGACGGCTCCGGAATTTCCTACCAATTGCTACTACAATTGCGCTTGCTCAGTCGTTACTTCTCCCCATTCTTGATTATGCAGATATCTCCTATTTAGACCTAACCGAGGAGCAACTTAATAAGCTTGAGCGTATTCAAAATGCCTGCATTCGGTTCATTTTCGGATTACGCAAATTCGACCATGTTTCTAGTTTTCGTTATCAACTCAATGGCTCCCTATCCGTCACCGCCGTAACTCTCACATACTTTCTTTACTCTTTTCTATACTTTTTAACCCTGCAACTCCCCGCTACCTCAAAGAGCGTTTCTCTTATCTTAATTCTATTAGATCCTCTCAAAAATTGCTCCTAAAAGTGCCATCTTCATCTTCCAAATTTTATAATTGCTCATTTACGTTCCAGGCCGTTCGTTTGTGGAATTCTCTCCCTCTCAACATAAAACGCGCGCAATCTATTGGTAGCTTTAAATTGCAACTTAAGGAATACTATTTATCTCTTCCTTAGGTTTTTAAGTTGACAATGTTGTTTCTTATTGTGTGTATTATATATGTATATATGTACGTATATGTATGTTTATTTTGTATTTATTTAAGTATGTATATTCATATGAATGTGCTGTGTTATCTATTTCGTCTCTTTTGTTTCTATGCACCACCTACTACTGCTTATTGTTTTTCTCTAGTCTCCACTACCCAAAGGTTGTCTGGAAGAAATCGCTCATTAGCGATAAGACCGCCTGTTGTTACCTCTACCTAAATTTATCTAATTGTAAAATTTGTGCTTGTAACTGTATGAGGTGTGCAATAAAGAGTATTTATTATTATTATTTATTATTATGCCTGACTAATTTTCGCCCTCTTTTTAACAAGTGGTGGGAAAATGGTCGTGCAAATCACCGGGGGATAGGCCTTTGCCCAGCACTGTGATACTATAATAGATTGAGAAAAAAAACACGTTCCGGACTCGGGTATACCTTAAACTACGTCCAAATCAGAGGTATGGGCGAATGTCATCTCGCTCAAATCTGGAGCAAATTCCGACTGGCGAAGGACCTTTACCTTAAAGAAGACAACAGCCAAACAACATACTCTACTCATAGTGTTGTGTTCCTGCCGGTGATTTAGGTCGCCAGAGAGCTCAAAGAGGATACAGTGTGTTGACGACGGGGACCTTGTCCCTTTAGCCGTCAACACGTCAATCCTTCTTTATATTAACGGGTCGGTAAACCTGCATGGAGGAGGACGAGACAGCCGCCCACGTCATCATCACATGTCCGGGGGTGGCAGAATACCGGGCGAAACATCTTGGTTCGCCGAGGGCACTCCCGGAAGTCGTCGGCAACATAAAGGGTCTGCTAGGCTTCCTGGAGGAACTGGGTTGCCATGAATAAGGCCACCCTGCACGCAAAACAGGCGCAAAATATAGACGTCGAGTTGCGGAAAACAGCCCGCGTTAACCTTAACCTTAACCTAACGGGTCGGTAACGCGCATGTCATCTCTGGAATTACATGCCATAGGCAGGGTAGCTGTTTGCCATCAGGCGGGCCATATGCTTCTTTGTCACCGATGTGGTATACATAAAAAACGGCCAAGTGCGAGTCGGACTCGCGCACCGAGGGTTCCGTACAAACCTGTAGGTTTGATATGAATTTCAATTTAATACTTCTACGCGTTCATGAGGAAAGGGGTAGTAACTTTAAAATTCTTAAAAATATTTTTATTATATCCAGCGTCAGGTACTACTCCAGTAGGACCTGGCATTATGCTGAGTGTTCACCTTTTTCAGTGTGGTTACAGTGTACAAGTTAGTTATAAGTCTTCATTTTCATAGTATGTATTGTATAACTGTGTACTTACACTAAAATAAATGATATTCTATTCTATTGTATATGATGTAACTACAAATTTACGGTTTTTGCAATTTTTCTTTTATCTGTGCTATAAGACGTTGCTTCGTACCAAATTTCAAGATTCTGAGTTCACGGGAAGTACCCTGTAAGGTTTTGATTCCCTTGCGAGTTTCGAAAATTTGCGGCATAAACGGCTGTATCTTTTGATTGCGTTGGCTTAGGAGTTTGATTTTTTTACAGCTCCAAGGGGCAGTAGACCTGAGTATTTGATATCCAATTTTAGCTTGATACCTCTACGCGTTCCCGAGAAAAAGGGTCTTGACAGACAGACAGACGTACGGACGGACAACAAAGTGATCCTATAAGGGTTCTGTTTTTTCCTTTCGGGAATCCCTAAAAATAGTATATTGGTATTAAAAGTTTCTGAATAATACCCAGGTTTTAGATTAATCGAATATCGTGCTGAATACGGGACAAATTGCGTAAAAACAGTAAAAACTGCCGAGCGAGCTCGTTTCGTTATTGTACCAGCGGCTTTCATGCCATTTGCACCGTTGTAAATGTTGTTCCAATATTCCAATAGATAACTAGCAAAAAGCACCAATTTTACTCAGTAACTATAGAGCTGCCGTATTCTTAAAATAGGTGCATAAATAATACATTAAAAACACAATATATCTCCAACGTAACTCACAGCACACAACAAAATAATCACCCCGTACCAATGAGGTTTAGGAAACTTAGGTACGAAAGGAATATCATTTGATATTTACCAGTCGATTTCGGTGAAAGAAAACATCGTAAGGAAATCGGATCTAATCCCGACCGACCCAGTTTGGCCTCTGGTCAGATGGCAGTCGCTTTCGTAAAAACTAGTGCCTATGCCAGTTCATGGGGATTAGGTTGTAAAGCGGACCCCAAGCCGGGACAAAAGCTAGGAAGATGATGATGATTAATCTTAAATTAAGTGTCTCTATATATCTAACTAGCCTTTTCCCGCGGCTTCGCCCGCGTACTATAAGTACTCAATAAGAACACGATACCCATGTTGATTTTCTGACTTTGTGACCACATTTGCCCCTTTTAGGGGTTGTATTTTCGAAAAACCTGAAACACGTGTTTACTCATTTATCGTTAGGAATACTCCTGTGAAGTTTCGAATAAAATAGTCTAACAAATCTTGATTCGCCATACAAACTTTGGACCCCCATTTTACCCCCTTAGGGGGTGAATTTTGAAAAATCCTTTCTTAATGCACCCCTAGACCTTATAAGGAACCTACGTGCCAAATTTGGAATCTCTAGAACCAGCGGTTTGGGCTGTGCGTTGATATGTCAGTCAGTCAGTCAATCAGTCAGTCAGTCAGTCAGTTTCTTCTTTTATATATTTAGATTAAGATTAAGATTAATGCACCCCTAGACCTTATAAGGAACCTACGTGCCAAATTTGGAATCTCTAGAACCAGCGGTTTGGGCTGTGCGTTGATATGTCAGTCAGCCAGTCAATCAGTCAGTCAGTCAGTCAGTCAGTCAGTCAGTCAGTCAGTCAGTTTCTTCTTTTATATATTTAGATTAAGATTGAGTATCTGTATGGGAAACTACAAGATGACACATTGATTAGGGTGACCTTGTATGCAAAAATGTTTTTTTTGTAGTTATCATCTAAAAAATAACTATCAATATTGGTGGTAAAATATAACGACTACCATTTTTATCCTTAACTTCTGTATCATGCCTTGTTCTCTTGCTCCACGATCCCAAAATCATCCTGTATACTCATAAAGCGTGTAACAGAGTCACTTTTTAAGGAAATTGCTGGTTTTTATTGCTAATTAATGAACATATGAGTAAAACGTAATATGTTTTCCTGCGGCGGTTACGGCCTAAGCCATAAATAGGCCAGTAGGAAAAGCCTCAAGTAACAGACAGCGTAATAAATTATTACGCCCACTGATTATTACTAATAATTAATAATAATAATCAATGGGATTGTCTCGCAAATATTTTTTATCTACACCAATATAGTAAATCCTCTATTCCGCGTCCGGAAACCGTATGTAATTACCACCATTATTGCAACCAGTAACGTAACATCCGTGTATTATCTGTGACAGTGTAGTAAAAACGTATGAAAATTCATTACCTACGGTAACGTAATGAAAATCTGCCCTCCTCCCCGACCGCCGGCACGCGCCCGCCCGACCGCCGGCACAATCGAGTTGGTCATGGCGGTGCAATGGCGGTCATTCTAATGGTTTCTGAACACTTCATTTAGGATTTATAATATGTGTGTAGATAAAGCAGTGTATGCAACTGTACGTAATTATGCCTTAAATCACTCGTGTGATCTTATTATTAAACTCGCCTGCGGCTCGTTTCATAAAACCACACTCGGATTTTAAGGACCCTTGTTACGTAACAGTTACATAAACTACTATTAAGTGTTTTCGTAGATTACTAATAAAACGTCGTAATTTAAACAATAACTTAAACACGGTATAAGTATAAACGGTTCGTTCGTAGGACATGACTGGAGTGAATAGGACTTTTTGAAAGTTATTTCTAATGTTTGTCTAACAACTAGTCTGGCGTAGTAATAACTCGTGATTAGGAGTAAGACTGGCCTTATTTAAATATATATATTTTTGCGCGACGCAAATGAGGGTAATGTGTTTTCCAGTCTATGTATTACAACGACCTCCTAGCCTAATCGGTAGTGACCCTACGAAGCAGCAGGTCCCGGTAAGAGCATTTATTTGTGTGTTTAAATATCACAGATATTTGTACCTGAGTTACTAGATACGGGTTGTAGGATACTGATTTAAACTTTCACGGTTTTTGCACTTATCTATTTGTACTAACCGCGTATATAATTTTAAAATTACCTACGACGTTTCAAGGACGACATTGTCCCCGTGGTCCCGAAAATGTGTCTTTCTTGGGATTAAGGATGTTTTTTTATAATTATGAAAGGACATAAAAAAACCGACCATGTGCGCGTGGGACCCCGCACCACGCATATTGGAAGGTTCCGTACCTACTAATATCAAATGGGCTTATCTGTTTATGAAAAAAGTTTTTTGGGGATAACGGCCTCCTATTAGCCTAGTCGGTAGTGGCCCTGCCTACGAAGCAGGTCCCGGGTTCTAATCCGGTAAGATAACTTATTTGTGTGTTTATCACAGATATTTGTACCTGAGTTATGGATGTTTTCAGTGTATTTAAGTATTTATCTATATCTATTATATGTATCGTCGTCTAGTACCCACAACACAAGCCTTATCGAGCTGAGCTTACTGTGAGACTAGGCCGGTTTGTGTAAGATTGTCCCATAATATTTATTTATTTATTATTTAAAGGCTATGTAGATATTTTCATGTCGCTTAATAATAATTGTGTATTTGCAATGTTTTATTGACATGTGAAAACACCCTCGATGCAGACTAAATGTTATAATTATTTTTAATGAACAGATATAGGATTTTTTTTAGAAGTCCAAATTGTAGGTAGATTCCGACATCTCAAAACCTTCTTACTTTACCGTTAAATATGTCTATATTTGTTTGGTAAACCGTCTGGTTTCCTACCAATTCCAAGGTGAATTCCAAGTGGCCACTCTGATTATTTTTCTGCATGCAAGTAACGCAGTTTGTTTGCAAAGCTCCCACGATTTTAAAAATAAACGCTTCTAAATTTGGAATTTTGCGGTTGCCAGCTTTCGTTTTAATATTTGATTGGGCTTCATCCGTGTAGGGTGTTTCCATAGATCACTTACTCTCTAGACGAAGCATAGGTTGCGACGCCCTCAAAAATATTCTAAATCTTTTTGGTCTTGATATACTCTAGGAGTGAAAGAAAAATCGATTAACTATTTAAAAGTCAGGCACGCCAATTAGAATCGAGTTCTAGAAACGTCCTGCTGCTGATATTTGCTAGGTTCTGAGATATAACTAATAGGAATATAATGCACCGTACTGACCATACAATTATTTACGTCCCGGTAATTATTAAAATACTTACTAGTAAAGATATTTATTAGATGTTTGTCATGGACATTTGCTTCTGGCTAGTAAATATTTTTTAGGTAGGTATTTAAGTATTTTTATCTAAAGCTTGACCAAAAATATATGATCATGCGCTATGTTCCGTAATTTCATTGGAACTAATTTCTTGCACTGGCAATCATTTTACTGACAGCATTATATGTATGTGTGAGGGTATGTGATAGCCTGTCACTTTTGTCATTGTCGCAGTTTATTTGAATACAATAGTAAAGTGTTAAATATTAAATAATAAACGACAAAAAATCTCAAAATTATTCATAGTCAAGAGTGAAACATTGTAAATAGTGTATGTAATAAACGGGTGTAAATAATACACTCGGGAAATGAAACTATTTCGCTGTGAAACATTTTCAAATTAACATCAGACCTGACAGGTAAACAAATCAAGATCTCACCATACCATAGTGAATAATACGCTCTATGATTATACTAAACTGTTGCCATATAAATGAGAATAATAGCGCCCTCTTGACAATAATCATATATTTCTGGTCAGGCTTTGCATCTTGGTGAATTTCACAAACATTTCAACCGCCGCTTGGTTTGGTGTTACACATTTATGACATAAAAGTGGCTTGTAATTCGTAAAATACGTATTTATATAACACAGGTTTTTGGAATATTTTTGTGTTTCTTTTATTATTAATTATTTTTATTTTTTAAGTATCTTTTATGTTATAAATTCATAACACAATTGAACCGGCGGTTGAAACGCTTGTGAAATTTACTTATCTACTTATTTATCTACTAGTAGTCCGCCTCGAACTGAGAAATCGCGATTTACTTGCAAACGAGTTGACCAATATAACAAGACCTATGTGATTTTTTCGCGCCTTCTAGCTCCATAACCCGTGGACCGATCCTGCTCATATACGAACTCTCAAATTATACTGATCTCTGCTACAAACCCAACAAATTTCATAAAGATCAGAAAAATGTTACTAAAGTTATCGCGGAACAAACTCTCAAAATCAAAAAGCCATCGAAATGCCGAGACGTCCCAGTAGCCAGGAGTTGTTTGTAAGAACTTCACTTCGCTTACGCTCCGCTCGTTCGATTAATTATAGTGTATCGCCGTCTGAAGTACCCATAACACAAGACAAGTCTTTATTTAGCCTACTGTGGACTAGGTCAATATATGTAAGATTGTCCCATAATATCTATTTATTTTTAACCGACTTTAAGATTTCGAAGGAGGAGCTCAGGAGGTTCTCAGTTCGTCGGGATCTTTGTTGCTATTTTTTTATCTATGTTGACCGATTATTCGAAGACGGCTACACCGATTTAATTTTTTTTTTCTTTTTCGTCTGAAAGGGTTCACATTTCGTCTCATTGTCACCAGGTCAGGATCTGATGATGGGATCCTGGAGAAAGCGATTTAAGTATTTTTTACGCTAGGGCATTTGTTTTTGGAAATGTGGAGTCTGAGTGAAGTCGGTTCTTTTTTGTTTAAAATTATTTATTTACATACTTAAGAGTCTACGCGAGGTCGTCTGTAAGTGTTTTAGAATAAATTGGCCCCACAATGGAGTTCTGAACGCGTTCAGAAAGTGCCTGTTTATTTTGCAACGAATGCCTGTGGAAAAATTGTGAAGTTGTTTTGGGTGCTTGAAAAAATAATGGCGGTTCAGTCAAAGTCATTAATATAAATATAAACTCGAACAAAGGGGTTTGGCGTTTTCATAGCAGTATATGTAGAGAGTAGATATAGGCTGTTGTTTATCTACGTGTATATATTCTGATCGGAAATAGAATTGTAGTACAGTCGAGGACAAAGAGATGTATACACTTTTGGACCTTATTACAACGCAATAAGGTCCAAAAGTGTATACATCTCTTTGTCCTCGACTGTACACGTCTGAAATTATGGATATATTGAATGTGACAAAAACATGTATCCAAGACTTACATGTAACATAGAGTTGGGGCTAAATATTTTTGTCATTACAAAAACTATTTAAAACGGGGTATTTACCGAATGTATATTTGTTTTGTCGAGTTTCCGACTCCATGAGTTCGTAACTCCGTGAGTTACTCCGTGATAATGGCGCATGCAACTGTCCCGAAATATCGGAAACTCGACAAACCAAATACACATGGTAAATACCCCGTTTTAAATAGATTTTGTAATGTTAATGGTCATGTTAGCTTAAGATCGTATATATTTTTGTCACATTTAATGTATACATATTTTCAGACGTATGAGCTTCCATATAAACCACGACACTTCTCTTTCCGGACAAACTCTTCGACGTGATGGTATAAAGCATAGAAAGTGGTTAGCCTGCCTGAAAGAAAGGTTACTGTGGCCTACGTACGCATGCAACGAAATCGTCGCAGTGAACATAGAATGATTTATCTTCGGAAATACATTTTCTCGGGGAGGGAAGGGAAATGGCAAAGAGAAATATCCCTAAGAGTAAGGTAAAGGGAAGGAGGAAGGAGCAAGGGTAAAATAAAATATAGAAATTTAATTACATGGTGTAATAAAAATGCTTGTGATCCGTGTAAGAGCATAATTTTGTATCGTATTTTAATTATGAAAAACAAGGGACAAAAAATTTTTCGCATGAAAAAAAAAATGGTTTTGTATGGAGGGTTAGCCGACTGGGACGACTTATCCCAAACAAATATGTTTATTTTCGCGTCGAAAAAATCCTCCGTGCAGGCTCTGTACATGGGGCTATCTGTCCTACCTATTGTGAAGAGGTGTTTGTTTAGTGTGTTGTGTCCTGTTATCAGTCCTACAAATTTTCGGAGTTGACGTCTTTTTGTCCTCGTTCATGCAATTCAGGCAACTCAAGTTAACTAAACAGTAATTAAAATGTTACTAATACGCACAGTAGGTACGCAAACCCATCTCTATGGTAACTAAACCTAAAATATTCACTGATACTGAGTGAATGTTACTTTTACTACCGATGACCAACCCCTAACCCAAATTAATTCTTATTTCAAACAAATCGCCCCAAATCTAACGAGTCTATTACCGAACCTTTAACCGACCGCACAGGGAGAGGTCATGCTACTCATAAATCAACTTACAATTTAATTCCCGCACTTCACTAATCACGATCAAAACTAATTAAATTAAATCAGTCCTGGCCATACGTCATCTCTCTCAAATTAAACTGCCTAACACACTCTAAACAAGACCTTATTGGATGAATATTAAGAGTCAATCTCTTATGACACTACTTAAGTAGTTCATAAGACGATTTCAATCTAAATAGAACCGTGTTACTAAAATGTAAGGTTGTTTTTTCAATACCGCGATGCAGGATTTTGATGGAACTGGTCGTGTATACCCAAGCAGTATTTACGTAACAAAAGTGAGTCGAACGCTCTTAGGTCATTTTATAATTGCACTGCAACCTGTATTTATATTTTTAATGTTATCTGGTTTTAGTATCAAATGCACACGCAAGCTCCATCCCTAGCTATTCGCCCGGGCCGTGCCCTCAGCGTCAAAAAACGCTTAAATTATGACTATTATTTGTAACGGGGTATTTACCATGTATATTGGAGTTTTTGAGCACCCGATATTTAGGCACAGTTGGATGCGCCACCATCACGGAGTTAACTGACGTTGCGGCGAGTTTTAGTTGTAGTCTACCCACAAGGCACACACCGTAGCGAATACACATAATAATATACATGTGTAATACACATACGTAATATCATACAATCTACCTCCACCTCTTAAGCAACTTACTTCTTTGCAATCTTTTAAAGTAAAACTAAAAATGTATCTACTCTCTAAGCAAAAGAATCAGGATAATTGAATTTTCATTCTAGGTACTGCTCAACACTTGCGAATTATTCTATTATATATATTATTTATTCTAAGACCATGCTAGTCATATTATCATTTGACGTCAACTGCTTCGTTTCCGCTTCGTTGCTTACTGTTGTAATTATTAGCACTAATAAATTTATTAGTCTTGGTAACCCTAATGTAACTGGTAGCTGCGCGCAACTACGCTCCCGACAGGTGTACACGGAAGACCAGCGTCAGGTACTACTCCAGTAGGACATGGCATTATGCTGAGTGTTCACCTTTTTCAGTGTGGTTACAGTATACAAGTTATAAGTCTTCATTTTCTTTTCTTTTTTTATCCACTGTCTGTATTGTATAACTGTGTACTTACACTGAAATAAATGATATTCTATTCTATTCTATTCTATTCTATTCTAATATACAGCGTAATATATGAATGAATGAATGAAATTATTTATTCACAAAGAACATATTTTTTTAAAATTACTACTGAGAGATTATGATTAATACAGATTTCTACTCTTGAATAGAAGCTTTTCCCCGCGAATTCATTTGCGTGGAATTAGTAATCCACCCTCCTTTTTACCCGCTTAAGGAATGACTTCTGGGATAACAACTATTATATGTCCTTCCCCAGAACGCAAAATATCTCCATACCAAATCATCTAAATAGGTTCAACGGTTATTAATTTCCCATACAAACTTTCAACCCCCGTTTCACCCCCTAGAGGGTTGATTTTCGAGATAAAAACTATCCTATATTGTTTACCGCGACTCAATCTATATAATATGTACCAAGTTTCATTTCAATCGTCTGTTCAGCGGTTAATAATTCGCCATACAAACTACCAACATGTTTTCTACCCTTCTAAGATTGATTTTCGGCTTAAAAAATATTCTATATTGTTTCCTGGGACTCAAACTATATCCACAACAAAATTATCGAAATCGGTTCGCGGTAAAAAAATCTCCATACAAACCTCCAACCCCCATTTCACCCCCTTAAAGATTGATTTTCGAGATAAAAACTGTCCAATGTCGTTTCCCGGTACACAAACTATCTCTATACCAAGTTTCATCTAAATTAGTTCAACGTTTAAAAATTCCCCATACAAACTATCAACCCCCATTTCACCCCCTTAAGTGTTGATTTCGTAATCAGCGACCCGATAAACCATAGAAACAATACCCATGTTGATATTTAAATTTTGTCACCACGTTTCCCCCTTATGGGTTGAATTCTCAAAAAAGCTGAAACACTTGTTTTCTCATTTATCGTTAGGAATACTCCTGTAAAGTTTCGAATAAAATTGTTTCCCATACAAACTTTGAACCCCATTTCCCCCCTTAGGAGGTAAATTTTTTAAAATTATTTCTAAGTGCATCCCTATGCCTTATAAGGAGCCTACGTACCACATTTGGAATTTCTAGAACCAGCGTTTTGGGCTTTGCGTTAATATGTCAGTCAGTTTCTTCTTTTATATATTTAGAAGGGAAGGGAAGAAGAAGATTGAAATTTGGCACAAATACTTTCAAGAATTTTCATGTCCACAATATTAAATTTCAAAATCGATGCCATTTTCTTAATTAACGTCCCAAAAAATCACAAAAACGACACCCATATGGATATTTAGACATTTCAACCCCATTGTACCCTAACAGGGGAGATGGTATTTCACGTCCGCCACGTCGGATTTTAAAATCGTTGTTGTTTTCATAATCAACGACCCGATAAACCATAGAAACAATACCGATGTTGACTTTCAGACTTTTTGACCACATTTCCCCCTTTTAGGGGTTGAATTCTCAAAAAACCTGCAACTCGTATTTACTCATTTATTGTTAGGAATACTTCTGTGAAGTTTCGAATAAAATAGACTAACTAATCTTGTTTCCCCATACAAACTTTGGACCCCCATTTCTCCCCCTTAGGGGATGAATTTTGAAAAATCCTTTCTTAGCGCACCCCTAGACCTTATAAGGAACCTACGTGCCAAATTTGGAATCTCTAGAACCAGCGGTTTGGACTGTGCGTTGATAGATCACTATGTCAGTCAGTCACCTTTGAGTTATATATATTTAGATAAGATGTTGATGGGTTATCATTGCTTCCCTTAATATATTCAGTCTGTGTAGACATGTGAAAGTCGTTTGAAAGCGAATTGGTTAACAATATAATAACTATCAAGAAATAATTTTGAATAAAAAACAGTAATTCAATTAATAAAAAGTCCATAACATAGTTAAATCAGTGTAAAATTTCAAGTCAATTATTAGTCCATTTAAATAGTTAGAAGTCAACATTATAAATTTTTACATACAAGTACAATTACAGATATGTCATATCACATTTAAAAATTGTACGATAAAATTTCTGTAACACTATAATAGTAGTTTATGCAACTGATACATAATGAGGGGCCTTAAAACACGAGTGGGGTTAATTATAGGATCACACGAGTGTTTTAAGGCCTAATTATGTACAGTTGCATACATTACTTTATCTACACACATATTGCAAGTACTCAAAGATGGGTTCAGAAGCCGAAGGCAATTGACCTGCATTACTAGGTAGATAGATACAAGTGCTGAAACATACCCACAGGTGTAAGCTGAATAAAAATAAATAAATTAGAACTGATAAGGAAAGTATATTTATTTATTATAATATAGTTAATAGTAAACATTTACATTTTCGCAATTTAAAATGTTTCAACAAACAATAACTGACAAGTTGATAACAGCAATGGCGGCCGTACAAACTTCTGTCGCGAGTTTTTTTTAAATATTAGCCAACGAACGAAGTCCTTATTCTCATGTCATCCGAGATCAAAATGTCGTGCGGTTTATGTCAAAAAACATATCGTACTGACGTTTCGTATCGACAACATTTTAAAATCTATGGATACTAGAATAGAAACCCATTGAAACTGTGTTGGTTTTGACAGCTGTTCCAAATTTGAAACTCATAACTTAACAATATTTGAGCATGTAAAGTTAAAATTACATTACTGCCACAGATAAGAAATTTATCATAGTGAAATCGTTTGTTGTAATGCTGGTCATTGCCTACGGTTTTTGAACGCATTTTAGAGGACTTACAATATGAGTGTAGATAAAAACAATTGTCATTCAATATTTTATACAATTTCGTTTTAAACTCATTAATAGGCATAGGCAATGTCCTAATATTTCAACTGGTATTTTATTAAAGATTGTGATACACATGTTATTAGCGCTTTTCCTTCTAAGTGCTGAACTATTATAAGTTGGTACTGCTAACCTATAGCGTCTGTGTGACCGTGTTTTCTCCTTCTCTCTAATAAAGATAAATAGTTGTATATTGAGTTTTACAAAAACAGATATTTCATAAATATAGAGACAAGGGAAGGATAATAATTTATGTTTAATAAATAAATAAATAAATACATGGTAAATACCCCGTTACAAATAATAGTTATAATGCGAATGACCATGTGAGCTCGAAATTGTATACCTAACGCTTAAATTGTTTATGGCGTGAACTACCTTTCGAACGGCAAAGGCGACAAAATTATATTTCGCACCGCACGTTTTAAAAGAGCTGTCTTGTCAATTATGCTTCCATAATCGCTCCTCGCAATTTACAACTGTTTTATAATGATAATATTATAAATATTTATATGGGTATAAAGGAATAAAGCAAATGGAAAACTTCGCTGACTCGGCCTAAGAGCCCTTAAACGTGTCCGTTAGCGGCAATGGAACATTATTGTGATATTTTAAATTCATTCGTCAATTATGAGAACTTTTTGAGCCGTTTTGTTCTTGATCTCATAGATCGACGAATCCAGCAACGTAATAACTTGTTTGGTTTATTCAAAACACAGTACATAGCGGTCCTCTTTTTAGGGTTCCGTACCAAAAGGGTACAAACGGGACCCTATTACTAAGTCTCCGCTGTCCGTCTGTCTGTCCGTCTGCCACCAGGCTGACAGTTAGACAGTTGAAATTTTCACAGATGATGTATTTCTGTTACCGCTATAATAAAACATACTAAAACATAGAATAAAATAAATATTTAAGGAGGCTCCCATACAACAGATATATTTTTCTTGCCGTTTGTGTAGATAATG
Source organism: Pammene aurita (assembly GCA_947086415.1). Taxonomy (NCBI): domain Eukaryota; kingdom Metazoa; phylum Arthropoda; class Insecta; order Lepidoptera; family Tortricidae; genus Pammene; species Pammene aurita. The sequence continues at coordinate 17,654,791 of OX352315.1, forward strand.
GTGGTTTTTAAATATCTATTGTTAAATTTAAATAATCACACTTATTTACCAGTGGTGCTGGTGTACACGGTAAAGGGCTCTTAAATAAAAAAAAAAAAAAAAAAAAAAAAAAAGCATTCATTGTCGCAATACAGAAAAAAATACAAAAAGAAATACAGACACGTAGACATACACCGAAGTAAACAAAAAACATAAAACAATACACAAGAAGGGAAAGGAAAAAAAATACAAGTAACACACAACTTAAAAACTAAACTAAACGCGACAATAGGCTCGGAGCTCAGCATTTGCCGCGAGCTCGGTCGGCTGCACAGCGCTGTTTTTCAGCCGCGCCTGTCTCTTGGCTTATACAGATTAAAGATTAAATAGCTAGCTAAAGGGGAAACATCGCATTCAAAGACTTCAAATACTATCAATCCCTTAAGGTCACCCAGAGAGTTCGACTCTTTGTTCAGCAAGTTCTCGGAATATCAACACTGAAAGGAAGTTTCAATCGTTTTGGGAAATGGTCCCATTTGGGAGTATTTGTTTTATCGGCGATCATCGAGGATAATGTTCGGAATTAGGCCGAGTGGAGGTAAATATGATTTGGACTAGGTTTGGGTATTTATTGAATTGGATTTGAAACTCGGTTAATAAATTACGAGTAGGTGCCATAGACTTATATACTATTTCGTAAAGACGTGGCCAACGGGCACGAAGTGGGCCAGTTTGTCGGTGTCAAAATACGATTGTGACCAACGGCGATCCAGTTGTGAGCGGCACTCCATAGTGCGAGATAGTCACAAAATGTCAAAACATTTTGTGAAAAATGCCTAGTTGCATCTTCTATGGGACGAAAAATGACTACAGAGAATTAAAAAAGATAGATAGGATCCATTTTAATCGGTGATTTAATTCAAATTGTATTTATTTCTTGCTTAAAAGAATTTTAAAGCTATCGTTTTAAAGCCAGACCAGAAATATATGATTATTGTCAAGAGGGCGCTATTATTCTCATTTATATGGCAACAGTTCAGTATAGCCATAGAGCGTATTATTTCTCTATGGTATAGTGACATCTTGATTTGTTTACCTGTCAGCTCTGATGTTACTTTGAAAATGTTTCACAGCGAAATAGTTCCATTTCCCGAGCGTATTATTTACAGCTGTTTATTACATACACTATTTACAATGTTTCGCTCTTGACTATGAATAATTTTGGGATATTTTTGTCTTTTATTATTTAATATTCAACACTTTACTGTAATTCAACTAAACCGCGACAATGACACTGACAGCATATCACATGCACTCACATATGCATATCATTCTGTCAGTAAAATAATTGCCAGTGCAAGAAATTAGTTCCAATGAAATTCCGCAACATGGCGCATGATCATATGTTTCTGGTCAGGCTTTATCTAATTGTGACACCCAAGTCAAATCCTCCCCGTTGGCCACATTGTGCAATCCAAAAAGTTTGTATATGACAAACCTCTGGGCCGCGATTCAATAAATAAACACACACACTGGACAGACACAGCTCCAACATATTGTACCAATGTTGTACCAATGTGAGACCAATGTGTGACCAATGTGTGACCAATGTTGAATGAAAATCTGTGCGAATAGCAAATGTCAATGTCGTTATAGCGTTTAGTTGAGTTGGGTTGGAGCTGTGTCTGTCCAGTGTGTGTGTTTATTTTTCGAATCGCGGCCCTGGCCGGCGATATAGTTTGTCCGAAAAGAAAAGTGTCGTGGTTTATATGGGAACTCATACATTCTACGACACTTCTTTTTCTGGACAGACTTTAACTCAGTTAACACGAGTATACAACAGATGGCGCTTTTATGCGAGTATGAAGGAGGTAACTGTCGCAATGTACTGACGGGCGTATCTTTACTATTGAAATATCTGGTAGGTACATGTTTTAGAGATTATAAACTTAAATAGATGTCATATACAAAGGTAAAAGGGACTAAGGCCTCCGGTGCCGATCGAACCAGATTTTTCTGTTATTTATTTATTTATCGTATGGCTACATGCCACTGGATATAGATAGGCATTTCTTCCCTGGGGTAGTAGTAGTGGGAAAGCAGATGATAATGAAAATCCAGTGAGTGCTGCGAGGTCCAGATGGGACAGTGGAGCTGCCAAATTTTTTCTGTATTCGCGACACTCGCGACAGACCCCTAACCACTAGGCTACCCGGATCACAGCGGCACCGGTAAAATTTTCCCGTACATAAAGACTGTATACGATAAAATCCGGACATGCATAATCTGGTATATCTTTTTTTCGATACCACATATTCAAGCATTTCTTTTATTTTAATAATCTGGAGTTAAAGTAATATATACTAAAAATAGAATCATTTTACAATTGTATGGGCTTGTGTGAGTTTTTGCCAAATATATTCATCATATCTTGATTTTTTGTCCAGAATTTTTTGATAATCTTCACTCACTTCCTGCTACAATGTCACAATTGTATTTATATTTTCACAAGCTGTTTTATGCCCATTACAATGTTATCTTACAAAAAAAAACGATTTGAAACTCTTTTCTAATTGAGGCAGTCAGGTCACGGTCAAGCACTAAAAGTAGTTTTTATATTTTTGTAAAAAGGTCAAGCTCACCAAAGCTAGAACACCTCAGAACTATTTACATCTAAGTAAAATTTGAAAAATGTAAGCTATTATAAAAAAAGAATGTAATAAGGTATAATTTGGTTTATCTAATAAAAAAGAATAAACTATTTTTCACGGGAAAATTTGGTAAACACTGTCAGAACACCGTGGACAAAAAAATATAGGCACTGTGGAATATATGGTGATCAAAGTCACAGGTAGCGTTACGTTATATTATGTTTGTAATTTTATTATGTAGCTTGATTACCACAAATTATTTAAAAGAAGTGTTGCTTGAATATGTGGTACCGAAAAAAAGATATACCAGATCATGCATGTCCGGATTTTATCGTACACAATTTTCACGACTTTATGCAATTTTTGTAAATGCTAAGTCGCACTGGGCCAATCATCTAAGGTAAGGTGAGGTTAAATATTGTTTATAAGCACAAGTAAGTGCTATTTACACTTGCCGCCGCAACTCCCTCAGTTCCCTTAGTGTAATAAAATTGCGTCAGATATTTTTGGGGCCTTCGTTGAGGAAGATGCTATTGCAGGTGACTGTACCACATTTTCATTTTCTTCCCTTAAGGACTTTATGCTTTGCATTGTCTGACAGTCTGTATATAACACAACGGCGACAACAAAAGAGCTCAATGAGGACCCAGTGTGTTGACGATGCCCTCATCGACCCTACCCTCTTCTCTTTAGCCGTCAACACAGTGAATCCTCCCTGTAAAGGGTCGGCAACGCGCATGTGACACATCTGGAGTTGCAGGCGTCCTTAGGCTACGGTAGCTGCTTACCATCAGGCGGGCCGTATGCTTGCTTGCCACCGTCGTGGTATATAACACAACTGTTTTATGTATTAATATTTTTGCATACCATAACAGTTGCAAGCAAAAGTAAGACCCAGGTACCATTGGCGAGCATCCTAAAGGTGTTAACATTGTTAACTGACTAGCCGCTTGAGCGGCGGCGACGGCGGCGGCGGCCGGTGGCGCGTCCATAATAAACAAATGAAAACATATCAAAGTAGACCGGGTAAACGCTGCAAAAAACGCTCGAAAGCTCGCTGCACTGGTGCTGTGTCGAGTCCTTAAATCGCAGCATTGGACGCCTTACCCGACTCTTACGAAATTAAATCTGGCCGAACATGATTTGCGTTGTTAACGAGAAGCCACCGCAAACGCCTCTAATGAACAATATAATCTATGTTGTGTCTATAAATAGAAAATGATGTCCGATAAGGAATAGTAGATTGTTAACCGAGGGCTGAAAGGCAGTCAATTCTGTCGAGGTATTTTGGCGCTCGAACGAAGTGAGAGCGCCAATAGTTCGAGGCAGAAATGGGTGCTTTCACCCAAGTTAAACACTCTACTTTTCATTTCGAATATGAGGAAAGTAAACACAAGCCAGGTATGATAAAAATATTTAATAAAAAATGTGCAATGAAGTTCCCTACTTAAAATTAATAGTAACGTTCGTACAATTATTGAACCTTAGAGAAAGATTCTTTCCCGGGATATTAATATTCGATACTTGTTGTGTTAATCGAGTATCATTTATAGGCAGGGCTGTAAATCTCGGAGAAGGAATACTTTCGTTCCTAGACGTATGGAGTGAATTATTTCGCTCTTCATGTAATTGGCCGTGTTTTTCTATGTTTTCCATAGTGAGATTCGTGAGTTTAATTCTCCTACTTACATGCGCCGCTTATGCCCAAAATTAGTGCCACCTGCAATATAATAATCTTATTAACACACATTGTTACCGTTGCAGACTTTTAACAACACCTATAACTACTAAGAAATGACTGTCTAAATTTAAATTGTGGATACCTACAAGCTTTTTCACAGACTGTGTCGTTCATTAAATATACCTACACCAAGACGATTATAACGATCCTAAACTCGATGAGATTATGTTGAGTGTACGTTAAGTTAAATAATAGTTGTAATTATTTCCCATACCTTTGTTGCCAAATATATTTCATCAGGGGCTTGATTCAAGAAGGTTTCTACTTCTTGCGCAGTAAAAACCTTCGACTTTTTGCATTTAAAACCATTGACTGCCTCTTCCAAAATGATATCAGCCTGGTGTAGTTCTTTATATTGATGTCGTGTTTTGTACTTATGACCGTTCTTAACATTGAAAATATGCTCCATAGAGTTGAAGGCTGAAGGTTCTTTGATAATTTGTTGAAATAAGTAAGGAACACACTTTCCGATAAGGATTTCACTCGCTTTTCACCCCGCCACTTCATGAAATTGTTATACGGTTTCATATATCGTTCCTTTGACACTGTCGGTAAAAGGTTCTCCACTACAGCTTGAGCCTCTTCTTTTATAAAATTATGTGTTAAATCCATTTAAAAACCGCTAGAACTCGTCTTATTAAAATTAATTTCGAAATTTAACACAGCTAATAGAACTTCCAAAGAAAGATTTGCACTTATTTATTTTAGGTTTCCCGCCAGTTTACTTTTTTACGCCATAATGTCAGCCATTTTTTTTTCACGAATTCCCGGTAGTTTAATCTGTGTCTTAAACAACATTTTTACTTTTTTCTCAAAGTTTTGCCTCTTGTCTTGAAAGCGAGTCATAAATAATTTATGTTTATTATATTAAACATTATTTGTAATAATATCAAAAACAATTATCAAATATTTTCGTCTATAAAAAAGTAATAAATTTAAAATTAAACGTACTATGGCTGTATAGATTAACGCCGTTGCCCAATATAACTTCGATTAACCATACAATTTTTTTTTTAATACTTTTCTGCTCTAAAGCAGAAATGTGCCACTTTCAACAGGCCACTTAGATGAACAATGACCCCCTTTCAGAGTATGAGAAATGAAAATAATAATAATTTTTGTGTTATTCCTTTATATTAATTATTCGGACATAAATTACCTACCTGTTAGTATTATTGGCTGGCAAGGACCATATATATAACTGGATTGAATGTCTAAATAAAGTTGCATTCTTGTAATTCAGGCTTTTGCCTTTTGTATTGTCGTGTCACTGTCATTTTTTATTTATTCATTATTGTATTAAGGGCTTGTTAAGTTCTGCTTCGATCTAGAAATATCTATTGTGGTTGCCCTTTAAAGTTCATTACTGAGTCCCGTTGATTCTAGAAATTGTCATATTCTTTGAACTGTTCCACCTCATGTGTTTGCAATATATACCGCTCTAATTATAATATATGCCGCCCTAAGTGGGTGTTTCTTTTGTACACAAGTGGTTTTGTTCCGCGATTTGTCGAAATAACTCAACTCTCGTTCGATAGATGGCACTGCGGCATCTGTTACGGAAAATAAAGGTATAGCCTGAATTTTACGCTATTTGGTATATATATTTTCGGTCCAGTTATTATAATTATACGCGCTCGTGTATTCTGCGGCGTAATACTGATCACCGGTATGGTTGGGAAGCGCACATACTAATAAAGTGGACGTCAAACTGAACGACACTATGCGCTGCATTTCTGGCACCATTAAATCTACTCCGGTCCACTGGTTGCCTGTACTGAACCATGTTGCCCCACTTTACCTCCGACGCGTTCAGGCCTTAAAGAGAGAGGCGGAGAAGATTTAGAAAAATCCAACGCTACCAGTCCATAAGGAGTTCTGCCACCCTCCGCCACAACGTCTGGTTTCTCGAAACCCGCCATGTGCTATAGCGCCAAGCCTAAGTAATTTTAGCATCTCAGACAGATGGAAATCGGAATACTGCCACGGATGGAAAAGCCGCCTCCTATCACTCAGACCCGACGAGAAAACCAAAAGGGTTCCATCTCCCTCTTAAGATTTGGTGCCGTCTAAACAGGTTGAGAACGGGGTATAGCCGTTGTAACTATTCCCAACATAAGTGGGGATGGAAGGAGTCACTCCTCTGCGAGTGCGGCGAAGAAGATCAAACCACTGAGCACATATTTCGGCGCTGCCCTCTTCACTCCTATCTTGGTCAAGCTGAGGATCTGGACGCCTTGACAATCAACGTAGTTGCCTGGCTTAGCAACCTCAAAGCTGTGCTCTGATTGCCTAATATGCATGCCATACGATTAAATAAATTATAATTATTGGTCCTTGCACATAAGTATTATTGGGTGCTACTATATTCAATCAGTTTATATGCGATTCCATCGAGAAATTAATTGATAGCACCGGATGAAAACTATTTAAGTTTGGGTTTATTTTATTTGTATACTGGCGTTTCCTTGTAGACTAAGAGCTGGCCACGTCAGACATATCTGAATCTTGTGTCATAACACAATAATGAGAGCAACAAAACCCATCTGGTTAGAATGCTATACTATCCTTATTGCTAGATCCGGGAATCTGGCAGCTTTTCATTTGGCCCATTGGCGGAGGTCAGAATGGCAGACCAGCAAATTTTTTGAAATGGAAAATAGTAATATCAAAATAGGTAAAAACTGCCGATGTTGTGTCAGTAATAAAAAATATTGCGTATTATAACGGAAACAAAAACAGTAGTCGACAAACTATGAATTACATTTTACGTCGTTTGCCACTACTTTCCACCAACATAAACTTTATATTACACAAACATAATATTACATCAAACCCAGAACTCTAGGATTTGTTTTCTTGAAGCGGTTTCTATTCTTTGACCACTTAACAGCTGCCAGATGTTCAGATCTCATGTTCAGAAAGATGCATAGTATAGCAAACTGACTAGAGGGGTTTCGTTGCTCTCATTATTGTGTCATATCTGACGTGGCTAGCTCTCCGTTTATTGTTTGATGGAGTTTGATTAACTGAAACAATGTTGAAATGTATTTTATGAGCTTTTTGTATTTACGCAGTAAATATCTATATACTAGTTTACGTCCGCAATTTCGCCTGAGTAGACAATGCGAAATTGCAAAAAACCGTTAGTTACATTATTCAAAAAAGTAGAACGCGTATTTTTGTTCTATCAATAAAACGAAGAAGTATGCAGGCCTAGATACTTGTTTGTTTCTCTGGCGATTAAAACGACTGGTTGTTGGTGCTCAGAGGCTAGGACTTTTCTTAAGAAAGTCGGGGGTCGGGTGAGGGAACAAGGTCATGATCCCCGCTCCGGGTTCTTCCTGTTGCAAAAGTTATCAATCGCGATTCAGCGGGGTAATGCCACAGAATAAATAATAGTATTACATACAGAATGGCCACGCTCCACCCCGTTCCGATCGAAATTACCTCAACCCGCGGCGACCGATTGGTAGGGAACTTTTTGTCAAACGTCATCTACGACAGTGGAAACAGCGCCCTAAGACGCACGCACACACTGAAGCGTGTACGGTTGTGCCGTGCACACAAAGGCGCTCAAACGAGTTTTGTAGTATGACGTGTCCGCCCTCTGGTAATGCCGCAAGCGTTTTAGGCAACTTTGTGCCAGGGACGGTGTGGGATGCTTAATTCGACTAAAATGTAAATTTAAGTTCTGCTTTTGACATGTTTTTTGTGTAATAATTGTATTTTCTTTCAGCAGGACAAATATGCTGCCCTCTCGGCATATCTCTTTGTCCCTCTGGCGGTAGAGACCTCAGGGTGCTGGTGCGCGGAGGGAAGGGTTTTCCTTCGGGAATTGGGTCGCCGCCTGCAGCAGAGGGGTCTTGACCCCCGCTCTGGGTCGTTCCTGCTGCAAAGGTTGTCCATCGCGATCCAACGCGGAAACGCAGCGAGCGTGATGGGCACCTTTGCACCGGGAGCAGCTCGGAGTGGGTTTCTTGTTGATTAGTATTATTTTTTAGGTTTAGAATTATTTTATTTTTAAGTTATTTAGATTTGTACCTATTTAATATTTAATTTCAGAATGAATATATTTTTTTATGTTTAGTTATTTTTCTCTGTGAACAGAGAAGCCTGGCGATCTTTGGTGTCTGAGGCCAAGATCCACTTCGGGTCGCTGCGCCACTGCAGTAAATAAGTTATTTTTAGTGTATTTGACTTTTAATTGGGTAACGAATAATGATGAAACTCGAAATGTCACGCCGCTTATATTTGTCATTTATTGCATGATTTTCAACATTTTTTATAACCTATCTGTCGTTCTTATTCTACTCGTAATCATATTTTTAATCGACTTCAAAAAAAGGAGGTACTCAGTTTGACCCGTACGTATGTATGTTTGCGATTATCTCGCGATTGAGTGAACCGATTTTGAATCTGTTTTCAGAAAAGTTATTGTTATATACTGGCGAGAAACTGCACAGGACCGGGATCAGTGGCGAGCAGTCGTGTTGGAGGCCAAGACCCACTTTGGGTCACTGCGCCAGAGGAGTAAGTAAGTAAGTATTTGTTATATTAAGGGAAGGTTATATACAACAAGGGGTCTTTCATTTTTTCTTACCTAGCCTCCTGCCGCCCAGAATTTTCGAGCCAAAGATGGGATAGCAGCCCAAAGTCCTTTTTTTAGGTTCACATGGTTCCGGCCCAAGACTCTCGGCACATGAAAACTTGACATAGCGTTTACGAATGAATGTGCAGTTTTTAGGGTATAATAAGTGGTATGTATATTAGGCTGTGAGACTAAAAAAAACCCGAGATTCAATGTCTTTTTTATAGGTCTCAGGGCCGCTAACCTTAAAATTTATATTTTGTTAAAATGTCTATTTCTGAGTATATTTAAATAATTCATGTGTTAGTATGTTATTTTTTTATTGTTATGTAGTATATTTAAGTAATATTGCAAGAAACGTAACCCCTTGCATCTAATATTTTTAAAATATATTTTTATACCCACGACTAGCACCTGTTACTATTTATACTGGCCACAAGATGAATATATTTCAACTATGGCTTTTAGATTGTAAGAGTTCTGTATATATTTAATATAAAAAAAATAATGTAACATTAATCAAATAGAAAATTGGCTGACAATTAGGCACCAAACTTGACCATATTAAACTTTTGTATTAAAATGGGGCAACCGCCCGTAGACCTTCTAAAATCCTATGGGTTGTTAACAACTAATTTGAATAATTGGATTAGGATCTTTGGCTAGTTTTACGCAGGAATCATAAAAACAGGTTTTTAAAAGAATTATCTTTTATTCGAGATCAAAATCAGATTCAATAAGTAATAATATTACAAAGTAGGTACTTATCAGTCATTAAAACCATCTCAAAAAATTGTCAAAAAAATCATTTGTGCCACTCGCGACATACAATTAAAAATAATTCAGTCTTGAATCATAGACGATTATACTAAATATAAAACTAAATACGTTACATAAAAGTTTTAACGATCAAATGCAACAAAACATCTCAAAAACTTATATTTTAATTACTTATAAAATATATCAGACTACAAAAAGTAAATTTCCCACGTAGAAATTAATGTAAATTCTCAAAACATAATAGACACTTCCATCTTACAAATAATTAACAAACATAACTAAGAGATCACTCTTTACAGGCTTTCGGATACTTCACCTAATTTTTATTCTAACCAATTTACGTATTTTAAATAAGAACAAAACAATAGAAACACTTCTGTCCTACAATTTTAAAAAAATAATCACATCAAGACTTTATCCATTGGCATTCTATTTTTTCTTCATATGAAACTGCTTAAAACAGTTTCTTGATTGAGTTAAACATAAATGAATTTTGCAGCCACTACACATTACTTTTGTTTTGTTTTTACATTGATTTTTGCGACACCTCATTTGTATTTCTCTAATCTCGGGCAAATGAGCGGCCCCCCGATAACGCTTATTATCTTCTGGGATTGGGGCAGGAGCGGTTCGTTTTCTAAAGACGGACATTTGCTCTTGCTCCTCTTGATTTTCTTGAGCTTCATCCTGAGACTCAGATCCGTCATTTGTATCTGTACCGTCATTCTGGGAAGCCATACATGAATTGGCGTTAATGATTGCCTTTGCAATTTCAATTTTGAATGAGCGAACTTGCTCTATAGCTTTCGATCTGGTTCCTTTTTTCAGCTCATCATCTCGATATAATATCCAAGAATTAGTAACCGCTAGGTCGATAAAGTGCGAAATTACTCTTTGAGTCCATTTGTAGGTTCTGTAGCGGTATGGACACACTGCTAGCATTCTATCTGCCATGTCTACGCCCCCCATGTTGGTGTTGTATGCCTTGACGACTTGGGGTCTTGGAACTGAGACATACTTCTTCAAAGATTTCGACCAGCGATCGCAGATATCCGTAGTTTGAGCTCCATCTACGTTTGACAAAAAAGATATCGGTTTGCTGTCAAGCCACTTAGTCAGGACCAACTTTTTCTCTTTGTTTCCAACAGTATGCCAATGTCCCCTGGGTTTCTTTTTTATCACTTTATCGTCTATCAAAACAGCTCGAGCGGAATGGGGGATCCGATTTTTCATGAGAGTACCAGTGCCCATTAGTCCTCTGTTCTTCAGTTCTAAAATAAGTTTTTCCGATGTAAAATACCGGTCAAAATATATTTTATGACCGGGCACTAAGCTTTCAGTCAGTGACAACACTGCCTTTTCGGCTACGCCAAATCGTGTCTCTTCATAATCTGGATACGTAGTATTCCCCTGATAGATATGGAAATTGTTAACTAATCCCCTTGGAGTCGCTAACACAAAAGCTTTCAAACCTACGGGGTTTGGCTTACCAGGGCAAAACTGCTTTAGCCCACAAGTTCCCTGAAACGGTATCATCATTTCATCGACACACATGTCTTTTGTGTGCTCTTGAATTTGACAGCCTTTTAACACAGCATCCAACAGAGGTCTAACCTTCCACAATCTATCTTTGCTTCTCTCTTCAATGCTTACATCTTCATCGAGAACCACCTTCAGCGAATTTCTGAGCAATAAAAATCGGTTTCTAGGCATATTATTCGCAACAGCAGGAACCCTGAATTCTTTCGACCAGTACATTCTAATTGAAGGATAATTTATGCTTGACATTAGCATTGATAACGCAATATAAATATTGCATTCTTCAAAAGTGAAATCTAAAGATTTCAAATTTCGCGCGAAATAGCTCCAGTTGGTTTTTTCGACTATGTTTTCTATGACGGAGTCGTCAATATACTGCCGAAAGTAGTCAATTTTTTCAAACGAGCTTCGATCTACAGGCAGATAAGCAGGCTGCATTAATGGCTCATCGCTTAGTTCTGGGTGGCCTTCTACCCATTCTACGTGTTCAGGCAATTCGACAGTATCAGCATCAGCAGAATTTTCAACAACTACATCACCACTTTCCAGTAAAGTCGAATTACTAACACTATTAGCTGTACCTCGTCCTCTCGACCCAGTGCTTCTACCTCGAGGACGTCCACGACCGCGGCCGCGACCACGTCCGCGCCCACGACCAAGACCACGACCACGACCACGACCACGGCCACGTCCTTGATCGCAGTGACGATCATGCCGGCTTTCATTCTCCGAATGAACAGATTCGTTATCTGACTCTGATGAACTAGGCAGACTTTGATGTATGCTGTCGAGAACAAAATCTCCATCTGCTAAATCGTCGTTGTCTCCAAAGTCATCGTCCTCTATATCTGACTGGTTGAGTACTTCACTCAGAAAGCATTCCAGCTCTGCATCGTTTGTTATACCTATTGGAAAAAAATAGTTATGCGTAAACCAAAACCAAAAAAAATAAGCACAATAAATATGTTGAAGTGAAAACAAAACATGCTCCCCTGACATCGTTACTTATATAACTATTTATTTATTTATTTATTTAAACTTTATTGCACAGTAACAGGGTACAGATACAAAAGGCGGACTTAATGCTATAGGCATTCTCTACCAGTCAACCTACCAAATTAATTACTACAATTTTGATTTGTTTTTAGAAAAAACCTAGCCACACAACAAAAAAAAACTTGTATAAGAGGTATGCACCCAATATATATTTTTACCTATATATATTTTTTAATTTACGATTCTCTCATATATATATTTTTTAAATTTACAACAGACCGACATGGCGTTACTATAAGGGTTCATAGTGACTACGGAACCCTAAAAATCATCAGAAGTCAAAAAATTTAATAGATTGTTTTTAAATATTTTTATCATAGGGAGAAATAAAGTTTCATAACGGGTTATATTCACACATTTACTCATTACTTTTCTAATTACATTATTTACCTAATCCTTATAAATGCAAACCAAAAAAGCATAGTGATTAATGCCCGCATACCTATTAAAATCTTTTAGTATGTAGCCGCCAACATGCCTTCTAATAGGTCACCCAACGTTAAGTACTTGTATTTACAAGAATATTGAATAAATGCATGAAATAACTTTTGTTAAACAAAGATGAACATCTAACGCAACATTCACAATAAAGAAACCAATATAATCTGCAAAGATAGCAAAGAAAAATAGAGATTTACTTACCCCGTCCACGACGCCGTGACATTGTTTTGGAGGTTACGACCAAACTGACAGATTTTGTTACACAGTGTCAACGTCTAGTGTCAACGTCAAACATGACGTTTTCGTTCAGAAATCACCTTAATTCAATACGCGGCAAATTTGAAGTTCTGTGGCAAGTTGAAGTTGAAGACCTTTAAAAAGGTCGTCGGGCGGCTATATGTAGAAATCGTTTTTATGCTTGGGCCGGAACCACTACTGAGGTAAAGACCTTTTAAAAGGGCTTTGGGCGGCAGGAGGCTAGGATACCTACTTCTTCCTCCTAGCGTTTGTCCCAGCTTTTTGCTCTATTGACCCTGGGGTCCGCTTGGCAACCTAATCCCAGGAGTTGGCGTAGGCGCTAGTTTTTACGAAAGCGACTGCCATCTGACCTTTCAACCCAGAGGGGAAACTAGGCCTCGTTGGGATTAGATCCGGTTTCCTCACGATATTTTCCTTCACCGAAAAGCGACTGGTAAATACCAAATGATATAAAGTAAAACTATAATTACATCTGAAATTATACTATCTATATCTTGGAAACTAGACGTGGTAGAATATTTTTTACTCCCAAAAACAGCATATAAAGGCATTTTCACGGAGCTGTTCATCCACTGACAACGATGACCGAAATGCGTGTAATCGATTTTAGAACTAGTTTTTATGAACGTATTTGACTTTTCTGCCTATCCTTTTGACAGAGGGGAAATGTACCAAAGCGTACTCCATATGAATGATACACGATAAACTGCAAGCCTCCTATCCCTACCTACCTACTTACCACCTATGGAGCTGAGACGTGAACACTCACGGTAGAGCTGGTCCACCAGTTCAAAGTCGCTCAGCGAGCTATGGAAAGAGCTATGCTCGGAGTTTCTCTGAAGGATAAGATTCGTAACGAATACATCCAACAGAGAACCAAAGTTATTGACATAGCTCAAAGAATTAGCAAGCTGAAGTGTCAGTGGGCCGGCCATATCTTGCGAAGAACCGACAACCGTTGGGGTAAACGTGTTTTTGAGTGGAGACCGCGTCTCGGCAAACGTAGTGTAGGACGCCCTCTGGCCAGGTGGGATGACGATCTGTGAAAGACTGCAGGGAGATGCTGGATGCGGCAAGCTGAAGACAGGGCGTTATGGCGCTCATTAGGGGAAGACTATGTCCAGCAGTGGACTACTATAGGTTGTTGATGATGATGATGATGATCCTATCCCTGCTGTATAATTTTGCGTTACACATTGTCACCCAGCACTTTTCGGCGAGTCTATAATAGGAGATGATATCGGCTGAGCCCGGGCCTAATCTCTCATTGAACTAGGCAGGGTGGCCACAATCTAATAATAATCATGACACGAGCCACGACCTACGCCATGCTAAAAGTAGATTCGCAATAATGATTATATTCACGTATGGATAACCAATTATATACACCGTGGGCTCAAATAACCCGACAGATCTTAACCACGAATTTCAGAGACCAAAAGAAGGAAAAAATACTATGTGACTTGACTTTAGGTCAATTTCGAAAAAAAAAATAGTTTTTCTTATTTTTTTCAATTTTTTTGTATGTTTATTGCAGATAAAAAGTAAATGTTATTAATAAAAATATCGCACACAACAAATTAGTAAATTTTTTTTGTAAAAATTTAGTTTCTGCAAGGTTTTCCTTGTCACTTTGATATCTGCCAATAAGGACGTGTAAACTATGCCCAATATTGGCAACAACGTCATCAGAAAGGCGTATTGTGCTGAGTTATAATAAAAAGTGTATTTAAAAGAAATTGGTATTAACTCTGAAACTACGTATTCCAGAAAAGTTTATAGGACATTTCAGTATCTAAATATGATCAGGAATACACTGTTAAAATCTTTCTAGTTGTAAGGGCCCACGGTGTATAACCTGATTCACATAGAAATAGTGCCGAAATACGGCTATTCCATCGAGCATAGGTGACCGGCAAGTGGATATCGAAATGACAGCCGTGACAGGTTATTACTGTCGCGTTTGTTGTGACGGGATGTGACGGTCCAATAAGTTCTGAATCGATATTATTAGCGAGATGTTTGTAGATAATTGCGCGTAAGGCGTGCGGTTTTCAAACGTTGCAGGTTCGAACCCCGGCTCGTACTACTTGGATCTTACGGAGGGAATACTAATCGCTTTTCAGTGAAGGAAAACGTCGTGTGAAAACGGGACCTAGTCCGAGCAAGATACAGATTCCCCTGCGAGTAAATCTTTTTCTAAGCCGTTGAAGAACTTAGAAGTTCTAAATTATAAGTGTAGCTCCACTGAGAATAATGTTTGAAATTCAACCTCTAAACGAGTTAACGTAGTATGGCGGAAACCTAGGTTAAATAAAAGGACATGTAAATTAATTTGCGGGATCGATTTTACTGACACTTTTACAATAATGATCTCTCGCATATTTTACTCGTACATTTTACATACGCGGGTCATTCTTCTTTTTGATGACCATTAATCTATTGCCAGAAAAAAGTATGATAGACATTGAATTCGTGTACGAGTATAAATATGTTTATTGTTGATCAATGTAAAAAGTGGTAAATGCCTTATTTTCATACAAATCGAGAGACAATCAACGAACACTGAGTTACTGTGATTATGAATATTTACAGTTGTTTTTATTAAACTAAGCTGTCGCGATTGATAGCCAAATTAAGCATCTTCCTCCGTCACAAAACAGTAAATGAAAGTAATGGCCAAGTATTCTAAAATATGCATTTTATGAAAAAGTGTCAAAAACTTATGTAAAACGAAAAGTAGAATGGGCCACCTCCCGTTAATCACATTGCCTATTATTAACCACAAATTCGTTTGGCTTGAAAAATATTGATTCTGCACCAAATGTATAGTTAAAACGACCTATATTCTAAGCATGGTCGCCTTCCTATGTATTGTCCTAGAAATTACATAGATCTACACAGTCGGTTGGTAGGCACACTGT
This sequence comes from Pammene aurita, assembly GCA_947086415.1. Lineage (NCBI taxonomy): Eukaryota > Metazoa > Arthropoda > Insecta > Lepidoptera > Tortricidae > Pammene > Pammene aurita. The sequence continues at coordinate 17,670,751 of OX352315.1, forward strand.
TTATCAGTGAAGTAAATTTTGGGTACTACCTTAATACTCTAAGGCGAGGTGGAAGAGTTCCTTCATAGGATTAATTTCTCATTTGTACCTATAATTCTTAAGATTGTGATGTAATATAATTTTTGTACAGTAAAATATGATCCTATTAAATAAAAAAGTGTGAAGCGCCAACCCTACGCTTAATGGTCGGTAAATCAACCGGCGGACACCCGTAATTATTAGTTTGGGCCGCATAATGTTGATATAAGCCAAAATAGCCCTAAGCCACTGTGCATCACATATGAACATAGGCCATTTTAGCTTGACACGGTAGTATAATGTTGTTTGCTTCCGTATTATCGCGTCGGCACATGGGCCAAACTACGGAGTTGAGACAATCTCATCAATGTTATTCGGGAACCAATTTAGGGTCCTTTGCCCTGTATGCGGTTGAATATAGAGTGCTAATCTAAATTGAGGTAAACGTGCTAGTGATCGGCACGCTTATGGACAATACTTGGCCTGTTATCACCTCTCTCTCTGTCTCCTTAGCATTATTATTCCCATCTGATCGTGGGGTCTGCTTTTCTCGTTCTTCGTCATACATCTATATACATACGTCTACATATCGTCTGCTGAAACTTCGCAAGCCCTCATGTCTTTTGCTATGGTATCTGTGCATATCGTCGCAATGGTACCTCTATTGGGAAAAACCGGTCATTTTGGCTACGGAAAGTACGGAACCCTAAAAATTGGTGTTTTATTTATTTCCTTAATATGTCACAAATAATTCGATTTCACAGTGTACAATTACTTCATTTTATTATTAGACCTATATTATGACTATGAGTTATGACCTTATATTTTGAATCGTACCTTACATTCACGTTCGTAGGGATACTGGTGAGGACCTACATTTTTAGGGACAGCTAGCTACCTAGGTACTTCAACATCTTCATTAGCTACCTAATAAGTTAGACTCTATAATATAAGTTCTTCTAAACTCTATGTAAGCTTAAGGAATAACATTACTCGAATAACGAGTTTGTCACGTGACGTGTCATATTAGTATTGGCTAATTGATGTTTGCGGTGGCCGAGGCTCAATCCAACTTCAGGCAATGTCCTATATGTATTGGTATAAAAGATGACAAATCTATTGAATGGACCAGGTTTCCAAGACATTTAAAAACACATGACAAAATCATAGCGAAGCCATCTACCGTCAAATTATCTAAGAACTATAGCTAAGGTAGAATTCTTAATCGACTGTAGTAATTGGATTGTACTTTACATACATTAGCAAACAGCTTTGTATGCCAGGAGCTGTCAGTTTACTCCACACGATTAAGACTTTTACTTGGATAAGACTAAGAATTAAATAATCGTTTGAGCTCAAGATCGCTGCGGCATCTTTGGAAGTTTTTTGTTTTTTGCTCATTTACGTAGTTCAGTGTGTATTATTGATAGCTTAATGTGCGGTGCCTTAACGAACAAGTGTGCAGCTAATGAAAAATTTGTAAACGCGCGTAACGTCCCTTTAGTTGAACAAACGGTTATCTGGGGTCTCGGCCGCCCACGTGATTGTAGGGAGGCTATCACCTTACAATCAGCAAGGCCTCAACCGAACAACACTGCTTACTCGTTTATGAATATTAAAAATGAATAAAGTCAACTAATACACCCTGACATTGGTAGAATTTACCTAGTTAAATCCGGCGAGGAATAAGACCCATAAAAAAGACTGCTACTTTAGTGATACAGATCCTTTAGATGCCGGGCTAAACCTCTAAAATCGGTCAAGAGTGAGATGCTGGCTTGTTATTTTAAAGATAAATGGGAACATTTTATAGTATATTCGTTTGTTATTAAATCAAATACAAACATTGAAAACATTGAAAAAATAATCAACCCAGTGGGACTAGAACCTGCATTGATACGCCCTGTCGATGCTCGATCGCTACCAAGTAAGCTATGGTTACTAAGTTGACGAAATTTTCAATGCCTTTAATCATTCATCATTTTGCATTTATTTTGATCTACATCGGCTTTACAGCAGCCGTAATTTTATACATGCTTAACCAAACATTCGGGATAAATATAGAAACAAATTCTCTTACCGGGATTCGAACCCTGGACCTCCAGCTTTGTAGGCAGGGTCACTACCGAACCAACTAGGCTACGGAGGCAACATTTGCGGCAAATTTACAAAAACACCGCGCCTATTTTTCGGGGCTCAGAGAAGATTAAATTCCCTTCGCCGACCATTTGGTTCCGTCCCATTGGTTTATTTATCGGAATGTTTATACTGTACGATACCATTTATTTATTTAATCGTATGGCGTGTATATAATACTTAAACATTTCAAAACTAAAAAGAGCTATTATCATAAGTCCACATTCAGGGCCCCAAGCCACGAGATTATGTCAGGTGTTAAATTGAATAGATCTCCCGGGAGGGCATAATATGAATACAGAGGGCATCGTTGTAGAATGTGCTCCATGGTCTGAGCATCTTCGCCGCAGTCGCACCGATCTGAGTCCCGCCAGCCCAACTTGTGACGGAAGTAGTTACAACGTCCGTGGCCAGTCCTCAAGCGATTGATGCGATACCAGAGTTTGCGTGGCAGGTTAAAACCACCACGATACCATGATGTTGTTAAGTTGATCATAAAAAAGAGAAATTGATAAATGGTCATACGGATTCGATATTTCTGCGATGTGAAAATACAAAATTACATTTTTAAACACCCCGCTATCTTGGTTTTTTTTGCTGATTATCTAACGAGCGGAGCGTAAGCGAAGTGAAGTTTTTCAAAAACAACATCGACTACCTAGACGCCTGTGCATTTCGATGGCTTTTTGATTTTGAATAGTTGTCGTGCGATAACTTTAGTAACGTTTTTCTGATTTATATGAAAGTTGAGGTTTCGTTTGAGAATTCGTTAATGAACATGATCGATCAAGGGGTTATGGAGCTAGAAGGCTCGAAAAAATCATCATTAGGGTTTTGTTATATTGGTCATTCGTTTGCAAGAAAATCGCCAGTTATCAGTTCGAGGCGGACTATTAGTTAACTACTATTAGAAAAACGACTATTATTCACTATACCCGGTTTTATAAAAATCGTGTCGCACTCGTCTCGCCTTAAAAACAGTTACACGTGCGGTGTATGCGAGATTCGACAAATATCGGGCCTTTTGATTGAAAATCCTGTTTCCACGCGCAGCGGCGGATTAGAGAATACTCTTCTTATTCGTTCTATGTATTTAAATGTGTGTTTATTTCATTCCTTTTTCATGTTAATGTGGTGATAGAAAAAGCTTTTTGGGTTTTGAGGTAAATATAGGTACTATCATCGCAATGGAAATACTCGTAGCGTTTCTGGATTTTCTAATATTTCAATATTTTTATTTATTATTTTATTATTGTGGACACAGGTATATAAATGATTTTATTTGACATGAAATAAAGATTACTTTGTATATTTTTTTTCAAATTATACAATCCATATCAATGTTAGTATAACTTATAAATCTACGTTAGAATGCTTAAACCTAAATACTAACTAAAAGCGGCGTGGCGCCGCAACAGGCAACGTGTGCTGCTATAGTAAACTCAAAAGCATCTTGCCAGTACAGCAATAAAATAAAGGAAGAACGTTGTGACGCGTAGCCGCGTAGCGTAGCGAGAGTAAGCGAGACGTCTAGCTTTAGGAGTTTCGACTCAATAGGAACTTTGTTTTTGGCCCAACTATAGTGCACCCAGTGAGCGAATAGTGGCGAGTGCCAGCGCTCCGCTAGAACTTTTAGAATGCTGAATAATGCCCTAATCTGAGTTATTCTGTAAGACACTTTTGAACCCTGTAAGAAATAGGATTGTGGAACGAGCGGAGCGTAAGCGAAGTGAAGTTCTTACAAACAACTTTGGCTACTGGGACGTGTCGCCATTTCGATGGCTTTTTGATTTTGAGGGTTTGTTCCGCGATAACTTTAGTAACGTTTTTCTGATCGTTATGAAATTCGTTGAGGTTGTAGCAGAGATACATATAATTTGAGAGTTCATATATGAGCAGGAACGATCAAGGAGTTATGGAGCTAGAAGGCTAAAACAATCTTTAAAAGGGTCTTTTTGTACTTAATTGTAACTGACGTGTAAAAATTGTTGAAATTTTTTATCAATAAATGTATCATTCTCAATCTCATTCTCATTCGTTATATTGGTCATCTCGTTTGTACCTAAGTAAATCGCGAGTTCTCAGTTTGAAGTATAATACTAGTTTATTTAAATTAAGATTTCTCGTTGACTGTACAATTAAATGTCAATGTTCGTTAGTCAAATGTTAGGTTTCCTAAGGCGATTTCGCGTCGTATCTATCTGGGATCTGCTCTGTCTTCATTTTGAAAATCTATCCCGTATATTTCATCATGTTGCACCACGTTACACTATGCCCTATATCCTTTGTAAGTTACTGAATTTTAGATTAAACCACTTTCATTTGCTTAACCCACTTTTTGCAGCGAAGCAGCTAATGTTTGAACCTAATTACCGGCATTTAACCTCCATTACCCACAATATCGGAAACCGATCGACGCGCGCGCACCGCATACTAATGTAGCACTCACATAAAACGGCTTTATCTAGGAACAAGGAAATTTAAACCTTAGCTACAGTACTTACATTCCATAGTTAAATGACAGAGCCAAAACTCGCGGGCGCGCGGCGCGATGTAGCGCTGTCACTTAAAGATAGTCTGTAACTACTGTATACAAGATTCAAATCCCTTTGACGTTAGTAAGACACGGCCGACTCCAGCCGACGTGAGCCGCACATTGCGCTCGAATGCGCTTCACGCTCGCTTCACGCTCTGTGGTCCGTTTACAAAACACTCAATAAAACCTACCTTATTATTGAGATAAAAGGTCGCATGTTCAATGGCAAGTTTTCAGGCGCTATTTGAAAGACGTTTGAAAAAAGGCTCATGGAATGTAAATATTGGAGATGGAGCCGTATTTCCGGAGCATAAAGTCGAAAGCTTAATACCGTGATCTGGATTGGAATGTTTTCGTTCGACGTTTAGTGGAAGTGATGATTGTTTCGAGGAATGGGATGGGTAAGTCAATTTTGTGGACTTGAATAGGATTTGTCGAGGCGGTTATTTAAACATGCAAGGGGTTATTTAACCGGTCGTCATATGTATATTTATTTATTTTGTAAAATGTAGTATCGCTACAAACAAAGGAGGACTTATTCGTAGAATTAGATTGCCAAGCGGTCCCTAGACTTAGTTGAGCCGTGGCAAAAGCCGGCATAAACGATAGAAGGATGATGATGAATCATACTATTTAAGGCCAATATGTAGGCCATATAACGACTTTACTTTTAAAAATTAACTAGGTACTCGTAGACATTACTTATAGCTTAAAAGTGTAAAGACATCCCATGTCTACAAAAAATGAAAACCACAAACAAAACACCAGTGATTGTCATAGTCTTTGTATGTAGATATTTAGGTATGGTCAATTTCATTGTCATAGAATACTATACGTTGACATAGTTATATAGTTCATTAGTCGCAGAAGAATTTCAAGATCTCAGTTGGGCTTATTCTCAAATATCTTCAGCTCCGTCAAGCTTTTCATACATTCAGTATGGTTTGATGGAGTTCGCAGGCACAAATCTTAAAAATGACTTAGTTGTGATAACCATGACAACACCCAGAAGTCATAAAAAAAAAGAAAATCCCTTCTCGAGTTGGTAAAAAAGTCGCCCGACAGCGCTACAATATTTCACCAAATAAAATCTGAACAACAAGACATATCAAATTAAAGCCTCTCGGAAACGATCCGGCCTCCTTGACAAAGTGCCCAGGGTTCCGGGTGGGGGGTAAAGGGGGGAGCAAAGGGGCCAAAAAAAGCCAACTTTAGTGTTATACGCGGTGGCAAGGATTAGATAAAAAGAGATACGACATCACCGGAAATCATTTCACAAAATACATTTTTGCAAGGTTGTTCTAGAATCTAGTAAATCTTCAATAGAAATACCAAGTACCTACTTACATATGTGTAAATATACCATATTTTGGCGTGCCTATCTGCCTATAAAAATATTATATCGCTTAGTTATATCAAGGATGAGGAGTGAAGAAATGACACGATTGTGTTATTTTTGTAAAATCGCGACGTGGCCAAAACTGCGCGACGCAAAGGAGGGTAATGTGTTTATATTCATATTATTTAATAAACCACTCTAAGATTGTGTCTCATTCTAGCAAATATAAGTGCCATAATGACAGACCGGATCAAAATATTACCAACAGCATGTTGACGATTACGAATAACACTATTAGTTTGGTCGGAATTACCAGCGACAATGTAATCATCCTCCTAGCTTTCGTCCCGGCTTTTTTGCCAAGACTCAATTGACTCTGGAGTCCGCTTGGCTTGACGTAGGCACTTGTTTTTAGAAAAACAACTGCCATCTGACCTTCCAATACAAAAAGAGGAACCAGGTGAGGTCTTATTAGGATTAGGGCCTGTTTCCCTTCACCGATAAACGACTGATGACAAATGATATTTTGGGGGTTTGGACCCAAGATTTCTGCATTGAAAGTCAGACGTCTTCCCGCCAGGCTACCAGCGTACAGCGCTTCACTTGACGTAGCTCTTGGTGGGAAATAAATTGTTTGGGTACTCTCAATTTTTTTGGCACTCTGCTATATTCTAGTTTCATTATATAATCTGTGGCGCGGGATCCGGCCGAGATACGTGGCGAGATTAGGTTATAGTGGAGTTTTTTGTGTGAAAATTGGCTCGGAATGGCTTCGCGCTTGCAAACGTAAGTTGCGATGTTTTTGACTCGGTGTTTGAATGAATATAGTTTCTAACTTCGTAGAATAAATAGTACTACTTACAGAAGGTTGACTGTGTAATAAAATCCCTGTTTAGGTATGCCAAACGTGTCTTCACGTAGCTGTCTCCCTTTGTGGTATTATGTGTACCTATATATCGGCCTGGAGATCTAATGATCCGTAATTACAGGCGTCAACATGTACAGTCAACGCCGAAAATGTTTTTACGCTTTACATCTTGCTCCTTTGTGATAAGGTTCAAAAATATTTATATATTTTTAGCATTGACTTTGTTTGCAACGGCGCGACGTCGTTACGCAGTGCACCGGCCCTGAGTGCGTAGCCACCGTTAACGGTCCGTAGCGAACGAAAGGCGACTGTCATTGTCGCATTAATATGGAAGAGTGATAGAGAGAGGTGACTATGATACGCTACGGAGCGTTAACGATTGGCACGTTGGCTACGCACTCTGGTTGTAACAGTCACCTGAAATAGTATCTTCATCAGCTAAAGCCGCAAAAATACGTGAGACAATATTCATAAAGGCCCCTACGGCGTGTGCAATTATTTTCATTTGTAAATTATATGAAATTATTTATTTGACCGTATTAACATTCTTTATATTTTTTGTAACTTAAAATTATTTAACATTGTAAATTAGATATTTGACATTATTAGCATTTTTTTTTATAAAGGCCCCTCTGGCATGTGCAATAACAAAATTTGTTTAATATTTAATATGTGGGTTTACATATTCTGATAGTTTTTAAATTGATAGTGTTAAAGTGTTCGAAACGTCGGGATGTAATTTAAGCTCAGTACACGCGATATAATCCGTTTTTAGTTGTTTTATTTTAAGGAAATGTTTTATAAGAGTAACTTGTATATCTTGACGTCTGTTTGTGGCATGGCGCACGTCCAATTCGGTCTGTTTCTGTATGTCTGAAAGTAAAAAATAAAATAATAGTGGAAATAAAAACAAATAAATAATACGGGACAATTTTACACAGATCAACCTAATCCCACAATAAGCACAATAAGGCTTGTAACTATTGTGGGTAATATGCGACGATATATATAAAAAACATGAATAAATACATAGAAAATATGAACTCAGGAACAAATATCCGTGATAAGTACACAAATAAGTGCTCAACCGGATTCAAACCCGGGACCTCCTGCTTCATAGGCAGGGACTACCGACTAGGCTAGGAGACCGTTAAATATGTAAATTCAAATAAATAAAAATCTCTTTTATTCCGTCAGAATGAGGGTTTCCGTGATTGACATTTCCACTAGATAGCAGCAGCGTGGCGAGAGGTCTAACTGTCATAATCCACCAATCATGTTTAATCATATTTTTTTGTTTGGTGGATTTTGACAGCTGCTGTCAAAAAAACCTCTCGCCACTGTGCTGCCATCTCGTAAAAATCTCGATCGCGGAAATCCTAATTAAATTCAGGGTTTAATGTTCAAATGCAGTTTCTACATATTTAACCCGAAAACTGATGCAAAATGTACCAAAACCCCCAACTAGGTCGTGCCAAACTTCGCGTAAAATATTAACGCTAGCTTATAAAGCCAGTTTGAAGCTTTCATTTAAAACTGGATTCAAATTTACTCAGAACTGTTCAAGTTTTCGTACAAAGGCGGTATTAATTTGCTGTTTTTACTAATTTATTTAAGTATTTTAAATAACATTGAGGTTTGTTGGAACATTTTTTGAATAGTGAATATATTTAGAAATAATCACCCGAAAGTTAAAAAAAATTGTGTCCCTTTGAACAGAAACAACATGAAATATATAAATAATTATAATGTACACCAAAATGGTTGCCACTCAGCATGAGTCATGGCAGTGTAGCCACAACGCTGATTTTCAGGGCAACCAGCCCAGGCATTGTAGGTATACTCTTTAAAAGACAATTATTTTGAGCAGTATCGGTTAAGTTTTTCCTTTCATATACATATACGACTTTTTGATATTAGTTTTTTCGATACTAGCAGAGCTACGGAGCCCTCCATTATGCGTGGTTCCACACGCACTAAGCCGGTTTTTTATATCCTTTCATATAAAATATCCAACAACCCATAGGAACCCGAGTATTTTTAAAAATTTATGTGCGGCTTATTTTATTCATAGCTCAGTTCTTTAATTCATCCATTGTTGGCAGCATACCATTAATAATTCCTTAGTAAAAACCTTGTGAATGAGTCTCACTTGAACACACTCATGTAGTGTATGCAGTTGGTAAACATTTACCGGTAAATTCTGTATTATTTTATTACCCCCGATTCGAACTGTTTAAATTTTCACGTCCACTGTTACCCATTCCCCAAGCCCTTACAAGGGCTTCATATACACGTCGGTTTACTTAGGCCTCATTAATTGTTGTTTCTTCGTAATTAATGGTAATAATATACCCTTCATTAGCGTCTAATGTCCGTTTAACTCGAAGCCTGTAATTATTAAAAAAGGGTTATCGTATCTCCATCCTATTGATTTTCGCATCCGGGACGCTGAGTTGAGGAAAATTATGGATTTATAGATAATCTGGTTATTTATAGGACGGGGAAAGGCAATGGAGTTCTCGGAACAAATTGGATAAATCCAATATAATAGTCAGGTCAAGGTTGACCTACTAAAGGCTGAGCCATATCGGTCGTGTATAAAACACATCTTCACTGAGGAGTATAGAGGTATAGAGAAGTTATACAAGACAAGATGTAACAAAAATGCTGATGAACCTTTTAAGGGCATAATTGGTATCGTATTTTAATAATGATAAGCTAAAACATTTTTTTTTCTCGCGAAAAAGAATAGTTTTGTATTTATGGAGGGTTCGCCAGCCGGGACGACTTGTCTCATACAAAAAAAAAAACTTTCGGGTCCAAAAAAAATTTCTTCTAATTTTTCTTACTTAAACGGATCATTAGTATCTTTGTTACACCCTGTACATAATTTTTATAATTCAATTTGATGTTTTTGTAATTCGAAAAAGTATAAATCTCATGATATACTTCGTATCCGTATTATGGAGCATAGAGCTTATTCCATCTTGCATCTATCCTATCCATCGAATCCGTTTTATAATACCGTTGACCTTAAAAGAGAAGTTTTCCGTTTAATGAACGGTAAAGTTTTAACTCAATTTTAAACGAATAAGTATGAAACTTAATAATATACGTCCGCACTGCTCGCACATATGCGAGTGGCCGGAGGCGCGGGCGAGAGCGAGCATGAGCGTGCGCTTGCGCTTCGGCGCCGACTGTCGTCTGTGGTCGACCTTCCTCTGCTGGAGGTGCGTGCGGGCGAGGTGGGTGGTTGGAGTTGGACTCTAAATCTCCTTTTTTTTCTCTTTTTTTTATACCACGACGATGGCAAACAAGCATACGGCCCGCCTAATGGTAAGCAGCTACCGTAACCTATGGACGCATGCAACTCCAATAGCTTGTATGAACTAGTAAACTTCCGAGTATTGCATGTTACCAAAATCTGTTATAATATCATAACAGTAGTATTACCACCAAAATATGTATGTATAATACAAGTTAGTAAACACAACAGCTATCCTTTATAATATCGCATGAAAACGAAAAACATATTCGGAAAAACTCGCGTTGCCCAAATCCGCACTGGTTGGAAAATTGTTAAAAAAGTTACATATTTTCCTGTTTCTGTCATATTTTCCATTTTCTTTCCTTATTATGTAATCCTGCGTAATGAAAGACTAAATAAAAATATATCGCAGTGGGAGTATAAAAATATTTATCGTTATTTGGTTTTATTTTGGACCCTTAAATATTAGAGGGATGAGGGATGATAATAAGAATACTGTTTACATCTTTATTCGGCATCAATTGAAGAAATAAATTATTATTTCACTTAGGCAGGCATTTACAGTAGGACGATGGTTTTCAAAGGTTAAGAGTCCGGTAAAGTTTTTTTTCGATTTCACTCAACTTTTCGATACATTTATCAGTAATTAATAAGACTTCTATTAGTTTCTATACATATCTTGAAAGATCGTTTCTTATTAAACAGAATAAGTGAAACACTTTTTTGATTTTATGTTTTATTTATAAATAATTCACGTTAATCTTACAGCTGTTTCGTGATTTTTGCTTGGAGAGGTGAAAAGAGTAAGACTTTTATTGATTAAAATGATCTTCAAATAGTATGTAAAATATATACGAGTAAATACGTTTGAAATATAGTCGTTTAAGGAATAAGTGGAAAGGTTTTTTCCATTTTCATTAATGTGAGTGCTATTTTTGGGAATATATGAAAGTATTTCATAAAAATTAAAATGTAGAAATAAACTTGGATTAATGCTTTAAACATTAGGAGGGCATTCCAAATAATAATAAAAAATCAAGCGACAAGCTTGCATGAATCAACGTCCTCACTAAACAAGCTCTGCAATAATTGAGTTTTCGGGTATTAAATAATTATAAATGTGGACCAAATAGTAGTTTATGCAACTGATACATAATAAGGCCTAATTATGTACAGTTGCATACATTACTTTATCTACACACATATTGCAAGTACTCAAAGATGGGTTCAGAAGCCGAAGGCGATTGACCTGCATTACTAGGTAGATAGATACAAGTGCTGAAACATACCCACAGGTATAAGCTTAATAAAAATAAATAAATTAGAACCGATAAGGATAGTATATTTATTTATTATAATATAGTTAATAGTAAACATTTACATTTTCGCAATTAAAAATGTTTCGACAAACAGTAACTGACAAGTTAATAACAGAAATGGCGGCCGTATAAACCATAGAGAAATATATATATATATGTACAAACTTCTGTCGCGAGTTTTTTTTAAATATTAGCCAACGAACGAAGTCCTTATTCTCATCTCGTGCGGTTTATGTCAAAAAATATATCGTACTGACCTTTCGAAATCTATGGATACTAGAATAGAAACCCATTGAAATTGTGTTGGTTTTGACAGCTGTTCCAAATTTGAAACTCATAACTTAACAATATTTGAGCATGTAAAGTTAAAATTACATTACTGCCACAGATAAGAAACTTATCATAGTGAAATCGTTTATTGTAATGCTGGTCATTGCCTACGGTTTTTGAACGCATTTTAGAGGACTTACAATATGAGTGTAGATTAAGTATTTTTTTGCAATAACAAGACTTCAAACTATCTTATGAAATGCAATTCATGTTAGTTATTTCATTATTATCGTATTTCGTTTTCAAATTTTTACCGGACTCTTAACTCGTAATATGATTTAGTGATGATATCAAACTGTGTTAATTTTGTATGGAATAATTACCACTGGTGTGATTACATCTTTAAGTATTTAGGTACTTTCTCTATTGATTGTATTTGCAGAGGTACCTACAGTACATTGATATAAGTTAATAAATACAACTAATTGTTTAACAAGATGACCTTACTTGGAGATCCCAAATCAAGAGTTGAAAAGTCCAATAAAAGACTTACGTATTTCCACCACGTGGAGAAAGCTAAGGAAAAACACTAAAACTTAAGTACGAAACTTGAGTATTGTTGCCAGAAGTCGCGAGTCATAGTTGTTTATACTTAATGCAGTAGCAAAAACTTGTAAACCCCAGTTGATACAGACCAACACAACTGCTAGACGGATCATATTAGACAACTCGTAGCGTAGGCAACCTAATGATCGGAGACATGTAGTAATTTTAGGACGAAAGTATATGGATCTGATTTAATTTATATTTTGTGTTTTTCTTTTTTGCTATTTTTTTTATGTATGTTCACCGATTATTCGAAGACGGCTGGACCGATTTGTTTGAAAGAGTATCACAGTTGGTCCCATTGTAACCAGGTCAGGATCCCATCATGTTAAAAATACACAAATCACTATATATATATATATATATTTTTTTTTTATTTAAACTTTATTGCACAACAAGTAATAATGTACAAATGGCGGACTTAATGCCAAATGGCATTCTCTACCAGTCAACCATTCTATAGAGTGATTTGTGTATTTTTTACAGCAGCTCGAGCATTTGCTATATAAAGGTGGATGCTAAGTGAAGTCGGTTGTTTTTTGTTTAAAATTATTAATGTATTGTTTATGTATTTTAATATTAGAATACGGCACTAAGTCGTGCTGTCCGGTAAGCAATGGCATAGCATTTTACAAGTAAAACTGCATTTTGTGTAGAGACAGAGACCTCGCGGTCTTTGTGAACGCGTCATAATGCGGTATGTGTGGTCTGTGGAAACGTGGAAAGGGGGATAATGTAGTACTTATAGTTGGTTACATTTCTTCTGTCTTTCAGAAATTCGGTTCATGTTCGGAGTTACAATCTGTTAAGTTTGGACTTGATTTATAGGTCAGCTTTTAGTTTAGGTTGTTGAAGGTGATAATGTCTTACAAAATATATAATGGAGCTTTTCATGTTATAAGTAGCAAACTAACGTGTGTTGACGTAGAGGGACCCTCTTGTTCCTTAAGCCGTCAACACAGTGAATCCTCCTTTTTGTAAAGGGTCGACAACGCGCATGTGACACCTTTGGAGTAGCTGCTTACCATCAGGCGGGCCGTATGCTTGTTTGCCACCATCATGGTATACATATAAAAAAAAACGAGCCGCCCGATGGGAAGCGGTCGTCGTTGCCCATGAACATAAGCAACACCAAAGGAGCCGCCTATGCGTTGCCGACCTTTGAGAGCTCAGGGGGCTTAGCCAAGATGACAATCGTTTGCAGAAAACGAATCGAAACGCTATCCATCTCTCTATCGCACTAATATGGAAGAGTGAGCGTTTTGTTTTCTGCAAACGATTGTCATCTTTGCTACAGGGCCTGTACAGTCACCACCAATAGTATCTTCCTACACGAATGTATTATATTAGCTCATAAAATCACAAATAGTAATTTTATACGCAATAGCAAAAACATATGTAGAGCATCGTGGACCGTTGTTAAAACTGAAACTGTGACAGAACAACATAAAAGGTGCATAGACCAACTTATTATAAATGGTAAAAGTGTTACTCAGCCTTCTTGCCTGGCTGAGGAGCTTAATAATTACTTTATCCAATCTACAAACAAATTAACAGATAACTTCTCAAGGATGTTGGAAATTGACAATGCTAGTATTATTAACAGCTTATTCTTAGTGCCCTTTAATGAACAGGAGATCTGGAACATTATGACTACATTAAACAATACTAATGCGGAGGGCTATGATGAAATCGCAACTAATATAATAAAGCAGTGTAAATATGAACTAGTAACGATTTTGACATACTTAATTAATTTATCGTTTGAATCAGGGAACTTCCCAGATAAACTGAAATTTTCCATTGTAAAACCAATCTATAAAAAAGGAGAAACATATGACATTGCAAATTATCGACCAATAACGATAGTCCCGATACTCTCAAAAATCTTCGAGAAAGCCATGCACAAACGATTAACTGATTATTTCAATAAATTTAATATAATTGCAAAACAACAATTTGGATTTCAGCAAAATAAATCAACCACCTTGGCAGCATTTAATCTAATCCATGAGATTGCAACAAAGTATGATGATAAAAACTTCACTACTGCTATTTTGTTTGATATGTCAAAGGCATTTGACTTCGTAGTTCACGATAAACTACTAAGAAAGCTCGAGTTTTATGGTATCAGAGGACCACCATTACAGTGGATTATAACATACCTGGAAGACAGGTCACAATGTGTGGAAGTAAATAGTGTCAGTACTAAAAATACAAGCATGTGTCATAGATCAAGGTTCAGAATAAACAGATTTGGTGTTCCACAGGGAAGTATTCTGGGACCACTACTTTTCTTAATATATATTAATGATCTTGTAGACAAAATTGATTACAAAAGTGTCCTATTCGCAGATGACATTTCCATCGTAGTCACCAATGATCTGTCTATGGGTATAAACCATCATGAGTTGCAGGTCACTGAGACGGTAAAACGTGTAATAAATTGGCTTGAATGTAACAATTTAAAGACTAACTTAGAAAAAACTAATTTCATTAATTTTAACAATAATGATCAACAATTAGACATACACTATGACGGACATAAATTAAAAGAAAATGACACCTCTAGATTTTTAGGAATATTAGTTGATAGTAATCTAAATTGGAATGATCAAATAAATAATGTTTGTAACCAAATTGCAAGGTTTGAAAATGCCCTCCGTAGGTTAAGAAAAACGACTGATCACAGAACAGTTATGGCAGCCTATTATGGTTATGTTGAATCTGTGTTAAGATACGGTTTAATCATTTGGGGGAATGGTGGTGATATACAAAGTGCTTTTGTTGCCCAAAAAAATTGCGTTCGTGCGATTTGCGGGGTTGGCCCTTATGAACCGTGCAAACCATTGTTCCTGAAATTGGGCGTACTACCTCTTCCATGCCTATATATTGACGAAGTGTTTAAATTTGTAAGAAAGCACAGTGACCTCTTTAAAACTGCGAAAGATATGTTTCCACGCAATACAAGGGACTGTGATCGGCTTGTTGTCGACAAACAACAAAGAACAGCTCGATTTAAAAAAAATTGTACCGTTATGTGTGTTAATATCTATAATAAAATACTTAAAATTTTTAAAGAAGTGCCACAAAACCATTTAAATAAAAAACTACGCGAGTGGCTCATAGAAAAACGATTTTATAAAGTAAATGACTTTCTAGAACTGTATTAGAAAATTAGTTGACTTGTTAACCATACATAATAAGATTTTTGAATTAAGTATCAATGCATGTATATATGTAAATAACTAGGTTTAAGTCTTTTATAAATATTTTGCATGCTATAAACTATAGCCGATTAAGGTGTGCACATATTATAATTTTTTTGTTAAAACATCTGTATATATACCCTTTTTCTTGCAAAATAAATGATTTGATTTGATTTGATTTGATTTGATTTGAAGGCCGCAAAAATATGTGACACGCTATACCTCGGCCACACTATGCCCCTCGCGCTGCCGCGATGTTGCCCTCTCCGGCCACACACTGCCCTACTCGCGCGATTATGATATGCGGCCCTTTGACTCGCGCCAAAAAACCGACAAAATAGGGAGCGGTGGGCATGACGAGAAGCATGACGAGCGGCATGACGAGTAGCGCGGCCACACTATATCTCTGTCTACTTCCCTCGCTACTTCCCACGCCGCTAGTGTGTGGCCGAGGTATACAAATAAGAGCGTGTCACATATTTTTGCGGCATTCGTGTAGGCATACTATTGCCGGTGACTGTATGCTCGCTCGCTTTCTTGAATTCTTTGCAGTTTTTGTACTCGCCTACGGCAAATCAAAAAGGGTTATGATTTTATTATGTATTACGTATGTGATTTTGGGTAAGTATTTTTGTGTTGTTTGCCAATTAGTATTAAAATCACAGTAGGTAAATAAATGATGTCAAATAAATTAACACTGAAGAAAGGTTCGATTACGAATTAAGAACATTGTGTGTTCGATTACGAAGACTACTTTAAACTTCCTCTCCAATTATAACGTGAAGTTTTGTTTGACATGCGGGAGATATGATTAGATATAATAAAATTATGAAATAATTATGTAAAATGTTTATTATTATATGTATAGTACATGTGACATGTAACTATTGTTATCATTAAATTTTTATTTTTTTAATTTCTATACAAATGACCCGTATTTGATTGTCTTTAAGTATAGGTGACAATACACAAGTGATTTTTCTTACTCTGTCTTATTTTTTAATTGCTAAGCTACTTAAACGGTACTGAAGTTTGGCACGTCGAAAACTTGAATCCTGAGGGGTCACATGTCCATATTTTTTGGGAATCAGACCCAGACACAGACCGTCCGGGGCGCGAAAACAACTACTCGAAAAAAAACTACATATTCCCATTTATTTATTATGTATTCTACTAGATGTGACATCTAGAACAAATTTTGTGCGCCATGTTTGGCGGTTGACAGCTATTACAGAATCACAGAGTAGTATAGACATGTAGTGATTTTCACTAGAACTTTTGGGACAAAAAAAATATTAGGGATGTCATGTCCTGTTACTCAATGCATATTCCACACATTATCATGTATTTTAGAAATTAGGTAAATTACTGTTATATAATTATACATATAGGTACATTGATAAAAAAAATGGCTTCGGGCCCTTAAAGCCCAATTTCTGGGACGTGTAACAAATAACAGTGTCCACAAACCCCCATGTATCGAGTCGAGATTGCACAACTCTCGAAACTTGTTCGTTTTTATTGGTTGGTTTTTCCACAGTGTACATATTAAGCAACATACAGTTGATTAACTATATACCGGGTGATTTCTGGGTGAACCGGAGCCACTTTTTTTGAGTCTCGACACCTGATCTGACTGATCAGTATCAGTGATCAACATTATCGAATGGTATTGCTAAAAACTGAGTTAGTTGAATTTTTATGATTTTAGATTCTAGTAAAATAAATCTTTAACTAAGTACACAGTGGTCACCCTATGACTTTTGACAACTGAATGGGAAACGACAAGACGTCACATTCAGTAAGGTGACCAAATCGTATGCAAAAAAGTTTTTTTTTCACTTCTCATGCTCAAAAAGTGTGTCATATTATGCTTACCAAGGCGGACTAAAGTAGTACATTTAGCCTCTAGGGCTAATATGTATACATATTTATGATTTACATAACATTTTAAATTGACCAATCGGAACACTTCACCATATTAAATTCACCAATCACAACACATATCGAAGTTAATTGGAAGGCTAGATACTTTTTTGGTGCGTAGGTATACTGTGTAAACAATTTAAGTCCTTCAAAAAAAACATTGTATTTAATATCAACCAATCAGAATACAGCAATGTTAAAATCGACCAATGAGGAAACGCAATTTCTCAAAACATGAGGTGTTTTTAGTTCCTACTTCACAATCATTTAAAAAGATTTTAATTTTTTGGAAGCGCTTTAAAGCGTGTTTAAACTGTTTAAAGAGCTAATTATACCGTTGTCTGTGGCATTCATTCGCGGTGTTTATATTTTGTATCTATGTCAAATAAGTTAAAAAAATTAAAAGACTGTCAAGTTAAACCATAATTTCACCTTAGTTTAGTTATTGTGCGTAAATAATAAGTATTTTTATCTTATTTTCTCGCAATCATAGTGAAAAATAGTATGCATTACTCTGGTGTAAAAGCCATATTACCACTCGAACAATTTTCCCTCACTTCGTTCAGGAAAATAACCACCTGGTGTTAATATGGCCTTCTTTAGACCCTTGTCAAACAATCTACTATTCTAGTTTACATCTGAAATTGGAGATAAAAATAATGACCAAAATATACAAACCAAGTAACTTAAAGGTTCGTTTTACTAAGCTGCTGATAATCTTTAGAAATAAATGAAAAAAAAATACTGCCTCAGGGGAGACACGAACTCACGACTTCAGGATACAAACTGAAAATATGAAAGGTATTAACAATATGTAGGAAAAATTCGCAGCCAACTGATAAGTATCGGTAGCTCAATTGGTTGTGCGGCGAGCTGGAATCGCGACTTCGAGTTATGTCCAAGGCAGAGAATTTTTAAATTGTGGTATGGATAGAAAACGTTTCTGCTTAATACAAGACCTACTGGCCTCAAGCGGCTAGTTTAAATACTGCCTAACCTCACTATATTGTGTCTGTTCAAACTTGGGTTCTTCTAGGGTTGAGATTTATAGCTTTATAGTGGTGTAAATTTGATAAGTAAGGGTTAAACTAACCCTCGGCGAAGAAGTTAAAGCTCTTGGCTGGTTTATTATCACTCCACGGGGTTAGAAGGTTCTTAGTATGATTTGTGATGAGGAAAGGCATAGTAAAGTTTCAAGTGCCATGAAGAAAGTCTGTATGTGAGAGATATATATGTGGCTTTGGAACGCGTATCGTAGCATTTATTCCGACTTTTTGCCTCATCTCAATGGAGCTTGGGGTCAGCTTGGCAACCTATACAAGGCGTAACAAAAATGCTGGTAATCAGTTTAAGGGCATAAGTGGTATCGTCACTAATTATGAAAACTAAGAAAAAAAAAATTCACTTCCAAAAAATTTTCTCCTACTTTTCTTAGTCGCAATATGATACCCAATTATGTCCTCTAAACGGATCACCACTATTCTTGTTACACCCTGTAGATAGGCTTTTGGATTGCGTATAGCAAAACGTAAATACACACTAAACTTTTCTTTAAAGATGAAAATGCAGATTTCTTCGAGATATTTTCTTCAATAAATAACAAAAAGTGTCTAATCTAAATGTAACTTTGAACAAAAAAGAACCGACTTCACTTAGCCTCTACCTTTCCAAAAGCAAATGCTCGAGCTACTTAATGTAAAAAATACTGAAATCACTATAGGTGTGACTATAATATTTGAAGAGTTCCCTAGATTTCTCCAGGATTCCATCATAAGATCCTGACCTGATTAAAATGGAACCAACTGTGAACTTTGAAAGAAAAAAGAATTTTCCAAATCGGTACAGTCGTCTTCGAATAATCGGCGAACATACATCAAAAAAAAAAAGAAATAGCTAAAACAAAGATCCCGACGAATTGAGAACCTCCTCCTTCGAAATCTTAAAGTCGGTTGAAAACAGTCTTGTACGGCCACGGAATTTAACTGTTAAGCCATATAGGGTTACGGTAAGTATTAAACAGAAGAAAACCGAACCATAAATGGCTTTACAATGAAATTGATTGACATCCGAAACCTTTGAAGGTAGAACGTTGTAATGTGGGAACACAGCGTGACTAATAAAAGGGATTATTGGAAATTCAACCATTAAAAGCGATGAAATTGGAGTCAAAATGTGGACGATTTTGTCAATTTACACATTACATTATTTCACTAATAAATAGCATATATTGTGTTGTTTTTTAATGTAACCAATATCTGCATATCGATTCGAGCATATCTTTTGAACTGATAGAAGCGTTTAACAATGTCTACGCGAATCTTGAAGCCAATCAAATTTTTTATTGTATATTTTTTAATTTGCATTTTTTAGGGTTCCGTAGTCAACTAGGAACCCTTATAGTTTCGCCATGTCTGCCCGTCCGTCCGTCCGTCCGTCCGCGGATAATCTCAGTGACCGTTAGCACTAGAAAGCTGAAATTTGGTACTAATATGTATATCAGTCACGCCGACAAAGTGGTAAAATAAAAAGTGTTTTTTTATTTTTTATTATGGTACCTCCCCTATACGTAAAGTGGGGAGTGATTTTTTTTTTCATTTCAACCCTAACGTGTGATATATTGTTGGATAGGTATTTAAAAATGAATAGGGGTTTACTAAAATCATTTTTCGATAATGTAAATATTTTCGGAAATAATCGCTCCAGAAGTAAAAAAATATGCGTCCCCCCCCTCTAACTTTTGAACCATAAGTTTTAAAAATATGAAAAAAATCTCAAAAGTAGAACTTTATAAAAACTTTCTAGGAAAGTTATTTTGAACTTGATAGGATGAATAGTTTTTGAACAAAAATTACAAAATAATTTCTGAACTAAGTTTGTAATTTAACCGTATAAGCAGGTGTTTATTGTACCTGTAATTTCTACAAAATTACAGTGAAATGACGTGCTTTCAAATAAAGTAAAAACGGTGAAAATCGGTTCACGCAATAAATAATTATTCCATAAAAATCATCTTCCATACTTTAAGCTCGCGCGCAATAGTTTACTTAATTTGCCGATAGATGTCGCTGTACGTGGAACTCTCATATCATATCCTACATAGCGGTGTTATTAACTCTTAAGTGGGGACACTTACTGTGACGGACGGAAAACTACGGAACCCTACACTGAGCGTGGCCCGACACGCTCTTGGCCGGTTTTTATAAATTATAAACTAAAATAGATGTCATACTCGTATACTTTAGAAATTCGACGGGTTCCGCCGTGACGGATGGTTTGGTCAGGGCGTCAGTCGTGAAAGCTGAAGACGCCGGTTCAAATCCGACCTCGGACACCGGAGGACTTGGTCACATTTTTTAAAGTATAATAAAAATTATTCACGTAACGGTTTAAAAAAAAAATTCCACATCAGTACTTCTGCCAAACCACAGTGAGGTTTGATTTAAACTTTCACGGTTTTTAGACATATCTATTTGTAATAACGGGACTTAACCGCGTATATATTTATCAGTCTTTCTTCGGGACCACGGGGACAATGTCGTCCTCGAAACGTCGAAGGTAATTTTTGGAAATATATACGCAGTTAAGTCCCGTTATTACAAATAGACACAGTGAGGTTTGTTGGCAGATGAGTCTCCAGTTTACAAATTTTATAGTCATCTATTAGTATGACATTTATTTCAGTTTATAATGTCTACTACTTACGTGTAGTTATGTGTGTGAGGACTATATGACGGACAAAGATGCATGGCCCAAACCAGAAACTACTACAAAATCATCTAACATTTAGAGGACACAGTTCACATAGGAAAGCATATCAAACGTTTTGTGAAGCAATCAGATTTGGATTGTATTTTTATTATTTCATTTTATTTTAATTAAACAATACGTATATTGTATGTCTCAAGCTGTTTTGATATGTCTTCTTATAGAACTACGCATTATTGTGTATCTTTAAGATATAATATTACTGTTTTGAAAAAATTAAGTCCCGTCGAGTTTCTTGCCGGTCATAATACTTCTCGGGTCAGAGGTGTAGGGTTAGAACCGGTGGTAGTTTTTTTTTCTCTGACGTTCATAAGTGCATTGTAATGTACCTATCTTTTTTTTCTATTTACGAGAACCAAGTCGCTGGCGTAGGCTAGTATTACAATTTTGCGTAACTGTCATTGACCAAGTTCCCTGTTTCTCCTCATCGCCGTATCGGAAGTCCCTCTCCAAACTTACTTCCGGCAAGTCTAAACAGTTACTCAACTGTTTTGATGGCGGGCAGTTCGCCGAAGTTATGTTTTGTTCCGCTTTTCTGAGTTCAGAAACTCTTGACCGTCTATTAGGGACTCGGTTTTTTTCGTTTCGTATTAGCGTCTGGTAGCCTCGCGCTGCAGACCTTATATCGAAATAGATAGTTTTTTTGTACCAAAGTGTCGATTGGAGACAAGATGGAGGATTCACAGTGTCGACGGCTAAAGGGACAAGACACTGCATCTTATTTAAGCTCTCTAACAACCCTATTCGCGAGTAGGAACACAACGCTATGAGTAGGATCAATTGCTATTTAGCTGTGGTTTTCTGTAAAGTGGAGGTAAAACTCAAACTCAGCTCCAGATTTGAGTGAGATGAGCTACCACACTTAGCGAGATGACATTCGCAGTTCCCTCTCTTGTTGTCAAAATAATATGAAAATGTAGTCAATTTGTAAATTTCGAATAGGTCTTCAAAACTTGAGTTTACTACAAATTGTCTCATTTTTTCCGCATGTGTGCTTCACTTCGTTCACACCCCATTTAAACAACCCTAAAAGGATGCCTTGAGGGGTTGGCTTTGAAAAATACTTTTACTTCCCAATATCTTCCCTGTTTGAAAAATATATGGGCTGATTTAATATGATACCATTTTTTCAAAAATAAAAATGATAAACACATTCTTGTTTATATTTTGTAGTATACACAGTTACTCACCTATGTATATTAAGAGGCTGACAACAGCCGATGACCTTGAAATTGACTTTACTCAAACTTTCAAAACTCATTTTTTTGGCAATAACTTTTTGTTTTGGGAAAGTAAAAAAAATATAATTATATTAATATTCGTTATATTTTTAAGAAATGTGTTATGTTCGATACACGATTGGACGAAATCGGCTCGATAGAAAATAATTCTGAAGTTACGTCTTAATAATTATTAGCTTTAAACAGTTTTTGTCTTTAGTTTCTTGACTTATACGTCGGTAATTAACATCAAAATTCCAACACACTAATACTAAACACTTCATTATTTTATATTTTATAATTAATGGCGTAGTTTTTATTTTATTTGAATTCAACTCTTGCAGAATTTGCAATGAGGTCCCATACTAATCGTAACACAGTGTTTCGGGCGACCGGCGGCTCGACCGGCGCCGCGTCCATGTAGATTGGTTGTCCCTGGGCAAACGTTTGCCTCAGTGTGCTCTAATCCAATGGAAACATAACGCGCTGCTGGACTCTCGTCACTGAGGCCATACACTAAGTAAAGTCAACGTCTTGAATTGAACATAAGTTAGTTGATATAATTTACACTGTGTTAGTCAGGTTTTTTTTTTCTTTTAATTAACGGCTTTTTCTCCTCGCCTATTTTAGCGAGGTGAATTCTGCCAATGTCAAGGTACACTTAATATGATTTCATTCATTAAAGTAAAATAAAAAAAGCAACGTTGTTCGGTTAAGGCCTTGTTGATTGTAAAGTGATAGCCTCCTTACAAACACGTGGGTGGCCGGGACCCCGGATAACCGTTTGTTCAAATAAAGCATGGTTACTCGCGTTTTGGGACTAAGTTTTCATTAGCTGCACACTTGTTCGTTAGGTCACCGCACAATAAGCTATCAATATTACACACTGAACTACGTAAATGAGCAAAAAAACAAAAAAACTATTCTAAAGACGACGTATGTAGATATCTTGAAGCTCAAACGGAAATCCTAGTCAGGTTTTGAAACATCGCCGAGATGACAGCTCACCTGTCATCAGACCGAACTGTCAAGAGAGCTTCCCGCGCCATTTTAGCATCGCTCTAAGCTAAGCATTGTCGTGTACTTAACTTAGAAATTAATCGAATATCCAAGACTCTGTGCTTTTGCTGCTAACATTAGATAGATAGATAGATAGAGAGGTAACTATTTATACCCACAATTAAATATACCTACATGGCATAAACATAAAAAGAAATAAAACCAGAAACTTAAAAAGCATGCACCGCACTCCTGATTGTGTATTTAAGACAATTTCGATGTTTCTAATTATCTTAATTATGGTTTAAAGTTTTACCTTATTTGACCGTCATAGGTAGTAGTCCGGAACGAATGAATAACATACCTGAAAACAAGAAAATGAATCTGTAAAATGTTTACTATGCAATATTAAATTAATTGTTGTACTAAAGATACCTGGAGTATAATATCTTGCCACAGATAACCTCAACCACTACATAGATCATAAGTACAACTCGAGGTCACCACACATAGGCACTCCCGTACTAATTTAGTATGAGAGCGCGACCGCTTATTTCAGTTGAGTTAACGTTTTTGATCTTTACTGATGTGAATAAAAAATATCCACAAAAATCAAGTTATAGGGGTGAACCTGGATTGTTATACTACAAATTGGCGTAGAATACTATTAAAATATGCTGTTCAAGTCGTAGAAATTTACGAATAAAATTGAGCTTATGTATGGTGACCTCGTGCTCCTTGTAAAAGCTTAATGATGAGGTGTATATATAGTCTGTGTATCTAACGAAGGCCACGAAAAAATGACACGCTACAAAGAAGATTGTGTCAGATATTTTTACGCGATTCCTTGAGAATGTACAGTGAGCAGCAGAAGTAGCTGAGCGGGCGAGGTGTTCAGAATGACCTCCAATGGTCTTATTCTCTTAACAATAAAGTCGTATCAAGGTCATTTTGAACACCTCGCCCGCTTAGATACTTCTGCTTCTGACTGTACAAGGCGAAAAGGATATGCTTGCTTGCCACCAACTTAGTCGAACGAGCGGAGCGTAAGCGAAGTGAAGTTCTTTACAAATAACTTCGGCTACATGGACGTCTCGGCATTTCGATGGCTTTTTGATTTTGAGGGTTTGTTCCGCGATAACTTTACTAAGTAACATTTTTCTGATCTTTGTAAAAAATAGTTGAGGTTGTAGCAGATATACATATAATTTGAGACTTCGTATATGAACAGCATTGATCAAGGGGTTGTGGAAATAGAAGGACTTGTTATAATGTGTCATCTCGTTTGCAAGTAAATCGCGAGTATTAAAAGAATTTGAAACCCTTCTTCACTTAGATTTCACCTTTCTAAAAGGAAGTACACCTATTGTAAAAAATATTTAAATCACTATAGGTGCCTATAATATTTCAAGAGTTCCCTCGATTTCTCCAGGATCCCATCATCAGATCCTGACCTTGTTACAATGGGACCGACTGTGAAATATACTCTTTAAAAAAAGAATTTTCCAAATCGGTCCAGCCGTGTTCGAATAATCGGTGAACATACATTTTAAAAAAACCGACGAATTCAGATACTCCTTCGAAATCTTAAAGTCGGTTCAAAACAACGTATAGTATTCACACATTTAAAAATAGAACCTAAATATGAAATAAATCGGCTGAAAAGAAATCCCAACATGCGATACGAAAATAGTAAAAATTCCCGTTACATCAATGTTCATAACCTCGTAACAACATACCTGCTTTTATCTTTGTACATTGGAACCCCTATTTCCACCCTGCGTGGGTACAATTCACAAAAGGTACCTATTCACAAAAGGTATTGTATTTGGGCGCTTTCTCAAATCGTTGTAAGTTCAAAAGTTCTCAAATCGTTGTAAGTTCAAAAGTGCTGTGGTTTCCTAGAAATTGTAGGTTACTTAGTACCTGTGAGGGGAATTACTTTTATTAGGACACAAGAAAATGTTTCAATTCATACCTAACAATTTTGATATTCCATTACGCTACTTCAATTTAAGTGCCCATGAAAGACGCATTAGTGGATTCGAAAATATTGCGACATTAATAGAACCTACAATTCTATGTAAAACTAAAAAAAATCGGAATCCGAACAATATTCTTTTTCAACGATTACTGAAAACGCCCTCATTCTTTGTTTCAATATCAAAGGCCATTTGAAGTCGTAATAAGACTCGATTTAACATATTTTCTATGTTACATCGAGTCTTAACTGTTATAAATCAGAATAGCTACCTCCACCTTACAGAAAAACACAGCCAAATAACACTAAACCCTACTCATAGCGTTGTGTTCCTGCTGGTGAGTAGGGTTGCTAAAGAGCTCAAAGAGGACCCAGTGTGTTGATAACGAGGGCCCCTCTTGTTCCTTTAGCCGTCAACACAGTGAAACCTCCTTTTTTTAAGGGTCGGCACCGCGCATGTGACACCTCTGGAGTTGCAGGCGTCCATAGGCTACGGTAGCTGCCTACCATCCGGCGGCCCGTATGCTTGTTTGCCACCGTCGTGGTATAAAAAAAAGTTGTAGATTTATGTATATCGTGTAATTTTTTTGGAATGCATCGGGATTTCGTCATCGTCGCCATCTTGTTTCGTGTGCTGGCATTTACATATTTCCTTATTAAGTTTCATTATAATTAATCTTTTACTTTATGAAAACATATTTCGATTCCTAAAAATATTTATTTAAACTTTATTGCACAATTAAAGACATAAACAGTACAAATGGCGGACTTAACGCCTTAAGGCATTCTCTACCAGTCAACCATTGGGCTAAACAGAAAAATATTGATAGATACCTGATAAAAAATACTTAGTATTTCAAAGACTATTCAAAATACTATTGTATTTGAACAGTTCTCCATATATTATATTTACCGTTTAGTAAAACTTTCTGTGTGTTAAAAGCTGAAAGTAAAAAATTAAATAAAAAGTTATTGATTTTTACCTTGAATCCGAACATGAAATTAACAAAAAGTACAAAAGTTTGTCTAGTCTTGAAACGGTTTATATACGCGCTTCTTTTTTACGTGTTTGTACAATAAATAAATTAATTAATAATATGACCCTAATCATATGCTGTGAGCTGTCGTTACAAAAGTACATATATTTAGAGCAATGACGCGTAGTTTCAGTGTCCGCAAGGCAACCGTATGGCTCGCGGTATTTAAGCTCCGTACCTCTTGTAGAACCACTCTGTGCAACTTAAACTGACCCATGTTGGACTTAGTTTTTCATCCCCCCCCCCCCCTCAATTTCCAGTATCTTTACGTGATGAAGAACGATCATGCAAATTGCCATTCACACCGGCTGGTCGGTTATCGATCCCTCAGAGTTAGAAGCCGGAAAAAAATGAGGGGGGCAGATGAAAACTACGCGCCATTGCTTTAACTAATAGATTTGAATAATACGAACGTGAATCGAAAAAATATGCGAATAAGCTCAGTGTAATGAAAAGGCTCTTGCCTTTGCTTCGTACTGAAGGTCAGATATAAACTGGGTAATATTTTTGCAGCGTTTATGGACAACCCTGAAATCTATAGCCACCTTTCTAAACGACGCCATTTCAAGTCGGCGCGCGCCGGAAAACTATGGCCGATGCTATAATGTTTTTTTCAGTAACGCCAAGTATCACTTAAAGATCGAGTCACTCGTAAACTTTATCGAAAGAGGCTTTATTTATTAAGGGCTTACAGGTTATACAGGGTGACTGCGGGTACGTGATCAGAAATGAGAGTGGATGGTGAATGAAAGAAAAAGGTCGTATGCGATTGAGTGTTAGTAGGTATGCAGTATGATTCTGAAATCAAATTGGATAGAGGGTGGAATGAAATAATTTTCCATTAAATGTTTAATTTTTATCTGAAATAAATGAAATTGAATTGAATTGAATTGATAACCAGCCTATACATGGATCTTTGACCTTTTGATTGGTCTATAATGGCCCATAAATGGGTCATACATATTTATTGCTAATTGTGTTCGCGTCTTTTCAGTACAAATCTTAAAGTTATGAAAATTAAAAGATGCGATCAGGCATGTTTGACATGCTTAAGAGGCTAACACACCCGATGACCTTCAAATTGACTTTACTTAAACAGTTTTTAGCTATAACTACTTGTTTTGGGGAAGTAAAAACATATGTTTAATATACATTACATAATTTTTTTATACCACGACGGTGGCAAACAAGCATACGGGTCGCCTGATGGTAAGCAGCCACCGTATCATATGGACGCCTGCAACTCCAGAGGTGTCACATGCGCGTTGCCGACCCTTTACAAAAAGGAGGACTCACCGTGTTGACGGCTAAAGGAACAAGAGGGTCCCTCATCGTCAACACACTAAGTCCTCTGTGAGCTCTTTGGCAACCTTACTCACCAGCTAATACAACACTATGAGTAGGGTCTAGTGCTATTTGGCTGTGGTTTTCAGTAAGGTGGAGGTACTTCCCCAGTCGGACTCTGCTCCAGATTTGAGCGATATGACATTCGTTGTGCTGTGCCCTACCACACACAGCGAGATGACATTCTCAGTACCCATACCTCTCTCTTGGACGTAGTTTAAGGACATATCCTTGTCCGGGCGTAGTTTAAGGACATACCCGGATCCAAAATTTGGAAGAACTTTGTTAATTCCTATATACGATTGGACGAAAGCTGCTCGATAGAATATAATTCCTATATCTTATAATTAGCTTTCAACAGTTGTATGTCTTTAGTTTCTTCACTTATTCTTCTTCTTCTTCTTCTTTGTCGTTATACTCTTTACAGAGTGGTCGTGGCCATCATGTTGTATTCTGAGTGACCCGTTTCACGGCTCGCCGCCACTCTTCCCGTAGAGCCACTTTTCGGGAGCATTCGCTTAAGGTGATCGAGGACTTTGATCTGGTCGGTCCACCTCTTTGGACCTGCCTCTACCTCTTGAGTCTTCTACTCTTCACTTATACGTATGTAATTAAGGACAAAATTCCACCGCAGTAATACTAAAAACTGCATTATTTTATATTTCTCAATTAATGCGTAGTATTTTTATAATTCATCATTTTGCAAAATTTTCAATGACAGCTAATCGTAACACAGAGTTTCTCTTTCACTCGCGCTGAAAAAGATAGGGATCGAATTTAGCTGTTGTCATTCCCTTAAGTACAATAAATACTTATGCAGTAATATATACAGTACAGTTGTTTTTTAATACTCAGTAAATTGTAACGTATATTTTCATGTCAAAGGTACATCATTATTGGTTGTTAATAAGGCGTTGCTGCCATAAAAAAACATTTAAAAATAAACTTTATTAACAACCGACAATTATGTACCTTTGACTTGAAAACGCCACAGTATTTTATTGTACTAAGCACAAATTTATAAGTAGATAAGTACTCTAACTTTCTAATTTCACACCTTTCATTTACATTTCCATCACCTAATACGACCCACGTGTCAGATTCGAGCCAACCTCCCGAAATTTACACAAAGCCCCGATCATCGTGAGGGTCAAACTTAAATTATGCCCCCGTTTGTCCCCTAATGTGTCTCGGCGCGGCTGACCTTTGAATATTTCACTATTGACCTCGTGGAGACAGCGTCAGTATTTAGTGGTAGGTAATATAAGAATACTAGCTTTTTCCCGCGGCTTCGCTCGCGTTAAATTCGGGGTATCAAACCATACAAACTTCCACCCCCCCTTTTAGGGAAGTGGGGGGTTAAAAAGAGACAAAAAGTAGCCTATGTCACTCTCCATCCCTTCAACTATCTCCACTTAAAAATCACGTCAATTCGTCGCCCCGTTTTGCAGTGAAAGACGGACAAACAAACACACACATACACTTTCCCATTTATAATATTAGTATGGATTTATCCATCAATCAGGCAATCAGGAAAGGGGAACCGTGTTACCCCGAATTTAACGTGAGCTAAGCCACGCGCAAAAGCTAGTAAATTATATATGAAGCTTAAAAACTAAAGAAAGACTAAGGAAAATGAAAAATATCAAAAAAATTGGGCCCTTTCGGCATGGTGCCGAGGATGCTGACAGCATTTTTCCGCTGTAATACTAATATTGCGTGAGGAAGCTGCCAGATTTAATTATTCGTTTGAACAGTTGACTGAAGCAATTTTTAACTGACTTCAAGATTTCAAAAGAGGAGGTTATCAATTCGGCGTGTATGTTTTTTTATGTTTGTTACTCCATAACTCCGTCATGTCTGAACCGATTTAGAAAAAAAAAATTGATTGTAAGTATATATGTATATACAGATTCACGTGGAATCGAGGGAACTCCTCAAATCTTAAAGGCATATACATAGAGTGATTTTAGTATTTTGTCAACAAATCAAGCATTTTCATTCTAAACACAACATTACATTTATCACATACATTACTTTTGATGAAGTGGAACTGATGATGATGATCTGAACGGAGCTCTTCAACGACGCATAGTTCACGTTTAACGATTTGTCCTCTTCGCTGTGTTTGTTAAGCAAGTAATTTCATTGTATGGAGTCTAAGAGTGCACCATCCACAATAATCCTTCACCGGCTTCCCCCATTAAAGTCGGTTTTTTTTTCTAAAAAATTATGATGTAAGTAAATAAAGTAGGGTGTATTATTTAAACACTAGTCCCATAGTTGTGTAAGCAACGCGTGGGGGGACGGATGAAAAACATAGTCCAACGCGACCCACGTTCGCGTTGCACAGAGTGGTTCCACAACACGTAGGCGGTCGCCTCGCGGACACTGAAACTACGCGTCATTGCTCTGAATACCATTATTCATTACATAAACAAGAAGTGAGTAGGGATGAGCAAGTTTGCAAGCAAGTGTGTTTCTTTTAGTACTTTACGTAAGTACACAGTCATAGGACGATTTGAACGGTCTACTAGCCTCGAAGCCGAAGCAGGAGGTCCTAGGTTCGAATCCTGGTAAGGTCATTTATATGTGTGTTTATCACAGATAATTGTACCTGAGTTATGGATATTAATGTGTAATTTGCATTAACACGTTTAATTTTGCAGATTAAGTAGATTATTTAAAATTAGCAATTTGGTCCTTCGAGCCGGATAGAATGTAATTAAGAACAAAAATCAGATTATTTAAAATTAGCACTTCACATAAAAATGACGATAACGATATCGATAAAAAGATATTTCACATTCAATAATTTCCTAAGTATCGTAGACCCAAATAGAATGTAATCAGATTATTTAAAATTAGCACTTCACATAAAAATGACGATAATGATATAGATATAAAGATATTTAGCATTCAATAATTTCCTTAGTATCGTAGACCCGGATAGAATGTAATTAAGAATAATAATCAGATTATTTAAAATTAGCACTTCACATAAAAATTACGATAATGATATAGATATAAAGATATTTAACATTCAATAATTACCTTAGTATCGTAGACGTCTACTTTCCGCACGAAAGGAAAGTAAAACGAGGGAGTACTAGCAAAACTTGTAAGTACAAATAAAGACTCGGCTGGCAATTTGGCTGCGGGGAAAGTAATGGATTAATGAGGCGAGTGATATGGATGGTGACAGATGATTCGCTGGATGAGAGTAGCCTAAATTAGAATTTTGGGTATTTAGGGTTAATATAAAAATGCGGATCGCAGATATGTAAGAATGGTAACAACAATATAGAACTAAAGCACGGCAAATAAAATACGAAGTTCCCAATTAAACTCTAGAACACTTCACGGAGCGACACGCCGCTTTCACCTGGTGAACCACGCGAAATGCGGGCTCAAGTCCTTCGGAGGCGACTGGCGGCCGTATCCTAGAGCGACACTCCGTTTTCACCTGGTGAGCCACGCGAAATGCGGGCTCGAGTCCTTTAGAGGCGACTGGCGGCCGTATTCCAGGGCGATACGCCGGTTTCACCTGGTGAGCCATGTGAAATGCGGGCTCAAGTCCTTTGGAAGCGGCTGGCGACTGTATCCCAACCGCGACAGGCGATATCCAATATCTGCGTTGGACAGTATCGCGGGTCTGGCAGCAAACGCTTGTCGCCCCTCCGACGTGGTACACGCACGCACTTGGCGTTGGATATCACAAAATACTAATTCCAATCACACCCACAAAAAAAATCAAACTCAGATTAAAATAGGAAAGATGGGATGTCAAAAATGGATTATGACAACTGCCTAGCTCGAGGTTCACAATCTATCTGTCTTCTCGACTAAAACAAAAACTATTCCAAACTCCTACAAAATTTGAATTTAAAATTGATGCGAATATCCTATTTTCTTAGTCGTCAGCTTCTTTCAAATTAAAAAAGGACACATCATATTTTGATATCGGCGCCACCTATCTATAAGTAGACGAACCACGATCAAATCTACCCTAACTCGCGCAACTTGGCCGGTAAACCAAACTAATCGCGCGGATAGTCCCAAGGAACGCCGCGAGATGTAGCTGGCGTTCTTTCTGCATGCTACATTATCTATGATATATGTCTCGTCTGGTACCCACAACACAAGCCTTATTGAGCTTACTGTGGGACTATGTCGGTTTGTGTAAGATTGTCTCATAATATTTATTTATTTATTTATAGATTTATTGGTTTCAACTTTGTGCTTTGCTGATTTTAAATATATTCTAGACAAGAAAACACCTTTCCAAATGAAATAAGTTAGGTACTTGAAATAAAATTTATAATTGAAATGAGTATTAACTTTATCCTTCTTTTTTGCAACATACTCGTATGGTATGCTTAAAAATACTCAAAAACTTTACGTATCAGTTTATACTATTTTTTAATCACATTCTGCACTGAAAAGACTTAGCTAGTAAGTAAGCTTCATTATATTATTCAATAAGTGATGTTACTCCACATTCTCCACAATAATTGTTTCTTTTTCAAACGAATTATTAAACAAATAAACCTTTCCATTGAATAATTCATTGTAAAGCGC
Organism: Pammene aurita; assembly: GCA_947086415.1. Lineage (NCBI taxonomy): Eukaryota > Metazoa > Arthropoda > Insecta > Lepidoptera > Tortricidae > Pammene > Pammene aurita. Next base: position 17,703,176 of record OX352315.1, read on the forward strand.
ACTTTGAATACTAAACATGATCTCAGCACAGTAGTATAGGTAATAAAAAAGTTATATAATTTTAGCCTGAATGTCCTTAAAACTGTAAAGAAATACATACTTTTTACATAATAACGATTTTTGGATCACTATGGACCCCTACAAATCTTTTCTACTCATAATAAAAGTAAATTGTGCTAATTTATGTAGGCTTGGTTCCATATGATTTACTACTTATCGCCGGCTTGCGTGTCCAGGGCCCTTTACAGTTAGTTGTTCACGATACTTAATTATGGTCGTAACAAGTTAAGGTGGCATTATGTTACACCGTGACGAGCTTTATATATAGTCTGGCTAACCAAAAAACGCATTAAACGTGGAAGTAATAAGCTATACTCATGCCTTTCTTAGTGGTGAGGGTACTAGCGTAAGAAAAAGATAGTACGAGTCTCTCTGTCTATGCTTGAAGCACAGGGCGGACACGTCTTACTACAAAACTCATTTGAGCGCCTTTGTATGCACGGAATATCTGTACACGCTTCAATGTGTGCGTACATCTTAAGGCCTTATCAAACTTGAGGGATTTGAATGCGATTTCTATACCAAACTCGTACGCGGCGAACTCGCGGCGTGTTCGATCCCATATAAAACTCGCTCACAAATCACTAGTGTGATAACGCTCTTAGAGCGCTGTTTCCGCCGTCGTAAATGACGTTTGAAAATACACCGCCATTTTGCTTTTTATCGATGCGCTGCAAACCTGACGGATTAGCCTACTAGTTCCCTACCAATCGGCCACCGCAGGGTGAGGTAATTCCGATCGGGGCGTGGCATAGCGAGGCCATTCTGTATGAAATACTATTATTAATTCTGTGCTTGAACTGAGACAGTCCCTGGCCAAACTATAAATATAAGGTAATGTTTACCTAGAAAATGGTATTCAAAATCTCAATTTCTGATATAGAAAAGTGAGAAACGTATCATAGTATATTAATAAACGAATTACTGATTTAAACAAGATTTTCACTCATTATTTACATAAAAACGGGACTTCATCGCGTGCACTTACTTTTAATAAAAGTAAGTGTACAGTCAACTAAATTGATTCCTAGGCCATTCTACAATCTTGTCACAATAGCTAGTTTGGTAGCGAATAGGTTACGTTTATACGTATCCACGGGAAACTGTCATTACGACAAGGTTCTACAGTGGCCTAGGAATCAAATTGGTTGACCGTACGCGTGCACTTACTTTTAATACAAAAGGCCATTGTCGCATTGAATTCGCCCCTTAATGTATGGTATCTTGACGACGGTACTATTGGCGGAACGCCGGAGGCGGTAATCGGGGACTTAATGAAGCTTATACCGGCTTTGAAGAATATTGGTTTGGATGTCAATCCAGCAAAATGTGAACTTTACACTTGCGGATCTATACCGGATGCCTTAACAAGGTCTCTGGAAGCGTTGCTACCTGGTATGAAGAAGGTAGATAAAGCTTCTCTCTCTTTGTTGGGGGCGCCAATATTTGCTGATGGTGTCAGTGCGGCTCTGCAGGCTAAAAAGGAGGCTCTTGAGGCAGTACGGGGTCATTTGGTGAATCTGTCATCCCATGTTTCCTTAACTTTATTGCGAAATTGTTTTTCCACTCCACGGATGACATATATTTTAAGGACGTCTCCGTCGTGGCTTTTCGTCGATGAAGCAAGGGAGTTGGATAGGCAGCTGAAGTTGACCTTAGAACTGGTTTTGAACGTGGAGCTGAGTGAAGCACAGTGGGTCCAGGCTGCACTCCCTGTTCGGTACGGTGGCTTGGGGATACGTCGCGTTGAAGAGGTGGGACTGGTGGCGTTTCTGGCGTCTGCGTATGGGGCTGAGGGTCTTGTCACTCGCATTTATAATATTAATGGTGGCAATTCCCCGGTCCCATTCGTTGCCGAAGCGCTGGCAAGGTGGTCGGTCACTATTCCGGGCGATTTGCGGCCTGACAACCCTACCGTGCAGCGGGAATGGGACGACGTTTGGAGTAAAAATGTGTACAACTCTTTATTGTCTGGTGCCTCGGGTGCAGATCAGGCCCGCCTCAAGGCCATAGTGGAGCCAGAATCAGGAGCGTGGCTCCATGGATTGCCCTCACCTCAGCTGGGTACGATAATGACTCACTGAGAATAGCGGTGGCACTCAGGTTGGGGGCAAAAGTATGTGAGCCACACCGCTGCGGCTTCGGGGTATGGGTGGCAGAAAACGGGCATCATGGCCTGAGTTGCCGAAGGTGCGCTGGTCGTTTTCCGAGGCACCACTCCATAAATGAGATTGTGCGGCGGGCCATGGTTTCCGCAAACGTGCCATGTGTTTTGGAGCCGCCGGGTCTCAGCCGCACGGACGGCCTTACGTTGGTTCCGTGGCGGAGAGGGCGCTGCCTCTTGTGGGATGCCACTTGCGTGAGCACCTTTGCTGCATCCCATTTGGGGCAGACTATACCTCGTGCCGGTTCAGCCGCGGAGTGTGCTGCCAAGCAGAAACATGTCAAATACTCCGCACTGGCATCGGCGTACGATTTTGTGCCGGTGGCGGTCGAGACGGCGGGACCGTGGGGCGTGGAAGCCCGCCGTCTTTTTAGAGAAATAGGCCAGCGTTTGCGGGAGAGAGGTGGGGATCCTCGCACTGGGTCGTACTTGGTCCAACAGGTCTCCATAGCAGTTCAGCGGGGGAATGCTGCAGGCATTATGGGGACCTTTGAGCCGGGTACGATGCAGGGGGGATTTTTTTAGGCTAAGTGTAGGTTAGTCATCGTATACTTCTATTAATTTTATTTTGTGGATTTGTAAGATTTTTGTAATGTTATTTTAGTATTTTTTCAAATTGTTTGTTAAGTTTAGATATTTTAGGTTTTTTTATTGTATAGCTTATAATTATTTTTAAATCTTGACACGTGAGATATACCGTGACTAAATAAGTTCCGTTTTGTAAATGATAAAAAACTCCTATGACGATTTTTAAAGTTCGAAAAGGCCTCACGGAATTCTGGGTGCGTAGCCAACGTGCCAATCGTTAACGCTCCGTACCCGAGTAGCACACTAGGCTGTATAGCAGCTGAATAATAGAATACGATTACGCTTAAAGCTGAATATAAAAGCTGCATAATAGCTGTATATAAGCTTATTCAGCTTTTATACCTCTTAAATGGGCACAAAATTATACAGCCTTAAGTTCACATAGCTGCTTAAGAGCATTGTAGCAGAAATTTAACAGAGTTATAAGGGGTAATAGGAGTTATAAGAGCGGAATACTGACTGTCTAAGAGACCTCTAATGTATTCAGAAAATATATCTCAAATGTCTTCTAATACCGGGAGAGGCTGAAATTGGCCTGAATAAAAGAATATTAAAACAATTGGTGTGCGTTTTGGCACCGCCGGTAGTATTGCGAAACATATATTACACGTAAATCGTACGCGCGCCGCCATATCACGCTGTGTTAATTTATTCGGATCATCATATGATCATTTGTATTAATCCGAGAAAGATGTACTTATGGGAATGCAAGTTTACTGATATTATATATATATATTATCTCAGAAAATTTTAGTGAGCCACGAAAATACTCAGTTTATCATTAAATTATATGCTATAAATAAGATATGGGAAAATCTTGACCAAACAATTTCAAGTAATTTTAAATAATTATTAGATAAAAAGTTACTATCACGATATTTGGAAGTACAAATTAATGCATACGTTCATATTTAATGCACAAAACGTTATAGAATTCGGAAAAGTAAAACAAAATATTTATAGGTTATACTCATAAAATAGTGGCTGATGTTAAACAGCGACTTTAACCTTTACATGTCTAATAAGCAGCATAAGGCTGTTTAATGATTATTCGTGTACTGTTAAACAGCCCCAATCCGAATAGAATTCAACATATGAACCTGTATGTAGCTGTAAGCTGTTTACTTTACGTTTAATTCCTCGCAAGCTCACCTTTAACTTAAATGTGACTATTAAACAGGCGCTATATGGACATTTTAGGGAGCCGCAATTTTGCAAGTAAAGCCATTGCATTGCATACTATCTTATACTTCAGAATTGTCAAAGTTATAGTAAAATATAAATACGCGTGTCAGTTTAGTATCCCCATGCAGCAAATGGCAGACTACGACTTATTACGGTAACACCACATATGCTATGTTACTAAGATACTATCTGATTCAAGATACTTAAATGAACCACTATTAAGTAAAAGACATTAATTCGATACACTACTGAACCGCTAACAGCTATGAGACATCTTCTGAACGTTTAAACAACCGCTATATGCGGACTGTATCAACGGCAGTATAAAGGCTGCTTAGGGGTAAACATGTTCAGCTTTAAGCTGTATTATGCGCCATATTATGTTCCATTATACGTCTATTGGCTGCATAGAAGTTCATTTGTGCTCCTTTATTAAGTCACTGTAAAAGAAGTTCACAATTACCTTGTTAAACAGCACTTGGCTTAATTTTACCCACTAAACGGACTTTAATACGGTTAAAGTATTTTAAAACGTTAAAAGCTGTATACAGTCGTAGCAAATTCACCTTTATAGCACCTTATGCGTATTAATGTTAGTTTTCACGACCGTAATGCAGCTCTTAATCAGCCCTAAGCTATTTCATTATCACTGACAGCTATTATGCAGCTTTAGGACCGCGAGTGTGTCCTTATATCTGTCTTAATACGCGCAGAGCTCTATATAAATATATATGTGAGTAGTTAAACAGCTATCTGTGCTACTTGGGTAGCGTATATCCTAGTCACCTCTCGCTATCTCTCTTCCATATTAGTGCGACAGTGACAATTGCTCTCTTTTCCATATTAGTGCGACAGTGACAATTGCTTTCTCTTTCATATTAGTGCGACAGTGACAATTGCGTTAAGTTCGCTACGGAGCGCCAACGGTTGGCACGTTGGCAATGCGCCCTGACCCCACAGGCGACGATACTACTCGATATAAACGTTTTAATAGGTACCTATTTAAATACATTTTTCACACCACCTGCTCGACAATGCTAAATTATATATCATGCAAACCTGACCGAAAGCAAATCATTATAGCCCTTGGCTTTAGCCGGGTTATAATGTTGTACTAAATCTCATTATAACCCGCTGGTTAATAATGTGATTTCACTTCCCATAGTTCTTATTATTATGTACTTAAAGTCTAATTTCGTAAACTCCGCACGGTGCACGGGCCCGCGCCGCCGCGTCGTCGAACTGATTTGAAACTCGCGCTGGCCACCTCAATTTTAAATACCAAAAACAAATGCCGCGAGTGTCATATGAGCTGTGCAGTATACGGAGTAAAACTGCAGGTTCTATAAAAATAGACGATAAAATTCGAATAAAATGGACTAATGTATCAAGAATCAATTTATACTTTAGATTTACTTTAAAAAACCGGCCAAGTGCGTGTCGGACCACGCATAGGAGGATTCCGTACATTCAATGGAATAAGAACCAAACTAATACCAAAAGGTCGTATCTGATGCCTATAGAGGAAGTTTCTTGGAGATAACTCAAAAATGGCTGAACCGATAATGTTCAAAACAATTTTCGTAGAAAGTATGATAAGGCGCATCTCCTCAAATTTCTTCATATTTTTTGGACTTACGGTTCAAAAGTTACAGGGGGGAGGGGGTACAATTTTTCTGACTGTCGAAACGATTATTTCAGAAAATATTCACTTAATCAAAAAATGGTCAAAGAAATCTCAATGTTATTTTTAAAGACCTATCGATTGATGGGTCACATGTTGATATTTGGTTAATTTTATTAATTTTTTATTTAGTTACATGTATGGAGCCCCCCTTAAATTTTTGTTTTTTCAAATTTAACTACATAACTAAGTAGCGGCATACAAAATACACCTTATGTGTAAATTTTATTCAGATACGTCGTATAGTTTCCAAGTAAAATGGCTGTGACATACGGACGGACAGACAGACAGACAGACAGACATGACAAATACATAAGGGTTCCGTTTTTTGCCATTTGGGACCCTAATAAAAATCCGTTTCTAGTAGTAGCCTTAACTATTTTATTGTCTCACAAGAGGTGAGAAAAGTAGAGTATACTCTTCGGGGATAAAGCTGTTTTTGTCACGGGCGCGCTTAAACCCCTCACTGCACTCAGGACTCAGTCTTAATTCCCTCGCTACGCTCGGGAATTAACTCATAACCCCCTCGCTGCGCTCGGGAGTAAAGTCTGGAGTCCTTCGTTCCGTTCGGGATTCAATATCGCGCCCGTGACATAAAACAGTGCTTTATCCCCTTGCTGTACAATCTACTATTTCATTCTAGATTTTATCGCCGACTAAATATTATTTCAAACAATAATTCTCTCGTCAAGACATTTCATGTGTTCGGCACGGTGTGAAAGTAATTAGTAGTCATACTCGTATCACAAACAAACTGAACGCTAATTGTTAAAACTTCCGTTTGTAATGCAATCTGTTTATGTATTTAAGTAGTACAAGTAAGGCCATAAACATGTACACCATGCACAGTTTAAACGCAGAATATCGTAACTGTAAAACATTAAGAGATAAATAAAAGTTATAACTATTCAAGGATGATTAAGACATGGATTGACAATGCATATACAAAATCGAGTTCCCTTATTTCAGGCTAAAGCACTAGCGTCATCTATCGGTCACCACAAACACTAAATTCCTACTTAACCTTTCTGTTAAGCTCATTGGTTGACTGGTAGAGAATGCCTTATGGCATTAAGTCCGCCATTTGTACCATCTTATTTTGTGCAATTAAGATTAAATAAATAAATTCTAGTTTCTAATATTTTGTTCGGCGATTAACGCTGACAGAATATCTCGACTCCAGACTCAACAGATGGCGCTGTGGCACTCAGTACCGAAAACAGACGTATAGCTTGAAGGTTCGAGGAACGCGATTTTGTATAGGCATTGTCCATCCATGTCTTAATCATCCTTATAACTATTGGACATGTCTGCTGTATGCCGGAAGACTTATGGGCTAAAACAACCGCCAAGTGGGTCCCACAAGACAGAACCCGGCGTCAGGGCAGACCAAGGAAACGTTGGAGCCGAACTTGATGCCTTTCGTGCTGACTGATGGGAGACTGCACAGGACGGGATACGTGGAAGAAGGAGAGGGAGGCCTTAGCCCAGCAGTGGGACACTCTTGGCTCTTAAATAAATAATATAATAACAACTATTGGCCCTGTGAGTTGTAAGTACATCTCGAGAGTCTGTCTTTTAATATTCTAAGATCTTCAACTTCAATACCTCCGCCATTTTGAAAAAATGGAAAAACTGAAATAACATAAAAATAAAAGTTTTGTATAAAACAGCTGGGTATCTAGACATTTGTCCAAACCGATATGAAGACACTCGTAATTTGTGATCACTCGTAAAAACCATTTATTCAATGACATTCTTTTTTCCTAGCGTCTGTCCCAGCTTTTTTTGCTCTATTGAGCCTGGGGTGCGCTCGGCAACCTAATCCCAGGAACTGGCGCAGGCACTAGTTTTTACGAAAGCGACTGACATCTGACCTTCCAACCCAGAGGGGAAACTAGACCTTGTTGCGATTAGGTCCGGTTTCCTCACGATGTTTTCCTTCACCGAAAAGCAACCGGTGATATTTCGTAAACAGTTCCGAATAATTCAGTGGTACGAGCCTGGGTTTGAACTCGAGACCTTCGGATTGAAAGTCTGACGTCTTACCGCCAGTACAGGCCACCAGCGCTTTTAATTCAATGATCCTAAGTTAAAATTTATTTACTAGGTAATATATTTTTTAAGCTTTTATTGTATCTCTTTTTTTGGCGTGGTATGGGTAGGATTTTAAAGACCCACATTTCACGGTTACATTTTTATTACATGGCACTACATGTCCCAACACGGTTCGACGTTACATTTTCAGGGTACTTAAATTTAGACTTAGTGTCACTATGATGTTCAATGTTCAAATTTAAATTCGATAAAAGTGAAACATTGGGCCCCCTAATATTGACATCCATGGGGTCTTCTTGTCGCACTTGAGGTTTGCCGATGACATTGTTTTGTTTGCCCAGAACCTGGAAGATCTTCAAAGCATGATCCAAGACCTGTACGATGCTTCATTGAAGGTAGGTCTTAAGATGAATTTGTCCAAAACTAAAGTCATGACCAACACCTCTGGTAGTTCGAACCCAACCATAAAGGTTGGGAACGAAACACTACAGGTGGTCGACCAATACGTATATCTTGGGCATATTATATCTTTCGACAAAAAACATCACCAGAAGGAGATCTCCAGGAGAATCCAGCTGGGTTGGGCGGCATTCAATAAACTAGCAGACATCCTTAAACCCGTCGACGTTCCACAATACTTGAAAACTCGCCTCTTCAATCAATGTGTCCTGCCCACCATGACGTACGGAGCCGAGACATGGTCGCTCACTAAGGAGACTGTGCACAAAATCCGAGTAGCACAGAGGGCCATGGAGCGCGCCATGCTCGGCATCAATCTTCAAGACCGAGTGAGGAATGTCGAGATCCGGCGTCGCACTAAGGTGCAAGACGTGGGATACGTCATTACCAAACTTAAATGGAGTTGGGCAGGACACGTTGCCAGGCAGAGTGATGGCAGGTGGACTAAAACGTTGACGGAGTAGAGAGGCCACCACTCCGTCAACTTTTAGTTCAGATGAAAGAAGCCCCTGGCGTCCGTTGGCTCGTTGGGTAGACGATATTCGGAAGGTTGCGGGTCACTTCTGGATGAAATTGGCCCAGGACCGGGACAAGTGGCGTACACGAAGAGAGGCCTATGCTCAGCAGTGGGCGATAAAGGGCTGATGATGATGATGATGCATATTGGACCAGCGAACTGAATTCTACTCGATGGATCCCTTTCCACGCTTTCGGTTCTAAGTGCTTACTCAAGAGAAAACACTTCTCAAACGATAGAAACCTATTATAATAGAATAAGATATACCCATTGATACAAGATTCTGAAGTATTCATATTATTATACTATCTAGAATCAGACGATTACTGATCAATAGGTACCATATGATATTCCTTCAAAGTGTAATCTTATGAACGTGCTCAAGATTTCAATACGATCCTCTTAAGTATTTAGAGTGAAGCTCAATTTCGAATATCTATGCTTTGAGTGTATTCAAGTAAATTTCAAAAGAGGTTTTTATGTTACACAAATAATTGACCGATCAAGTGAAACGAGCGAAGCGTCTAGTATATGTACGTTTCGGATTGTGCGTAATTTTCTCGTATGTGTTTTTAATTATTCAATTATTACATCACCATTCACTACAGTGATTTGACGATTTTTATAGTACCTAGCTCGAGTATTTGCTCTTGGAAAGGTGAGTAATAGGCCAAGCAAATAGGATCTATAAAAAGTTTTTTGAAGAAATAATTCCCAGCAGGCTGGAAATCGCTTTAATACCTTCATGTGATCCTAAATGCATGTAATCCGAGTTTGCCCAATTCCAAGAGGTGTGCATAACTTTTTAGCGAAATTTTTGCTCTTTGTCAAGTTTTTGCTTGTAGCTCGAAAACAGTACGTCCGACGGAAAATGTCATATATCAATATTAAAGAGGGTTAAATTATGCGTCAAATGAGTAACTTAACTTCTAATTCGGTTCAGCGGTACAGCCGAAATCAAAAGTTATAAACCGGGAAAATGTCTCATTTAATTGAAAAACTCGTATTTTGACTTCCATACCACATATCTTTGAAACAGATGACTCCTGTCGAAAAACCTATAGAATAAAAGTTGTAGAGAATACAATTTGAAGTTATATCGACACCTGAATTTTCAAGTAGAGTTATTTTGAAAGACTAAATTTGGCATGAATTCAAAATCAGTTTTTCTAAATCCTTCTGAGTTGCATATTTTCCATAAAATATGAGGTGTGAGGCGTAGGCGTGTTTTCTCTACAACTTTTATTCTATAGGTTTTTCAACAGGAGTCATCTGTTTCAAAGATATGTGGTATGGAAGTCAAAATACGAGTTTTTCAATTAAATGAGACATTTTCCCGGTTTATAACTTTTGACTTCGGCTGTACAGCTGAACTGAATTAGAAGTTAAGTTACTCACTCCACGCAGAATTGAACCTTATTTAATATTGATATACATGACATTTTCCGTCGGAAGTACTGATTTCGAGCTACAAGCAAAAACCTGACAAAGAGCAAAAATTTCGCTAAAATGCACACCTCTTGGGATTGGGAAAACTCGGATTACATGCATTTAGGACCACATGAAGGTATTAAAGCGATTTCCTGCCTGCTGGGAATTAATTCTTCGAAAAATCTAATTTTCTTGGCCTATAACTAGCCTAACTGAAGTCGGTTATTTTTTCTATAAAATTATTATTTACAATATTAATTTGTCTGCCTATAAGCCAGCCCGACACCCAGGAAGGCGAAAAAAACTGCGGAAGCATATTCAGGAACGACGGGCTTCATCATGATATCCTCTACAACAGTCCATATACATACATTTGCGAGATTACTCGTTAAGAGGTTGACAAGAGCCATGACCTTGAAATTTACTTTATTTAAACAGTTTTTAGCAATAACTATTTGTTTTGGGAAAGTAAAAAATATATGTAAAAAGTAAAAATATATTTTGAACAACTTTTTTGTTCAATACCCGATTGGACGAATTCGGCTTCATAGAAAAAAATACCGAAGGTATGTCTTATAAAATTAGCTGTAAACAGTTTTGTCTTTAGTTTCTTGACTTGTACGCCAGTAATTAAAAACAAAATTCCAACGTACTAATACCAATAACTTCAATATTTTATATTTTACAATTGATTATTGCGTTGTTTTAATTCTTTTTTTTTTATGCTATCAACTATCATCTACCTATTTACTAATCGTTACACAGTGTTTCTCTTTCACTTGCGCTTAAAAAGTGAGGGACGGAATTTAGCTGTTGTCTTTCCTTTGAGATACGGGTCTTTACATACCATCGTTCATTATCGTCGTCATTAAGCTTTTAGTCATCCATTGCTAAGCGGCTGAATATATTCGATATCAGGTATAAAGGAATATAATCATCTTTGTATGATTATAAGTGTTTTAATAAATGCCCTGCAATCCTTCTGATATCGTCAAAGAAATTTCCAGTAAGGAATCTAACTAGCTTTTCTACATTTGCGGCAGTCGTTATGATCTTACCCGGGTCTCAGCGGCACCAGTAGAAATCTCTCAAGGTATATCTAAATCTCCTATTAAACTTCATTTACTAAATACAAAATAGAAGGTATAAAACAATGCTTCAACGACGTTTAAGTTGAATAATAATAGTTTCAATATAAAACCAATTCCATTGTTGCGAATCCAGAATTAAATTTATTTGTAACTAAAGTAAAGGTGGGAGCTCAGGTGTGAATCCACTACGATACTCCAAAGGCATTCAGAAAGCTCGAACTGTAACAATGACCATTATGAATTGATATCAAACGATTCCCTTCGAAGCGAAATTCTTCACAAAGTTATTTTCGACTACAATAAAAATCGATACAAAAATGATTATCTTCGATAACAATCCGATTTCTTAATCCCTCGCGACTCTTTAAACCACAATAAAAGACGAACTTTATTTCTTTAACAATAGAGTTCAGATTAGAACAAAGCTTCACGGTGACGATTCTCAGCCCGTTTCTAACACAGAAAAAACAATTTATGTTTAAAAGAAATAAGATTGTTTTTCACTTGCAGGTACCTCGTTATACCCCATATTCTGGCTTTTATGACCTATAACAACCCTAACGAAGATCCTTTGGTTCTGAAAAGTTTTAATTAACTTTTAAAGATCAAATAAAAGTCTTTCATATTTTTTCAAAGACGCTGCTGTTCTGTTTTCGTCGGGGAGTTCTTTAATAAAGTAGGTATGATGTCTTTGAACTATTCAAATTGCAAATTGGCTTTAACCCATTAGAAGGAAAAGAAGATTTTGAGTGAATTATTTTGTGTTTACGGTAGTTGTCTCTTTGTTAAAAAACCGGCCAAGTGCGAGTTGGACTCGCGCACCGAGGGTTCCGTACAAACCTGTAGGTATATAGGGGTAGGAACTTTTAAATTATTAAAAATATTTTTATTATATGATGTGAGTAAAAATTTACGGTTTTCGCAATGTTTCCTGTATCTGTGCTATAAGACGTTGCTTCGTACCAAATTTCAAGATTCTGAGTTCACGGGCCCCGGAGTACCCTGTAGGTTTTGATTCCCTTGCGAGTTTCGAAAATTTGCGGAAATTAGCGGCATAAATGGCTGTATCTTTTGACTAGCTTTTGCCCGCGGCTTCGCTCGGGTTAAATTCGGGGTAACACGGTTCCCCTTTCCTGATTGCCCCCCGGAATGCTCCATACAAACTTCCATCCCCCATTTTAGGGAAGTGGGGGGTTAGAAAGAGACAAAAAGTAGCCTATATCACTCTCCATCTCTTCAAGTATCTCCACTTAAAAAATCACGTCAATTCGTCGCCCCGTTTTGCCGTGAAAGACGGACAAACAAACAAACAAATAAACACACACCTACACTTTCCCATTTATAATATTAATATGGATTGCGTTGGCTTAGATATTTGATTTTTTCACAGCTCCAAGGGTCAGTAGGCCTGAGTATTATGTACAAATTTCAGCTTGATTCCTCCACGCGTTCCTGAGAAAAAGGATCTTGACAGACGGACGGACGGACAACAAAGTGATCCTATAAGGGTTCTGTTCTTTCCTTTCGAGGTACGGAACCCTAAAAACAATAATACGGGCAAGATTTAACGGTCTCCTAGCCTAGTCGGTAGTGACCCTGCCTATTGAGCAGGAGGTCCCGGTTTCGAATCCTGGTCAGGGCATTTATTTGTGTGTTTATCACAGATATTTGTTCCTGGGTTATGGGTGTTTTCTATGTATTTAAGTATTTATTCATATTTATCTAGTATATATATCGTCGCCTAGTACCCATAACACAAGCCTTATTGAGCTAACTGTGGGCCTAGGTCGATTTGTATAAGATTGTCATATAATATTTATTTATTTATTTATTTCGAAGCTTTATTTAAATTTAGTATTATGCAACTCTCAACTCGTTGTCGGTAAGACAGAAGGTAATACTTGTGTATAGTTCGACCGCTTTAGTTAGTTTAGACACTGAGGCATATTTGAACTTACGTACAAATTGAAATGACATCACTTGGTCAGCCGAATGATACGATTATGACATAAGTTTTGTGTTCTAATATACCTTGGTTTAAAACAAAATATAAATAATAATATTGTTTACCATTCCACCTACATACTAAAAAAGCTGACTCTTTCTATACTACCCCGCCAAACCCATCTTATCACTGAATAGTCAAGTGGCTAAATACAAATCCTTTACATTCACGAGAACTATTCATCCGATGCCGCAGATTACAATAGCCTTTGTCGAAGGTCGACAGCTCACAGCTCGGCTATTCGAAAGACACTTATTGTGTCCGGCCTTACGACAGTTATAGCACTACCAGGCTTGGTTACTTTTTCTTAAGGATATAAACGTCTAATTGAGTTTATAATCTAACGCTTAAAGGGCAGACAAAAGCTAAATTCAGTCCCTCTCTTTTTATTCATATGTATTAATGGATAATAATTAGGTATCATAAGTGTATTGGGTACCTAGTTAGATTTTATGATGTCTACCCAACATTTTTACATAGATATTAGTTGGGTAATTAATCAATCCGTATCTTTGTGTGTTAGGTGTCCGTGAAAATGATCAGTGCAATAAGTGTGGAAACGTGAGAATTTAGGGTAAATAAGGTAGATCCAGGCCGAAATGTAAAGATAACGAGAGAGGAAGACAGCCAGGTTAACGCACGTTTACATACCTAAACAGGGACTATATTACACATTGAACCTTCTATACGCAGTACCATCCATTATCTATTCTGTGACCTAACCCAAATCAATGGTGAGAGGAAAATCGTCCGTGCGGACTGACGCATTCGTATCTCATTATTCTGAAAACATTCTAAAAAAACCCGTGGCTCGCACGGATGCTTATTTCTAAGAATTGACGAAGGCACTAGTTTTTAGGAAGGGATTATCTTTTCGCGCGGAGCGGATATATTTGATTTACTTAGTCGACGTGTTTGAAATGAAAATTCTACTGTATCTGATATTTTGTAGGGATGTAGTTTTTGCTACTTCTACCGAAGATAATTGTTCTGTCCTGCCAAGCAAAGCCTGTTTCAACAAGTACATCAGGGGTGTTACAAAGCTCCGGTTCCGGTTCCGTAAAGTCAGAACTTCCGATTGGTTTTAAACATCCACTGTTACTTGAAAAATGAGCGGCGTACATCAAAAACAAACTTGCCTCGACTGCCTAGCAACGGAACAACACGTATCAAGTTAATGATACAGAAAATATTGCTATAATCGTTATTTCAAAGTCTGCTTTGCCTAAAGTCCACCCAAAACATGCTGATTGCAATTTAAAGGATATTTCTTCATACATACTCCGCTAAATATTGCTAAATTCAAGCCTTATAGCCGAAATTATTTTGACAAGCAACATATGTCGCTTAAACGACATAGAGTACGAAATCAGTGCCTTTTTGATCGAATACTACACAGTGCTACAGCACAATACATACAACCAAAGATACACCAAGGTATAGGTATATAACACCTATAGACGCTCCCTTCAAACCCGAGAGGCAAAAGACCCAGCATCCGCTGCGGACCGCGACGGCGCACCGGCCGCCGCCCGCCGCCACCCTGACAGCTGCATTGACAATTTCTTTTATATGTTCTGTGTTTTTGTGTTTGTGTTTACTTTTGTAATATCTATTTTATTTTCATTAAGTTGTTCCTAACCCCGAGCCGCATGCCACCTCCTCGCGCTAATGAGTCACTGGACGAATTCCTACAATGCCCACAGTGTCCGACCAGCAAACTGTTTAAAGGTCGCAAAGGTTTGAATATCCACATTAGTAAAGCTCACAAATGTAGCAATAGTCAGCCCGTACATAACTCAAACTTTCAACTTCCACCGACACTCGGCTCCCAGCTAATCTCGCTATCCGATAAACTTAGCAAACTCAAAGCGTCCACCGCTGTTCTAAAAAGGATTCCAAGGGGAGCCAGAGCCGCCGTTACAAAAAGCCTTATAAAAGTTCTGGACGAATGTTCCCATACGAATACTTTACTGTCATGGGAAAAATTACTTACTTTTGCCTACTGCATTTTACACGTCGATCGTATTTCTGAGAAAAGTCTTACTAGTAAAATTAAGCAGAACTGTTCTCAGCCCTACCATCCACCTCTTTCGAGTCTTTCAGACAAACAACCGCTTACAGCCAACCTAAGCAAAAAGGTAGAGGCAAAAGTCAACGATGGTGATCTCCGCGGAGCCGCACGCATCCTTTTTTCGAGCGACACATCGGCCCAAGACTGTCAAGATACCCTCGCAGCCCTTCAGAGCAAGCACCCGCCGGCTCCCGCGATGGTTGACCTCCCGGATCCACCCGATTCCGCACAGGCTAGCCTCGTTGCTTCCGAAGACGATGTACAGTTGGCGATCATGTCCTTTAACAACGGTTCTGCTGGCGGTCTGGATGGGATCACACCCCAACACCTAAAGTCCTTTAGGCACCACTCTTGACACCCTCATCTGGCGCTCATAATAAGGAACTACTTACCAGCATCACTCGATTAGTTAACCTGATGCTTAGTGGTAAGGTAAATGAGGCAGTAACTAAGACCCTTTACGGAGCTAACCTCTGCGCTCTCTCCAAAAAGGACGGCAGCGTGCGTCCTATCGCAATCGGTTCAACTCTCAGACGTTTGGCCTCCAAAACCTGCTGTAAACATATTCTTTCAGTTCTAGAGCCTAAATTCCAACCTATACAGCTTGGATTCGGAAGCAAGGGTGGCTGTGAGGCAGCGGTTCATGCTTGCCGCTCCTTCCTTAAAAATTCCCACAATTCAGTTCTTTTAAAATTAGATGTCAAAAATGCGTTTAATTCCGTTAATAGAAATATTGTCTTAAGTGAAGTTAAGAAAACTGTTCCTAATATTTACCCATATATCTGGCAATGCTACAGCTCCCCCTCGCACCTCAAATACAATAGTCACACTATACTATCATCTGTCGGTTGCCAACAAGGCTACCCCCTGGGCCCGGCCCTCTTCAGTCTCTCTATCCATCCATGTATCACTGAACTTACCTCAAAATTTAACTCCTGGTACTTAGACGATGGAACCCTAGGAGGTGAAGTTAGCTCTGTCATAAACGATTTCATCTCAATAAAATCAAAATTTCAATCAATAGGCCTACAACTTAATTTAAACAAATGTGAACTATATGTCGATCCAGACGACCAGAATAAATACGAAATCATCAGATCATTCGAAAATCTGTGCCCGGGTATCAAAATTCACACGAAAGACTCGCTCCACCTCCTTGGCGCGCCGGTTTTTGAGGAAGGTATCCCCGGCTTTATCAACAAAAATATAGATCAATTTAATTCGTTTTCGGACCGCCTACTCCAAATTAATCCGCATATGGCAATTTTTATTCTCCGCTACTGTCATTTCGTCCCTAAATTTACGTATGCTATGCGTTGTAGCCCGTTTTGGAAACTCAGTAACCTATGTAAGAAATTAGACCTCATTATTTGGACACAAATAGAGAAAATTGTAAACATCAAAATTGATTCCAGAATGTTCTCGATCGCATCCCTCCCAGTAAGATTTGGTGGTCTTGGTTTGCGAAAAATCTCTAGCGTTGCCCTGCCGGCGTTCCTGTCCTCGGTGCATAGTACGTTATCTCTCACTGGAAAAATACTCAATCCGTCACTTTGTGGCTGTGAGATAGCGTACATGTCCGAGGCCAGGGTTGCCTGGCGGCTGGCCTGCCCAGGGAAGGATCCGCCTTTCAACACAAATAGTCAAAAACTTTGGGATGGACCGATCTGCCAGCGGGAGCAAAAAGACCTATTAAATTCTGCTACAGTTCCATCTGATAAGGCCCGCTTATTAGCGATATCCGAAAAAGAGTCAGGGCACTGGCTCAATGCCTACCCCTCGGCCAATTACGGAAACCTACTCGATCCCAACAGTTTCCGAATAGCCGTCGGCTTGCGTCTCGGGGCTAATTTAGTAATCCCACATCGCTGTCACTGTGGTACACTAGTGGACCGGCTGGGGCACCACGGCCTTGCCTGCTCGAAAAGCGCGGGCCGCCTGTCCCGCCACGCCAGCCTCAACGACATCATCCGTCGGGCTCTGGTCAGCGCCAACGTGCCGGCTACATTAGAGCCTTGTGGCCTGGTGCGTGATGACGGTAAGAGACCCGACGGGATGAGTCTTGTGCCCTGGCAACAGGGACGGCCTTTAGTTTGGGATGCCACATGTGTGGACACCCTAGCGCCGTCCCACCTGGGCACAACTTCGTTGAGGGCTGGCGGGGCTGCATCCACTGCTGAGGCTGCTAAGCGCCGAAAATACGCTTTATTAGGTGACAGTTACGTATTTGCGCCTTTTGCAGTGGAGACGCTAGGCCCATGGGGACCGGAAGCAATCAAGCTTTTCCAAAAGTTAAGCCACTTGCTCATCCGGTCCTCCGGTGACCATAGGGCTGGCTCGTTCCTCGCCCAGCGAATTAGCATCGCTATCCAGCGAGGCAACGCAGCCAGCCTTATGGGCACCTTGCCAAGTGGCAGCGATATAGGGGATATCTGTATATATAGTTTAGGTACCAATAGTTTCTAAGTTTTTGTCGGCTGTAAAAATTAAATTTTATTAGTAAATAAAAAAAAAAAAAAAAAAACAAAAAAAAAAAAAAAAACAAACAGGCTTACACCTGTCATTTGCTCATGTCCCCGCTTGCCTCGTGCTGCTATCACTCGGGCTTCGATTCTGGTTCCGCTTTCGTTTTCGGTTCCTATTCCGATTCTGGTTCCGATAAACTAAATTTGAAACATCTGATTCCGCTTCCAGTTCCGATAAAACCACACTATGTTACATCCCTGATAGGTACTTGGTGGTGTAATGAAATGATAGCGATGGCATTTGTAGTCTAAAAACACTCAGCGCACAGTGCGTCCCGTGTGACACATTTTTGATAGATAAAGTGAAAGAAAAGACGTATTTTATTCTGATCTTCATAAATAACTCACAACTCGGAATAGTGAAAAAACATATTCATATAACAAAAAAAATTAAAACTTTTATCTTTGTAATATATGTACGACGAATAAAAATGGAATGTAATGATTTTGCCAAATAAAGTAGTCCTTTTTAAGACAAAATGAACTCTTAAAAAGTTACTTGCGTCGGTGAAACATTGACAGGTCCCTAAAGGCACCAAAAGCTCTGCAATAAGATTCGAAACTTGTAAGCTGTGAGACTTATCCTGGAACTTGCAAAGCTCTTTTTTCACCTTGCGTGTTATAAGACCCTTTTCGGGACACGTTTAGTGAGAAAAAACTTATGGGATGAAAAATAGGATGGTCATGCTTATTGACGTGACAGCGGGGTAATTATATGTAGTCATTGCACTGTCACCGGCATAACTCCGTCTTTTCAATAAAATAGATGTGGTATGTATTGTATGTATCATCATCATCATCATCATATCAGCCGAAGGACGTCCACTGCTGAACATAGGCCTCCTCCAAAGAGTGCCACAATGATTGTATGTACGAGTATGTAGACACTTAATTGTTCATATTTAGAACAGGTCAAAATACAAAGAGAATGCAACGTGCAAAGGCGAACTTATCCCTATAAGGGATTTCTTATTGGGATGTTGTTATTTTCGGCAAAGTAAAACACTGTTAAGACTGCATAAATACATTTGCGGAGATTTTCAAAGCGTACGGACTTATAGGTAAAGTCCTCGCTTTTTTATTTGTAAAAAAAGGCCTGTGCGTGCGTGTATCTTCTGAAAATATTTTATGACTAAACGACATGTACAAGGTAAAACTTCATGTGAGACCGCATAATTTGGCCGAAGAACCTAAGGGCACACACGAGGTTGAGAAACACATAATTCTGGGCCGTATGAATGGCAAACGTACTCGCGGTGGGGCATGTATGAGATGGTCGAACGCTGCAAAAAGGTCGGCTAGCGGTAACCTTAACCGTGCAGTCCACATCGCCTATGACCACACTTTATGGAAACGAGCTACATGTGGACGCGATCCTCAGCAGTGAGGGAACGAGAAAGAAGTAAGTACAAGGTAAAATGTGCTCAACTTGAAATGTTTTTCTAAAACGACCACTCACTTCGCCAGGACAGACCAAATGTTGATTCAGACGGCCCAGTGCTTTTATTCCCATCGCTCTTACGAGAACCAGCGTACCCAAAGTATGTATGCCGCACTCATTGGGCGACCACAAAAAAAACGATTAAAAGCGATTTTATACTTTGCCATTGACAGAAAATTTTCGTCACAATAGTCTGGTGCGTTCACATGTATGGCCACGTTTGGTGGGCTGGATGAATCTGTCTCATAGAACGAAACCATACCATGTGAACGCACCAGAATATACTTGAAGGCAGTTGCACTTGATAATGATAATCGTCAGTAAATGTCAAGCGAAAATCTACCTAAATTACACGAGTAACCACAATTGTATTGAAATACAAGGTTTGACTCTTCTGGAGCCACATTTGAACTTTACAAAATGATCTAATTTTGACATCTTGCTCTTACTTGCAATAGATGCGAGCAAGATGCGCTGCGACTAATGTCAAAACGAGATCAATTTGTAATTTCCAACTGCCCTGAACTTGGTAAGGAAAGAAAATTACACCCAATACTGCCCACTAAATGAGTCGTAAGTACATTAGAAAGCCTCTTAGAATTAGGACCTTATTGCCTGAGGATACGATAAACAATTTAATGCGTTTCTTAATGGCTGTTATGCCTCTGTGTGAGGTCAGAACACTCGACCCTCCCTTTTGCTAAGAGGAAGACTTGAGGTAGATTGGTGCTTGAAATATTTCTTTGGAATAATTTGGATTGCTTTAACGTTAAACTGTGGACTGAGGGATGAGTGGTGTTTTGTTTTAAGATTTTTACTTATAAAACCGGCCAAGAGCATGTCGGGCCATGCTCAGTGTAGGGTTCCGTAGTTGCCGACCTGTTTGTTCAAAATGTCGTTTATATTTGGCGGCGCTTACGCCATTTTACTATCCGGCACTTAATTACGTCCTTTCACTATGCGTTTTTGACCGATAACTGTTTTCTTAACTTTATTCAATATAGTTTTCATTGAAAGTAGGTACTTATCAGGTCCCACAATTTTTTAAATTTTTTTGGATCCATGGTTCAAAAGTTAGATGGGGATGCCCTTTTTTAACTTTCCGAGCTATTATTTACGAAACTATTAGTTTTATCTAAAAAATGGTTGTGTAGACCTCTTTTTGAAGGCCTATCCAACGATATCCAATACGATGGGTATCGAATACGAGGGTTGAAGCGAAAATAAATTCACCCGCCACTTCATGTGTACGGGACGGGAGGCACCCTAATAAAAATATTCTTCTAGTTTTTATTCTACCACTTCGTCGGCGTGGTTAATGATTCAAGATTCAAAATTCAAGATATTTAATCATGAAATACACAATTTTACATACAAAATTACAGACAAACAAAATAAAGACTTATTGGTGTGGCACCACGAAATGCACACTCATACAAAATTTCAGCTTTCTAGTGCTAAGTGACTGAGCTAGACCGCGGACAGACGGACGGACGGACGGACATGTCGAAATTATAAGGGTTCCTAGTTGACTACGGAACCCTAAAAATGGTACTTCAGAATACATCAAAGGATATAGAATGCTTCATGAAATTCTTACAGAAAAACCACTTCAAAGAATTTCTATGCCGTACCCAAATATTTACAAATAAGACCCGAACAGAATAAATAGACAATTTACTTGAAGAAATACTTACCGATAGCATAGATAATTTTTTTTGACTATCTTACACAAATCATCCTAGTCCTACGGTAAACTCAATAAGGCTCGTGTTGTGGGTACTAGGCGACGATGTATACAAAGATAACAAGGTACACCTTGTTTGTTGTTGTTACAACAAAAATATTGGTGATCCGTTTATGGTCATAATTGGCTACTTTCCTAAAAAAATATATTTAGGCCGTCAGTTAGATTATCAAAAAATATTAGACACGTATTTTTTATTTTGTCAATCAAACAAAAATTGGTGAAGATATAGCCCGTTAAAGTTCCGCGTGACGTCACATTATACAAAAAATTGTACTTTAACGGGCTATATCTTCACCAATTTTTGTTTGATTGAGTAAATAAAAAATACGTGTACAATATTTTTTGATAATCTAACTGACGGACTATATTTTTTTACCCAGGAAAGTACCCAATTGTTATAATTAATTTTCGCCTGAAAATGTTTTGTATGGAGGGTTGGCCGGCTGGAACAACGTGTCCCAACACAATTTTTTTTTGGCGTAAAAAAATGTTTCTTACTTTTTCTTAGTCGCAATACGATACCAATTATTCCCTTAAACGAATCAGCAGTATCTTTGTTACAGCCTGTATATAATAAATAGATATATGTAGATAAATACATAGAAAACATCCATAACTCAGGAACAAATATCCTTGATGAACACAAAAATAAATGCCCTGACCAGCATTCGAACCCGGGACCTCTTGCTTCATAGGTAGGGTCACTACCGATTAGGCCGTTGAAAATATTAATAATAATAATAATAATAGCCTTTATTCCTGTTTTTTTTTTGACTTGTTTACGAAATTATTTATATTTATATTTATTTCTATTTTTGTTCATGTTGTTCTTTTCTTTCATTCTTCTTTTTCTTTGTCAGGCTGTCTTTGACATAGGCCTCCTCCAGGCGACGCCATTCCTCGCGGTTTTTTGACAGTGTTCTCCAGTCATCAGGAAAATCATCTTCCCATCTTTTATAGGGTCTTTGTTGTGGTCTTTTCTTTTCTCTTGGGTACCAGTCTGTAACTTCTCTTGTCCATTTATCTTTTTTAGAACGCATCATGTGCCCTGTCCATTTCCATTTAAGTGTTCTGATTTTCTGTGATACATCTACTACTTTGAAAATATTAATTAGATTAAATGATTAATTACTTAACTGTCATTGCTGATACAATCATTACATCGAGACTCGCAGACTACCTACGGAAGAGTCATGAAGAAATAAGTAAGCTTAGAGTGATTACTCCATACAACTGATTATTAACCCCTCCTCCTTCAGTCCCCTAAGTCGTCTAGCCTACATAATGTCAAGCTTTAGGGTTAAATAGGTTTTAAGTTTTAAGTTGTAACTAGCTAACAATCTATGTACTAGAATTGTCTGAAAATAAATAATTTTTATTTTTAATTTTATTTATAAATAGTTCTATCGAGTGAGCACTCTCTCGTCCACCTAACGTTTGTCCCAGCTTTTGCTCTATTGAGCCTGGGGTTCGCTCGGCAGCCTAATCCCAGGAATTGGCGTAGGCACTAGTTTTTATGAAAGCGACTGCCATCTGACCTTCCAACCCAGATGGGAAACTAGGCCTTTTCGGGATTAGATCCGGTTTCCTCACGATGTTTTCCTTCACCGATAAGCGACTGGTAAATACCAAATGATATTTTGTATATAAGTTCTAAAAAACTCAGTGGTAGGTATGAGCCGGGGTTTGAACCCGCGACCTTCGGATTGAAAGTCTGACGTCTTACCGCCGGGCCACCAGCGCTTGAGTGAGCACTCTATGGTTACTTATTTCTCTATGTTAGAGTGTTGAAAATATAATAATGAAAGTTATAATATAAGTTATTCTTCAAATTTCATTAAACTTGTCATTAAACAAAAAAAGGGTTTTTTTTTAACTTTCAAATAATTCCATTATTTTAATTAAGTACAACGATCCTGATTTGTATAAATTTAACAGTTTGTAAAAGCTAAATAAATTACTATTTTTTAATGAAAAGTCTATCCAATTCGCAAAAAAAATATTGCTTCATCTAAAAAACCCAGAGTTTAAAATAACTAATAATAAAAGAAAGCCAAGGCAATTAAAAAAAAGGGAATATATTTTCACAGACTAAATTACTTTCAAAATTACAAATCAAGGTAGGTAAACCTATTAAAGTTAAAAAGAAAGTCTTTAATAAAAACCTATTTCAATCCGGTCCCCGCAGACTAGAAGACTTTTTTGTTTGAGACTTGTTAGTCTAATAGTCGACCAGATAAAGATCTTAACCCGTGTCAAATAATATCAGGAGCCAAGGGACATATTTCCAAATATGTAAGCTATATCAGAAGAAAAAGATCTTAACTTTGTATGACTATAGTTCTAGCTAGATTCTAATTTTTAATTCAAGACCAAAAACTAACCTTGGCTAACTAACTTTTGGCTTGTAATTACCTTTATTTAAATATTATTCATAATTATTTTACATTCGGACCTGGGTATGTCCTTAAACTACGTCCGGACCTGGGTATGTCCTTAAACTACGCCAAAAAGAGAGGTATGGGCACTGCGAATGGCATCTCGCTAAGTGTGGTAGGGCACGTTCAGCGAATGTCATCGCTCAAATCTGGAGCAGAGCCCGACTGGGGAAGTACCTCCACCTTACAGAAAACCACAGCCAAATAGCACTAGACCCTACTCATAGTGTTGTGTTCCTGCTGGTGAGTAAGGTTGCCAAAGAGCTCAAAGAGGACCCAGTGTGTTAACGATGAGGGACCTTCTTGTTCCTTTAGTCGTCAACACAGTGAATCCTCCTTTTTGTAAAGGGTCGGCAACGCGCATGTGACTCCTTTGGAGTAGCAGGCGTCCATAGGTTACGGTAGCTGCTTACCATCAGGCGGGCCGTATGCTTGTTTGCCACCGTCGTGGTATAAAAAAAAAAAAAAAACATGTTTTTTTAAAGTGGGGCATTCCACTCATACAATAGTATGTTATTCAATCAAATACAAACACTGAAAACATTGAAAAAAAAAAATCAACCCAGCAGGATTTGAACCTCGCATCGATACGCCTTACCGGGGCTTGATCGCTTTACCAATTAAGCTATGGGTTCAGTTACTGAGTTGACGAAATTCTCAATGCCTTCAATCATCTTTTTGCATTTATTTTTACATCGACTTTATAGCAGCCGTAAGCGACATCTAGGTGCTAACTACTAGAGTTAGATACCCTTCCCGCCGACCCTTTTACAAGTGTCACAACGGAAATAATAGATGGCGCTGCTATCAACTCATAATGATTAATTCATAATGAGACTCAACTCATAATGAGAATTTCGTCAACTCAGTAACTGAACCCATAGCTTAATTGGTAAAGCGATCGAGCCCCGGTAAGGCGTATCGATGCGAGGTTCAAATCCTGCTGGGTTGATTATTTTTTCAATGTTTTCAGTGTTTGTATTTGATTGAATTAAATATTATTTTTAGCCTATTAACGTATGCATGTTTGCCATCATCATGATATTAAAAAAAAGGGGCAAGTGCGTGTCGGACTCGCGCACCGAGGGTTCCGTACAAACCTGTAGGTATATAGGCGTAGTAACTTTAAATTTTTTTTTAAATATTTTTATTATATGTTCTAACTAAAAATTTACGGTTTTTGCAATTTTTCCTTTATCTGTGCTATAAGACGTTGCTTCGTACCAAATTTCAAGATTATGAGTTCACGGGAAGTACCCTGTAGGTTTCGATTCCCTTGCGATTTTCGAAAATTTGCAGAAATTTGCGGCATAAACGGCTGTATCTTTTGATTGCGTTGGCTTAGAAGTTTGATTTTTTCACAGCTTTAAGGGACACTAGACCTGAGTATTTGATATAAATTTCAGCTGGATACCTCCACGAGTTCCTGAGAAAAAGGTTCTTGACAGACGGACGGACGGACGGACAACAAAGTGATCCTACAAGGGTTCCTTTTTTCCTTTCGAGGTACGGAACCCTAAAAAGTGAGTCGACCCCAGATAATTGGCTAAGGCTTAGGAAAGATATAACCTGAAGAGAACTTATGCCATTTAAAAAACCTATTCGATTATCATTTTGATTAATCTTACGTGTACGAACACGTAAGATTAATCAAAATGATAACAATAACGATATTGTATTATTATTTCAGTTTAGAGAAGTATGTAATAGCACATAAGACTTTCTTAACACCGCAGCAAGCTAGATAGTTTAAAGTTTTAGGTTAGGGCGATTATCGTGTGAGATGGGTTGGACATGTAATAACCTCTTACCACTATATTTGCGGCTGAATCAGACATTTATAACCACACTAGCTTTTGCCCGCGGCTTCGCTCGCGTTAAATTCGGGATAACACGGTTCCCCATTCCTGATTGCCCCCCGGAATGCTCCATACAAACTTCCACCCCCCCATTTTAGGGAAGTGGGGGGTTAGAAAGAGACAAAAAGTAGTAAATGTTATATGAATTTAGGTCAATTTCGTAAAAAAAAAAATTTTTTGCTTTCATTTCGATTTTTTAAATGCTTTTGAACATAAAAACATAAATTGTATTGGTAAAACTGTCGATTAAAATAAATTAATACATTTTTTTTCGTAAAAAATAGTTTACGTAAAGTATTCCTTCACACTTTGATATCTGTCAATAAGAATGTCTACACTAGACCCCATAAAGGGTCAAATAGCCATCAAAAAAGCGTTTTGCACTAAGTCAGAATAAAAAATGTTTTTTTATTTAATTGGTAGTAACTCTGAAACTAGGCGAATTTCAGAAAACTTTATACGAAATTTTAGTCTCCAATTATGATAAGGAATACGCTGGCAAAATTATTCGGTTTTTGCATACAATTGAAGGGATATTTACAAAAACAACATAACTAACATTTTTTTCAGACTTGAGTTATGGGTATCATTGTGTTCGTATATGATAGGGCTACAGATTAGTCAAATACAATTTAAAAAAATGACACGTTTCGTCCGAGTGTCAGCCCAAAAAATTTTTTTTTTAAGATAACGCTATTCAAATTTAACACAATTTGATAATATAGAAGTGAAGTGGTACGTAACCAAAGCTAAGATACAGTTTGCATGCAAAAAGATACAAAATGCAAAAAAGTATACAGTAGCCTTGTAGGCAAAACTGCTGTGTTTTCGTACAAAAACGACACAACTAACAAATATTTTACAAAAACAACGTAACTGGCGAAGTTATTTACGTGATTTTTTCAATAACCAATGATCATTAAATTAAATTAATGTAATATTTCAATGTGTGTCATCATAAACAAACATTATTAACAAGAATCTAACCGTATCGGGTAATTCTTGGAGAGTTACTAAGTTTTATTCGTTTCCTGAGAAAACATGTCGGGTGTAGTTATGTTCTTTTTGTAAACATCTCTTTAATTTTGTCATCTTACTCAATGTGACGTCCTGTCGCTTCCTTTACAGCGTATGTCAAAAGTCATTGAGTGGCCATGGCCATTACCTGCTAGGTTTAAGATTAATTAAACTTTTTTTAAATCTAATACTCGTACTGCTAATGACCCATATGTGAGTCAGCTACCTGCAGAGTCAGAAACAATAATTCTAGATCAAGATCAGAAATTATTCTGTACTTACATTTTACAGGGTATAAAATTAGACTATAAGGCTATAACAATATACCTATTATTACAGAATATTACATATATCTTCAGTTCGGTTGATACATACCTAAACATACCTACGACTACTTCATTTTCTTCACAGAAAGCACATTCTATAAAAATGTTCATACGGCAAGAAAGATCAAAAGACAGAGTTTCGGGGAGGCTAAAAACATCATTTTATTAGTCTTCCTTGGCGTCCCTCGGATTCCATGGTACACAGCTTAAGTCAAACTACCCACTAGAAATAAACGCGCATCTTCGCTTTTATGAAAACAGTATTTTCAAGGATGCATCTTAAGCAACAGTATCAGCTGCTCAAGTTATGTTACGTCGTTTTTGTCTTTTACTTCGCCTTTTTACTACTTGTGTCTAATGTATTTTTAATTAAATAACTAGCTGTGCAGTGTAGTCTAGGGAACCTCTATTTTTACAAATAATAATTACTGTGCAATCCATAATAATATCAAAACTCAACCCGGGGATGAGAATATGGCTAAAAGTTTTTAAGAACATCTACGCATTCGAATTACTTCAACCGCGATTTGCTGGTAGATGCTGGTATGATGGTGTTTTTGATCCACGATCTTATTAGATCCATATCTAGTACGTTTTTTAAACAGATATTGGATATTATGATACCTCATTATTTTCCATTCTTAACAATATGGTTCTTCAGCGTTTTTTACTAAGTGGCTATACAAATGTAAGCTAGACGATGGGGAAACAAAGGGACACTCAGGGAAAAATACCATAATAACAGCGGTAAGGGCCCTCAGACCCTTTCAGAATCAGCAGGGGTCCGTTAGGCATTTGATCTGGTTTGTTATTACCAAGGGAACAAAAATCCGAATAATGATCATAAGTTAAAATAGGAAATACCTTGACATCTTAATTTTAAGTATGTAATTGGACTTCTCAGTTTTTTCTTTTCTAGTTTTTCAGAATAAGGATACGATACCAACTATGCCCGTAAACGGATCACCGGCATTTTTGCTACACCCTGTATAACGCGTTGGCACTATTTGACTTGCACGTTATAACAGTAAAGTAATATTATTGTTGTCAATATTGGATAATAGGCATGGTGAATTTTTTTCATGTATGGTATCAATCGATTCGTTTTGTTGTGAGGATCAAATGTCTATATGGGGCCAATTGCGTTAAAGCAACACAAAAGTCAGAAATGGGACTTAAAGTCCGAGATTTGCATTTGTTTTTCAAAACGCTCCTAACAAAATGACGTGCAAAAGTGACGTCACAATCACATAGTCTCCCTGTTTAAAGTATGGAAAAATATGAAATTGTTTTTTTTACAGTGAAAGGTTGCGTTTATGTATATGGTTGCTATATAATTTATTTTACAGCAAAATGTTAAAAATCAAATGGTATCATTGTTTTTTTTTAATTTCCCACTTTAAAAAATCGTAAAATTTAGATTTTTTTCAGTTTGATGTCTTTGAGCCATTTCAATAGAGTTTATAAATTTTCACTTTAGTTGGATATTTTGATAATTTTGCATACTATCAACTAAATTTTATTGCATAATGCAACATGTGTCATCATGCCTATTGTTTTGTAAAACCTGGCAGTGAGACTTGCGACTTATAAAGGATGGTGTAACATTTCGCGTCCTACACGACACTTCCGACATTTCAATTTGTATACAAAGCGTCACGTGATCCAACATTGTATGTTTCGGAACTTATGTACGAAATATCATTTAATATTTACTTTCCCAGTCACTTTTCAATGAAAGATAACATCCTGAGGAAACCAAAAGGCATTAGTTTCCCTTCTGAGTTGATATGTTAAATGGCATTCGCTTCGTAAAAACTAAACCGATTTTTGAGATCAGATTACCGAGCGGCCCCCAAGTTCCATTGATCGTTGCTAAAAATCGTGAAAAACCTAAGAGAATAATTAATGCAACTGGATAAGTGGACTAAGAGCCGGCCACGTCAGATATGACACAATAATGAGAGTAATGAAACCTGTCTAGTTAGATTGCTTTACCATCCTTATTGCTAGATCCGGGCATATGTCAGCTTTTAATGGGTGTAGGTCAGAGTGAGAGACCAACAAAGTTTTTCAGTTGGAAAAAAG
This sequence comes from Pammene aurita, assembly GCA_947086415.1. Classification (NCBI taxonomy): domain Eukaryota; kingdom Metazoa; phylum Arthropoda; class Insecta; order Lepidoptera; family Tortricidae; genus Pammene; species Pammene aurita. The sequence goes on from OX352315.1 coordinate 17,731,936, forward strand.
TAATACCAAAATAGGTAAAAACTGCCGAAGTTGTTTCAGTTATAAAGGACAGGGCCTATATTTTAACATAAGAACAAAAAAAAATCCGTATTATTACGGAAACAAAAACATTAGGCGACTAACTAATACACTACTTTCCCTCAAAAGAAACTTTTGGCTATGATATAATCTAATTAAATACATATTTTCCCATAATATTTCATTAAAACCAGAACTCTAGGAATTATTTTCTTCTAGTTATTTGCATTCTTTGACCTCCTAGCACATATATTTATTACAAGAGCTCTTGCAATCTTACATGGTCTGATTTTTAACAAATATATTATTATATCTCACCATAATTAGACCTTATTCCCTTGACATAAGGCTTACAAATGGCCAATTAGGGTAACTGTGTCAATGTTACATTTGCATCCGAATCCACACATCTGTTACGGTCATTACACGTATTTGCATCTCGGAGCATTTCGGAGCGCCGGGAATCTCGGTGGAATAAACGAATGATTTGAATGGCGTATTCATTTCTACGAATATTTTGAGCCGTTTGAAGCGTATAAACTGTATAAGTGTGTCTTTTATCAACCGACTTCAAGATTTCGAAGGAGGAGGTATCATTTCGTCAGGATATTTGTTTTTTTTTTGTTGCTTTTTTTTATATATGTTCACCGAAGACGGCTGGACCGATTTGGATAATTCTTTTTTCGTTTGAAAGAATATACTTCACAGTTAGTCCCATTGTAACCAGGTCAGGATCTGATAATGGGATCCTGGAGAAATCGAGAGAACTCTTCAACTATTATAGGTACACCTGTGATTTGAGTTTTTTTTACAGTAGCTCGAGCATTTGCTGTTGGAATGGTGGATGCTAAGAGAAGTCGGTTCTTTTCAACCGACTTCAAGATTTCAAGGAGGAGGTTATCAATTCGTCGGGAACATTGTTTTTTTTATTTTTGCTAATTTTTTTATGTATGTTCACCGATTATTCGAAGACGATTGGACCGATTTGGAAAATTCTTTTTTTGTTTGAAAGAGTATATGTACTTCACAGTTGGTCCCATTGTAACCAGATCAGGATCTGATGATAGGATCCTGGAGAAATCGAGGGAGCTCTTCAACTATTATAGGCACATCTGTAGTGATATGAATATTTTTTACAGGCTCGAGCATTTGCTGTTGGAAAGGTGGATGCTAAGTGAAGTCGGTTCTTTTTTGTTTAAAATTATTTAGGTAATTGAAACACAGCCAAGTAGCACTAGACCCTACTCATAGTGTTGTGTTCCTGCTGGTGAGTAAGGCGATTATCACACTGGCCCCGCAACCGCATGCGGCAAGGTGTGCAAGCGTGACAGCGCTATAGACGTGAATAGCGCTATCTCGTTTGCACACCGTTGTCGCATGCGGAAACCGCAGCAGTGTGAAAACCGCCTAAGGTTGCCAAAGAGGTCAAAGAGGACCCAGTGTGTTGACGACCAGGGACCCTCTTGTTCCTTTAGTCATCGACACAGTGAATCCTCCTTTTTAGGGTTCCGTAGTCAACTAGGAACCCTTATAGTTTCGCCATGTCTGCCCGTCCGTCCGTCCGTCCGTCCGCGGATAATCTCAGTGACCGTTAGCACTAGAAAGCTGAAATTTGGTACTAATATGTATATCAATCACGCCGACAAAGTGGTAAAATAAAAAGTGGAAATTATTTTTTTATTAGGGTACCTCCCCTATACGTAAAGTGGGGAGTGATTTTTTTTTTCATTTCAACCCTAACGTGTGATATATTATTGGATTGGTATTTAAAAATGAATAGGGGTTTTCTAAAATCATTTTTCGATAATGTAAATATTTTCGGAAATAATCGCTCCAGAAGTAAAAAAATATGCGTCCCCCCCCCCTCTAACTTTTGAACCATAAGTTTTAAAAATATGAAAAAAATCTAAAAAGTAGAACTTTATAAAAACTTTCTAGGAAAATTATTTTGAACTTGATAGGATGAATAGTTTTTGAAAAAAAAATACAAAATAATTTCTGAACTAAGTTTGTAATTTAACCGTATAAGCAGGTGTCCTCTTCCTTTGTACCTGTACTTTGTACATTGTACCTGTAATTTCTACAAAATTACAATGAAATGACGTGCTTTCAAATAAAGTAAAAACGGTGAAAATCGGTTCACGCAATAAAGAATTATCCCATAAAAATCATCTTCCATACTTTATGCTCGCGCGCTAGTTTACTTAATTTGCCGATAGATGTCGCTGTACGTGGAACGCTCATATCATATCCTACATGGCGGTGTTATTTTAACTCTTAAGTGGGGACACTTACTGTGACGGACGGAAAACTACGGAACCCTACAGTGAGCGTGGCCCGACACGCTCTTGGCCGGTTTTTGTAAATGTAAATGGTTGGCAACGCGCATACCTCTGGAGTTGTAGGCGTCTATAGGATGGTAGCTGCTCACCATCAGGCGGGCCGTATGCTTGTTCGCCACCGTCGTGGAATAGAAAAAAAAATTAAATACAGCACGGCATGTTCATCAAAAGCTATTTTTTTCGTGGAAACTTACATTTTAATGTATAACGGCCTCCTAGCCTAGTCGGTAGTGACCCTGCCTACGAAGCATGAGGTCCCGGGTTCGAATCCTGGTCCTTTTATTTATTATTAGATATTTGTTTTTGGGTTATGGATGTTTTCTATGTATTAAGTATTTATCCTTATTTATCTATTATATATATCGTCGTCTAGTGCCCATAATACAAGCCTTATTAAGCTTACCCTGGGCCAAGGTCGATTTCTGTAAAATTGTCCTATAATATTTATTTAATGTATTAAGATAGTGCCAAAAGCAAAAATTCACCGATTTCGTGCCTCACACGACTATCGAGCACATTGGAAATGAATCTACGGAAGTCGAAAAAATATTGTCGCTGAGCGACGAGAAAGTCGGGATAAGGAAAATGTTATAAAATAAAACTACGACGTTGAATGATAATTATTTTATTCTTAGATTAACATAAGTATCCCCGACATAACGCCTGTGAACCAGAGTTGGGCAAAAATTAACGTGATTGAAACTAAAGTTAAAAATGAGAACGTTACTTATAATCATATTTCAATCATGAGCTTTCTAATCTGATTGACCACCGACATGAGTAAATCATGTCGATTTTTAGTTTCACTCATGATTAGCTGAAGTGATTACATTAGTAAGACAGTATGCTTAGTTAAACTAACGATTTAGTTGATTATGATTCGATTTTGATTAGATTTTGCGTAGCTACTAACTCCATCACTTTTTCCCCTGACGAAACAGAGGCGGTACCTAGGTGAGTATAATATACATTTAGGATAAATGGCTATTTGTGGCAATATTTCTAAAGGTACCATTTGGCGGTTGCCACTTACGTCTTATGTTGTATAGTGCAGATTCAATATTGAGCAATAAAAGCGGAAATGCCAGTGGCAAATGTTACCTTTACTAAAATATCGACAATTTTTTTGTCAGTTTTTGGTATGAGTGTACAAATGAATGCTCCCATTTAACTTTGAAACGGCCTGTTCGGTTTTATTGTGGTTTTCGGCTACAGTTAAGGCAGCTATCAGCCAGCTGCGGTTTCCACATGCGCTTTTCATTTTCATTTTCATTCTCATTCTCATTCTCATTCTCATTCTCATTCTCATTCTCATTCTCATTCTCATTTCATTTTCATTTAGGATAATGAAAATTTCTACATATGTATCTGGTTCAATATGTGAAATTCAGAACAAACGCCTTATTCAAGTAATAATATAAATAAATCAGCTTAAGAACACTCTAATCATACATTCGTCAGTCACATTGAACAAGTTAGTTGATTAGCGTTAATTTAGTTTCAATCAGCGCCCGTCGTTAATGATTTACTCATGGCGAAATTACTTGATTGTTTTGTGTTATGTCTTAATCAGCGATTATTCAATCAGCGATGATTAGTAATCGATCACCGATTTTAATCAAGTGTGCCCAACTCTGCTGTGAACAAACAAATTGAAAAAATTCCACACGCATACCGAAGTTTGAATAATTGTCGCCGTGGCGCCTAAGTATACATATTTCATTTTTAGATTAATAAGCAGGATATAATAATGTTCAAAGTACAAGAAAATTATTACATTACAAATCCGTAGTCAACTCGAGAAATGGTAGCCACAATAGCTAAATAATTTTTAAGCAAAAAAAAACCGACTTCTTCAATGGGGGAAGCCGGTGAAGGATTGACTATTGTAGATGGTGCACTCTATACAATGAAATAACTTGCTTAACAAACACAGCGAAGAGGACAATTCGTCAAACGTGAACTATGCGTCGTTGAAGAATTCCTTTCTCATTTTACATTCCACATGTTTATGGAATCAGCCGCAGTTCTACTTCATCAATATGTCACTGTTTTCAATGAAAATGCTTGATTTAATGATTTAAATACAAAAATCACTTTATGTATGCCTTTAAGATTTGAGAAGTTTCCTCGATTCCTCGTGGATCCCATCATCAGAACTTAGCTTGACGAAAATTTGTCCTGAGAATCTAACTTGCTTAACAAACATAGCGAAGATGACAAATCACCAAACGTGAACTATGCGTCATTGAAGAGTTCCGCTCTGATCATCATCAGCAGTTCCACTTCATCAAATGTCACTCTTTTGAATGAAAATGCTTGATTTCTTGATAAAAATACAAAAATCACTATGTGTATGCCTTTAAGATTTGAGGAGTTCCCTCGATTCCTCATGTATCCCATCATCAGAACTTGAGCTTGACGAAAATTTGTCCTGACAATCTAACTTGCTTAACAAACACATCGTAGAGGAGAAATCGCCAAACGTGAATTATGCGCCGTTGAAGAGTTCCGTTCTGATCATCATCAGCATTTCCACTTCATCAAATGTCACTCTTTTGAATGAAAATGCTTGATTTGTTGATAAAAATACAAAAATCACTATGTGTTTGCCTTTTAGAATTGAGGAGTTCCCTCGATTCGTCATGGATCCCATCATCAGAACTTGAGCTTGACGAAAATATGTCCTGACAATCTTACTTGCTTAACAAACACCGATGTGTGTTCGATAAGAGGAGGAATCGCCAAACGTGAACTATGCGTCGTTGACGAGTTCCCTTCTGATCATCATCAGCAGTTTCGCTTAATCAAAAGTCACTGTTTTGAATGAAAATGATTGATTTGTTGATAAAAATCACTACATGTATGCCATTAACATTTGAGGAGTTCCCTCGATTCCCCATGACGGAGTTATGGAGTAACAAACATAAAAAAAAAATAAAAAAAATCAATATTAAAAAAACATACACGCCGAATGGAGAACCTCCTCTTTTGAAATCTTGAAGTCAGTTAAAAAAAAATTAATGTGAAAAATGTCGTTCTGACTTTTTTCAAAAAGGTTAGGCTACAGGGCAGACCCTTAACCCGATCGTCTTTTTTTAGGCTTAAATTGTAGCTGACTAAATTGTCCAGAGGAGTTCTTCTCAAAGTTTTGATATCATTCTTCGTTTCCAAAATATCGAACGCCAAAATCAAAAATTTGGAAAAAATTGATTTTTTTTTTCACTATTCCGGCTATAACTTTTTTCTTTTTTGATTTTCTCAAAAAAATCTTTTTGCATCATACAGCTCTCGTAAATATGAGTCTTTTGAGCCATTTTTGAATATCATATCTTTACAACTTTCCGAGTTATAAGGGGATCGCACTTTTTCGTGAAATCGGGGCCTATACTGGAACGAACGAAAAGACATTTCCAATGTCAAAAACCGGCCAAGAGCGTGTCGGGCCACGCTCAGTGTAGGGTTCCGTAGTTTTCTGTCCGTCACAGTAAGTGTCCCCACTTAAGAGTTTTTGAAAGCACGTAATTTAATTGTGATGTTGTAGAAATTACAGGTAAAATAAACACCTGCTTATACGGTTAAAACAAACTTAGTTCAGAAATTATTTTGTATTTTTTTTTTCAAAAACTATTCAACCTATCAAGTTCAAAATAATTTTCCTAGAATTTTTTTATAAAGTTCTACTTTTGAGATTTTTTCATATTTTTAAAACTTATGGTTCAAAAGTTAGAGGGGGGGGGGGGACACACATTTTTTTAAAATTCTGGAGCGATTATTTCCGAAAATATTTAAATTATCAAAAAATGATTTTAGTAAACCCCTATTCATTTTTAAATACCTATCCAACAATATATCACACGTTAGGGTTGAAATGAAAAAAAAAATCACTCCCCACTTTACGTATAGGGGAGGTACCCTAATAAAACATTTGTTTCCACTTTTTATTTTACCACTTTGTCGGTACACATGTGCAAAAAGCCAATGGTTTCGAAACGGAAGCCAGTGCGCGCCGGAAATTGGCCCTGTCTCCAGATCAAAGCGATACCCGCGTGGGGTCACATGTGCGGCGTCACGTAATCTACAGAGTCAAGTGAAAATTTTCTTCGGGATGTCATCTCCTGTTAAACTATATTAACAACCGACAATGATGTACGTATTTATGACTTGAAAACGTCACATATTCTCGAACGCACCCAAGGTGATAAGCAGACCTAGGAATTCTTTCTATATACTAGTGATCACTCAAGGGTTTGCTTGTAAAAATATGTTTTTATTTAAAGTAAAAAAAATAAAAATAAAATAACAACTCAATACTCTTCCTCGTTTTTAAAGACAATTTATAAGGTTGAGATAATTATAATTATTAACTATTTTGTAGTGCAATAGGTATTACATTACACCCTACCTTTATATAAGTAACCTAGCGATTATTTAAAATATGCTATGTTGAACAATAGATCAAAAACACACAATGTTGGGGGCGATCACTAGTACGAGTATACAGGGTGATTCATGAGACGTGAGCAGGAACAACCCTACACACTAAGTTAACGATAATGAATCGGCCGCCATCATGTTTAAATGAAACTATAACGCCTTTCAATTTTTTTTTACCTTTTTGTGACGTAGAAATTTTGTTCCCTGTAATCATGGTCACCCTACATAAACAAATTCATAAAGATCAAAACCTCTTTAACAATCATGACAGCACTTTGATTATGAAAAATAATTGTCAAATTAAGTGAGATACGATGTTTCCAAAGTAACCAGACATCAATTTGACAGAATATTCTCTTGTTTTTCTGTGATATGTGTAACATCAGTACGCGACGGAGTATTCTAATTGAAGAGTGACCATGCGTGTCGTAACTAATTTAAAACTTTTTATTTTTACTTAAAATTTTTTTTTGCTCTTATCACACTAATACTGATATCAAACAATAGCTTATTATTAACTGAATCCGTAGTGTTAACCCTGCTCACGTCTCATGAATCATCCTGTATAGAAAGAACACCGATAATTTAATTTGTCGATATAGGAATTCCGTACCTCTCAATAAAATTTGCCCCACGGATTCCTAGGTCTGGTGACAAGCTATTTATGCGCCCTTCCCTACACATTCATTGCATAACGATTACATTTTTGTAAGCTTGCAAAAAAATTAAAACTAACCAAAACTACTCCTGGAAGCTCTTGTTTTCAGACATGCATACTAGGATCCCAGAGAACATGGGTGTCGAGTTTAATTGCTGCCACCATTGATTGACCTCTAATTAAGACTAAAATAAAAATAGGGCTTTATCATCGAATTATATAGTCTTAGTGATTTATCCCTCATATATTTTAGAAAATTTGCATTGCATGGCACTGGTGTGTTGATTACAGACCTCCTGGTGTATCTTTCATTGATATCCGCGCAATAGTTTAGGCACCAAGGAAAAACATGATTTCATATTTGGTGACCTCATGCGGCCGCCATATTGTTTTTTTTAGATATAATAAGTGTGGATTCATTGTTCAGATCAAGTGGAATTAAGGGATATGTCACTTGTAGAAATCTGCTTAGCATCCTAGGCTACAGGTTGTATTCAGTTTTCAGTTTTGAAACCATTACCCTACTTACTGTTTTTGTCGCAGTCGGTTTAAATGTTAATATTGGTGTAGCTGACATACAAAACTGTAAATAAATGTATCTATGTATGTAATCCCTTATCTAGTAGCGTAATAGAAAGTTAAAAAAGGCAGTTACTTAAATGAATTTCACGCCCAATATATCAATATACTTATATGTATATTTCATATTAGAAATCCAATCGATAGCTTCGTAGAGTCTGTCCGGAAAGAGAAGTGTTGTAGAATGTATCGGCTCCCATATAAACCACGACACTTCTCTTTCCGGACAAACTCTATATGCAAAACACCAACTTTCTTTTGTTTAAGTCAATAAAATTGGACTTCCGTTCGTGACGCAGGGAAGCGTGGACGTCTGAATAGTTTCTTTGCTCTTGGTATTAGATTGCCGAACGGATTTCAAACTCAATGAAACTGTGGCAAAATCAAGGACAGGCTAAGAAGATGTTGTCTATATGCTATTAAATGTCAGAAAGCAGTCATAGCACATACCTAACTATCGAGGGAAGAGAAAGAAACGTGTCCCACGAGGCAACTCGTCACGGGGATGTCAGAAACGGTGCGAGATGAGTGCTTTGGAAGACAAATTATACTGTTCCAAGCAATACCTAATATAACCTACTGAGGTTTTTATACACCTTACACGAGAAAATTATTTATAATTTGATATTTACCAGTCGCATTTCGGTGAAGGAAAACATTTGTGTGGGAATCGGACCGATAACACCTACTTACCCCTCTGAATTGGAAGGTAAGCATTTGTTTTCGTTAAAAGTAGTGCCTACGCCAATTCTTGAGATTAGATTGCCGAGCGGATTTCAAGCTCAATGAAACTGGCAAAAATCCAGGATAAACGCTAGGAAGAAGTAGCCTTAAAAAATAGCCTGAATAATGAATATACTATTAAATGACTTCTGAGGGCAGTTGTCAGCAGTCAGTAGCATTTACCTAAGTACCGTGGGAACAGAATAAATAATAGTATTTCATATAGAATGGCTACGCTACGCCCCGCCCCGAACGGAATTACCTCACCCCGCGGCGGCTGATTGGTAGGGAACTAGTAGGCTAATCCGTCAGGTTGGCAGCGCATCGATAAAAATAAAAATGTGGGTGTACTGTCAAACATCATTTACGACAGCGGAAACAGTGCATTAAGACGCACGCATGCATTAAAGCGTGTAAACATAGGTTGCTACTTATATATCCGGAAACAAAAAAACAAACAAACGTACACGGCTGAAAATGGTTTTATTGTTTTTCAAAGTATTCCCCTTGATGATCTATGCACTTTTGCATTCGCGTGAACCAATTTTTAAAGCACTTCTGCCACTCCGCCTGAGGTACCTCCATAACGTGTTGTTTGAATGCGTCGACAGCATCTTCAGCGGTCGAAAATCGTTGACCGCGTAATTTATTCTTTATATTTGGAAATAAATAAAAATCGTTGGGTGCCAAGTCAGGGCTGTACGGCGGATGACCCGTTAATTCCACATTTTGACCCTCCAAAAATAGAGTTGTTTCGCGTGACGTATGACAGCTGGCATTGTCATGATGAAGAATGATTCTTCGTCGCTGGTTAGTTTTACGAATTTGTTCAAATACTTCCGGTAAGCAAATGGTCATGTACCACTCTGAATTAACCGTTCTACGGTTTTCTAGTGGCACTGTAGCTACATGGCCATTAATACCGAAGAAGCAGGCCACCATTTGTTTCAATGTACTTTTTGCACGAGTAACTTTCGTAGGGTTCGGCTCATTTTGAAACACCCATACCGTTGATTGTTGCTTCGTTTCGGGATCGTATGCATAGATCCAGGATTCGTCACCTGTATAGATGTTATAAACGGCTTTTGAGTCACCACGGTTATATTTTTTTAACATTTTATTGCACCATTCGACGCGAGCATCTTTTTGCTCTTTTGTTAAGTTGTGGGGTATCCAACGCGAACAATTTTTTTTTACGGCCAAATAATTATGTAATATGCTATTAATGCTGGTCATAGAAATACCCAGAGTCGCCTCTATCTCGCGGTACGTAACATGTCGGTCGTCCATTATAAGTTTTCGCACAGCCTCGATATTTTGTTGTACAACGACCGATTTCGGGCGACCTGCCTTAACTTCGTCCGTAAGCATACTACGTCCACGATTGAACTCACTAAACCAGTGATACACAGTAGTTTTAGATGGGGCTTCATCACCAAAAGTTGAAGTTAGTTGATCTATGCACTGTTGTTGCGTTAAACCACGCCGAAAATCATAATAAATCATAGCACGAATATTTTGACGAGTGAGTTCCATTCTTGCTGCGAGATGACATTTAAAACCCGTCAAAAACAAAACACGAGCGTTAATACAAAGAAAAAATATACCGGCCAGTACTTAAAAAAGTTCAAATTTTACCATGGAGGTCAAATATGCTATTTAAGAAGATTGTAATCCCGGTTTCCGGATATATAAATAGCTAGATGTGCCGTGCACACAAAGGCGCTCAATCGAGTTTTGTAGTATGACGTGTCCGCCCTGTGCCGTGGGGAGAGCAAACAACTTGTCCCACTGGGAAACTTGTCACGGGGATGTCGGGCAAGTTGCGAGATTAGTGCTTTGGAAGCAAATTAAGCTGTTCCTCTCTTGTCTAAACCCCGTCATTGACAATATTCCAACTACGTGAATCATTTGTAGGACTTATTCGCGATTGTTTAGTTATGCGAATAATTTAAGACTTTCGTATTTATCTGTGATGTGGGGGTTTTCTATTTTTATTTTTTCATCAAAGGACGCAAACCTCGAACCTTCCTGTAGCTTCTTACACATTCAAGCAAACATACTTATGCGAATTATAATGCGAAGATGCGTATGTGAATACATTTGTGCTCGCACTGTTCTCGAAAATTCAGTGTAATGTTAGTGACTGCCATAACACTAGAACTTCAATGAAGGCATTTTCAAGGACCAAGACGCAATTATTACTATCGAGTTGTGAGAATATGTATATGGTACATCATTAAATAATAAGCCCCTCTTTTATAAAAAGTTAAGCTAAGCTCCTATATATTTTTTTAGGGTTCAGTACCCAAAGGGTAAAAACGGGACCATATTACTAAGACTCTGCTGTCCGTCTGTCACCAGGGTGTCTCATGAACCGTGATAGTTAGACAGTTGACATTTTCACAGATGATGTATTTCTGTTGCCGCTATAACGACAAAATACTAAAAAACAGAATAAAATAAATACGTAAGGGGGCTCCCATTCAACAGACATAATTTTTTTTGCCGTTTTTGTATATCATTTGGTACGAAACCCTTCGTGCGCGAGTCTGACTCGCACTGGGCCGGTTTTTTTTAAAATTAGAATAATAACAAAGAAAAAAGACAAACGTTTGACAAAGCATGTCTGATTTGTGACGTTAACTACCTCTAATGGCTCTAACAACGCCACAAATCAACGCGATGTTGCAACTTGGTGCGAAGATCCTTATTATAGTTATTACACTCCAAAACATTTAAAGCGCGCCAAAATTTTTTTGGCAATAATTTTTAGCTTTTCTTTTCTGCATGAACTGAAAAAAAGAAACAATCTAACTGTATACAAATTTATCAAACTGGCTAGAATAGAGTTTTATGGAGTACTTACTGCTCTAAAATTAAAATTCAGTTAAGGCTAGAAGTGAATGAACTAAACTCACACGATTTTCACTCCTCATTTTGGCAAAAACGGGACTTAATTGCGTACACTTACTTTTATTATTTTCCTGAGGTTTCGAGCGTGGCGCCTGCGATCACGAGCGTTACGACACGCAAGTGAGTGTTCTGTGAAGGTCTTAAATGTTCATATATGATTTACACTTCGACTCCAAAGATCACTCCATTATACAATACGAGCTTTAGAACAGATATATCTGTTCGTTTGACACATTAAATGTGTGGAAAAAGGTAACTCACGTCACCCGTTTCAATATATTTTAATATCTCCAAGTCTCACGGAGTTTTTATTCAAATAGACGTATTCGCTAATATTAGCAGTTAGGAAAAACTAAGTATTCTCAACCGATGGCATCTTCCGTATACCCTCCCATCCATATTGTATGAACACCAATTGAATTGCCACTTACTTTAAACGCGTGGATGTATTATTAAACCCCTCTTTTGGTGGTTCCCTGAGGGTTCTTGATCTATTATGATGTTTGCAAATAGCATGAGGCAGTAAACATGGTAAGTATGTCTTTTAAGTATCTTTTTTAAGGACTTAAGTCTTATAAGTAAAACTCTTCTAAAACTTTAAAAGATGTCATATACAGAGAGAAAAGTGACCAAGGCGTTCGATACCCAGGGCTGGGATCGAGCCAGTGTCTTCTGCATATAAAATATTTATTACCCTTTCTTAACTTAGCTTTACTATCACATCAGGCATCCAGAGTCTATTGAAATCCCATGCAAGTCGTTATTAGAGTAAATTATCGCATCAGGCAACTAATTTAACGTGAGAACTAAATTTAACTAACTCTTACATTATGTTATGTGTTATATGCAAGAAATGTACTTTACCTAGGTACTCATATGTGTCACTTTATAAAATTTTATAAAAATTATTCCAAAGTCGTAAACAATTGTGCCGTCTTATTCAAAAAGTTGATAAAATCACCATCTATTTCACCTAACAAATGATGTAAATAATTCCTCCTGGGTCTGCGAGTGACATCCATTGTTTAGCCAATAGGCCCTTTTGTGCTTTAAACGAGTTTTATAAGCCGGCGCGTAAAGGAAGAATACTTTTTGGAAATGATCCGATCATTTACGAAGCAGTTACTAATGAAGAAAAGTTTTCGAACATAATTCATACGTAGTTCAAAGTCATTTCTTTTGAAGTAGGTTTTAACACAATCTATTTAGAAATGTCATGCTCTAATTGGAGACTTTTTATTACTACAATTACAATTTAGGTGCATATGGAAACGTGTGTAGCTTATATTTTAAGCAAAATATGTTAGTTTATACGCACCTATATTAACACAGAGCAAGTTTGTGGCAACAAACTAATTTAACTTATTCAAAATGTTAACAAGTTTCTGCTTTCAAGTTTCAACGTATTACCGTAAGATACCGTGTTTATTAACTTTATTTATTACTGTAGCAAATTAGATATATCTATACCGGATGTTTCCTGTAATAGGAGAAATAAATTAAAACGTATATACTCCTTAAACAATAAAACTTTTCTTCGACAACTTAAAAAAATATGTATTTTTTAGATTAGCTCTTTTTTATAAAAACTAAATAGTATTTTCAATGTACGTTAAAATCCGCCTAATTGACATTACTCTGCTAGTGTCATGGGGACGTTTGAGCCAGCTACGGTCCGGAGGTAGTCAGTGTGACTAAGGATACATTGTTTATTTTAAATTGACAAAGAGTATGGCGGATTTCATCTTTGATTGTGTTATGTGACGAAACCTGGGGTTGATCTTTTTTGTGTATACACCTGATGAAGCCTGCGTTGCGGATTTGAAAGCTGTAGTTAAAATAGTTATGAATGTTTTAAAATAAAAACTATTGTTTATTGACATTGCTTGTCAGTCCTGTCACCCTACAGACACATTCAATTACATAATACATTGCGTGTTCGAATAAACTTTAAAGTGTACTAAAATTGAACAATAAGTTATGTTTAAAAGTCGCTGAACAAACGTTGTCTGGTTTGAAGAGTAGAATCTACGTTTTAAGTCACTGCTCCTATTACAGAAAACAACCGGTATACATAAATATCATCATGCTCCAAGCGTTTTTCCCCAGGCTGTTTCAACCGAAATAAGAAAACGATTCAAAGTACTGTTAGCACAAAACCTTCTATTATTTATATACCCGTCCTTTTCCATGTATATGAAGGATGAAAAGGACGAGCAGAGAAATAATGTCATTATAACTGACAGTGTCTGGTGGCCTTATGATTGCTTATTACAGTACCATATAGACGGAGAGCTGGCCACGTCAGATATGACACAATAATGAGAGCAACGAAACCCCTCTAGTTAATTTGCTACACTATGCTTATTTCTACATCCGGACATCTGGCAGCTGTAAAGTGGTAGAGGTCAAAGAATGCAAATAACTTGAAGAAAATAAATCCTAGAGTTCTGGGTTTGATGCAATATTATGGGAAATTATGTAATTAATTAGATTATTCATATCCAGAAGCTTCTGTTGGGGGAAAATAGTGCCAAATGATGTATAATGCAATTTTTAGTTAGTCGCCTACTGTTTTTGTTTCCGCAATAATAAATACCAATGGTTTTTAATCTAATGTTAAAATATAGGCACTATACTCTATAAATGACGCAACTTGGGCAGTTTTCACCTATTTTTGGTATTTTTTTTTTCAATTTAAAAATTTTGTTGATCTGTCACTCTGACCTCCACGCTAAAAGCTGCCAGATGCCCGGATCTAGCAATAAGTATAGTAAAGGAGTCTAACTAGACAGGTTTCATTGCTCTCATTATTGTGTCATATCTGACGTGGCCAGCTCTTAGACCAATACCTTAGCAACCCTGTTGCACTAAAACCACTGACACTGGCTCTTTTTAAATGCATGACGTTTAAGGTAGCAGTCCATGAAGAGAATGGTTCGACTTTAGTTACCTGTTAAAAAACAAAAAGCAATCTGAAAAGCATTTCATCGACTCATCGCATCGCTCGTGTTCGAGGCATTTGCATCCGGGACTCCCCGGGGAAATCCCGGCGGATAAACAGCCTGATTGAAACGAGGACAATCCACTAATTTCCAGTAGTTCCGGAACTTCCAATTTGCGGAGGAAATCGATTGTGCCTCTGAAATGTGATTCCTACCTACTTATTCTAGTTAATTCATTGTTCTCAGTCAGTGAGGATGTGGATCAAAAACTAATTCGTCGAGCGAGTGAAACGGGCGAAATTACTATTTCAGTGGCATATAATAAAAATAAAATAAAATAAATATCTGTAACAAAATAAAATAAATATCTTGACGTGTGACGCGCGAGTTCATACTTCAAGCGCGGCTGGAAGTAGTAGTACGAGTAGTAGTAAACACTTTATTGCACCATACAAGTATATGATCAACAATAAATATAGTACGTGTGTACAAAGGCGAACTTATCCCTTTAAGGTATGAGTAACAGGCGACAACGTAAGATATAGCCCTACGGTTATTGTAGAAATAGAAATGTATAGTGTCTCTGTTACCAAAAATACTGAGCTGATAGTTTGGTTGCCATTTTATCGCCTATCACGTCATGCGAAATTTTCGCACTCACATACTTGTTAGAACGTGACCACTATGGTGATCTTAGAGAATTCAACCCGGAGTAGCCATGTCTGTCATTTTCTATACAAAAAAAGTCCGATTTTTGCGGGGGAAGGGTACGTCAAATGTATCGTCGTACGTAACGCACAAATAGCCACGTCAGATAAACGTCAGTCCATACATGTGTATGACCACTGGTTATATGTTTTCGGCAGAGGGGAATGCCTGCTAATAGCGACTCCGGTTGGTTGAATACTCAACGATGGTGACAGAAGATAAAAACCCGACCATATTAGGTGAGTATTATATTCTTTGTATTAGGTTAGCTAGTTGAGACATCGGACATGAAAGGCGGTTTTAAATAAATAATAAAAAACCGGCCAAGTGCCAGTCGGACTCGCGCACGAAGGGTTCCGTACCATAATCTATAAAAACGGCAAAAAAATCATGTCTGTTGTATGGGAGCCCCCTTAAATATTTATTATATTCTGTTATTTAGTATTTGTTGTTATAGCGGCAACAGAAATACATCATCTGTGAAAATTTAAACTGTCTAACTATCACGGTTCATGAGATACAGCCTGGTGACAGACGGACAGCGGAGTTTTAGTAATAGGGTCCCGTTTTTACCCTTTGGGTACGGAACCCTATAAACTGGCTACACGCCCCGGGCTAAACAACAGCAAGGTGGTTTGCAGAAAATTCACTATTAAATGCACATTTTGTTATATATTTTTTTTTTTCCATTCTTAAGTACTGATATATAAAGAAAGAAAGAAAGAAAATTGTTTATTTGGTGGTACAGAAAATAGTAACAACATATCAACTTAATCTATTATCTTAATCCTAGTACAGAGCACCAAAAAGGATGCCGCCGCAGCATATGCTGATAGTTAAAGATTACTGCCTTAACTTTTTAAACAACAAAGATTAAATAGTAAACAAAATAGATAAGTACAGGTAATTAGTGAGTCTAGCACCCCTCGCTAGCTTCAATGACAGACAAGATATTGCATCTATTACTTAGATTTACAGCCAATCAATTACGGCCCTATTCACCTACACTTGCCGGGTATTTGCCCCTTGCAGAGTAACCTAACGTAAATTTTAGCTGCATTCATGGACCAATAATGCTTTGTCCATACATAATACAATACTTTAAAATTCAGGTTACAACTTTATTTTCGATGTCATGTACAGCGTCATCTATGGAATGAAAAAAAAATATTTTGAAAATGTCAAATCGCCGAAAAATAAATGAAACTGATTCTGAATCTGTCAAAATTCAGTTTTGATGATGGGATTCGTGAGGAATCAAGGGAAGTCCTCAAATCTTAAAGGTATACATAAATATAGAAGAAATAAATAAATAGTAAACTTTGTTTTGTGATCAACAAATCACGCATTTTCATTCAAAAAAGTGACATTTGATGAAGTGGAACTGCTGATGATGTTCAGAACGGAACTCTTCAATGAGGCATAGTTCGCGTTTGGCGATTTGTCCTCTTCACTGTGTTTGTTAAGCAGGTTAGATTTTATACACATTATTTTTAATTTCATTCTTTGGAATCTAAGAGTGCACCATTTCTACAATAACCTTCCAACCCTTGAAGTTTTTTTTTTAAATTATGTTATTAGTTAGTTAACCAGCTCGATCTCACTTTATTAAAATAGTGTGCATCTACTTAAATGCAAGGGTCTGCTGGTTGCCTAAGGCTTGTATTGGGGTGGGAATTACAAAACTGGTTGCTTTAAACGCCTGTTAGTTTAATTAATCGACTACAATACTGTAGAGAGCTTACGAGCTTAAAAATAATTAAAATATTTTTTGTTGCCAGGACCAGATACTCATATACTTCGGATACCTCTCTCGACTAGCTTGGAGATAATAATTATAACGAGAAAAATTTAAGGACCAAGACAAAGGGGCCCTCCCTGCAAGATGGTATGCCCAAATCACTGCACCCATGCAATTAAAACTGCAAGAAGCCATGCGCTAAGCGAGGGATAGATAGCCTTTGGAGGAACCTGGTCTTTAACAGAAGGACATGATGTCACGATCCTCAGCTCTGAGAGCACGAGTAATGATGATATGATTTTTTGTTGTCCTCCATTTGATTCACCTCAGTAAAAAATATCAAACGGCTGATAACTAGGTAGGTAGGTAGGTAGGTGCGAACTTAGAGAATTCAACCCGGATGGAGTAGCCATGTCTGTCATTTTCTATACAAAAAAAGTCTGTCGATTATTTCGGGGGAGGGGAACGTCAAATGTATGGCTATTCATACGTAACGTACAAATAGCTACGTCAGATAAACGTCAGTCCATACATGTGTATGACCACTGGTCCTATGGTTTCGGCAGAGGGGAACGCCTCAATGGCGACTCCGGTTGGTTGAATTCTCTAAGGGTGCGAATCAAGCTGTATTGACGCTAAACCACTTTGACGCTTGAGTGCCGTATGCTTGTTTGCCACCGTCGTCGTATAAAAAAAATCATCAACAATACAAGATCGTGTGTATGTAAATGGCAAAAACGGAACCCTTATAGTTTCGTCGTGTCCGTCTGTTCGTCCGTCCGTCCTTCCGTCCGTCCGTATGTCACAGCCATTTTACTCGGAAACTGTAATCTTAATAAAATTTAGACATGAGGTGTATTTTGTATGCCGCTATTTAGTTATGTAGTGAAATTGAAGAAAAAAATTTTTCAGAGGGTAGCTCTATACATGTAACTAAATAAAAATAAAATAAAATGCCAAATATCAATATGTTGCACATCAATCGATAGGACTTAAAAAAAAATATAACTAACATTTTGGAACTAAGTGCATATTTTCAGAAATAATCGTTTCCAAAGTCGGAAGAATAGCGTCCCCCCTGTAATTTTTGAACCTTAAGTCCAAATGATGAAAATTTTGAGAATATGCGCGTTATCACATACTTTCTACAAAAATTATTTTGAACATTATCGGTTCAGCCATTTTTGAGTTATCTCCAAAAACTTCTTCCATAGACATCAGATACGACCTTTTGGTATTATTATAGTTTGGTTCTTATTCCATTGAAGGTACTTACGGTATGGAACCCTCCATTATGCGTGGTCCGACACGCACTTGGCCGGTTTTTAATTCCTAAGGCAGTTTATTAAACAGCTTTACGGTCTGATTTCTCACACAGTGCTCTATTTTTGAATTTGGACGGAATTCTATTTTCCCCTCCGGCCGCGTGGTTCGACAGCGTTGTCCGACACTCGGACTACAAGGATTTTTTTTTTCCACTTAGTCCGACACTCGGACTACAAGGAATTCTTAATTTCCACGTAATCCAACACTCAGACTCCAAGGAATTCTTAATTTCCACGTAGTCCGACACTCGGACTCCAATTTCATTTATTTTCATTAATTAAAACACCCATCGGTTACGGAATAATAAAGCACAATTTTATTGACTGAAATAGTAAACCAAATAAAACACTTCTTGAAACTAAACTATAATATGTCAACTTTTTATATTTCGATAGTGACCTGAATGTGCTAAAAATGAAGGGAGGGATATTAGAAAAACGCTATAAGAAAACTATTGTACGCGATGAGTTTGTATATAAAACAAATGTGATGCTTGATCTTGTAAACATTGAAGTAGGATTCTTTCTTGAGCGAATGTCCTGGAAATGGTTGATGTTCAAGTAATAAACATATATATATACGTAAGTATATAGAAATATAAAAAGTTGACATATTATAGTTTAGTTTCAAGAAGTATGTTTTATTTGGTTTACTATTTCAGTCAATAAATTTGTGCTTTATTATTCCGTAACCGATGGGTGTTTTAATTAATGAAAATAAATGAAATTGAAGTTTGAAGGTCGGACTACGTGGAAATTAAGAATTCCTTGGAGTCCGAGTGTCGGACTACGTGGAAATTAAGAATTCCTTGGAGTCCGAGTGTCGGACTACGTGGAAATTAAGAATTCCTTGTAGTCCGAGTGTCGGACTAAGTGGAAAAAAAATCCTTGTAGTCCGAGTGTCGGACAACGCTGTCGAACCACGCGGCCGGAGGGCTATTTTCAATTTTTTTGCGTGTAAATATCCGTAACTGTAGTGAGTTTGTTCTCTGTTAACGCTTTATAATGCGTCTATGTTGTCTGTGGACTATAAAAACAATCCGCATATTAATAAAAACCGCAAACATTCCACCTTTGAGGCATGCGGTACATAACATACAACATGTACATACATGTAGGTACTCGTATGTGTCTGAGCTGAAACTGTGCATAACTCTGAGGTTTCGCTAGTGTTGTGCCTTTGTTCACATTTACGTTAAAACTATTACAAGAAATATTAAATGTGGTAAAGGCACGAAGGCTGAAGCTCTGGAGCCTGGCGTTAAGACGGCCGTTTTTCAATCCAGAAGTCTCGGATTCAAACCCCGGCTCGTGCCACTTAAGTTTTAGGAACTTATGCTGGAAATATCATTACATATTTACCAGTTTTCTTTCGGTAAAAGAAAACATTGTGTGGAAACTGGAACTAATCCCTATATGACCTAGTTTTCCTCTGGGTTGAAAGGTCAGAAGGCAGTTGCTTTCGTAAAAACTAATGCCTACGCCAATTCCTGGGATTAGGTTGCCAAGCAGTCCCCAGGCTCAATTGAGCCGTGGCGAAAGCCGCGACAAACGCTAGGACGATGGATACAATAAGTTTGAAGATGTAAAGTATTAATATTCGGCTACGGCGGTTGTCAGACATGGCATTTCGTATATAGTAGTAAATACTTTATTGCACAAAACAAGTACAAGACCAACAAAAATATAGTAATTGTGTACAAAGGCGAACTTATCCCTTTAAGGGATCTCTTCCAGCTAACCTTTAAGCAACTGAGAGAAATCGGTCAGACATGGTAGACAAAGATTTGTACATTACTTGTACATGACGGCAAAACTAAGGAGAAGTTGCTAAACCTAGTTACTTTACTATATAGTGTTAATAAATACATAAAATACATATCTATAAAGAAAATAATATATACTTGTAAAAAACATAGAGCCTACATAACATAATATATATATATATATATATATATATATATATAAATAATATAATATAATAAAAATATATAAAATTATGTAACCGCACACGCCCACCAAACTTTAAATTGTAATGGGTTTGAAAGCCATAACTTTTACAATTATTATTGTGTGTAATATTAATTGCAAGGTTTTATTATCCTCCCGAGTTCATTTGGAGTTCTCCTCTAGTTTGTGTTAAGGTATTTTTACTTAACTGTGTACAGTCGACGTCAGAGATATGTTTACACTATGGCACCTTACTCCTTTGTAATAAGGCTCAAATGTGTAAACATGTATTTGACGTTGACTGTACCATTAAAGGCCGGTTAGCAATAGTCACAAAACTGACGGTCAATGTCAAATCGCATAGATTTTGTCAGGAATGTGACGGTTAGACGTTACTAAACCACGACTTAATGACTAAGTTGAAATAAAAATGCCCTAAGCAATATATACGAACTGTGCTAGATCAAATATATAACCTTATTATTTACCGATGTAGACATGATGGAACTGTAGGGGTTCCGTTACCGTTGGCTACGGAACCCTTTAGAAGTGTATTTGGCACATCACTATTTTAACGGCATTGTCACACGTGGCATTACGAATATAATATTACTTGCAAGGTGTTTGTTATTTGGAGTTCTCCTCTAGTTTGTGTTAGCAACATGCATGAAATGTGTTAATTAATAGTAGTTTATCTAACTGTTACGTAGTAAGGCCTATTTACGTACAGTTGCATACACTGCTTTATCTACACACATATTATAAATCCTAAATGAAGTGTTCGGAAACCATTAGAATGACCGGCCATTGCACCGCCATGACTAACTCGATTATGCCGGCGGGCGGGCGGGCGCGTGCCGGCGGTCTGAGAGGAGAGCAGATTTTCACTACGTTACCGTAGGTAATTAATTTTCATACGTTTTAAGACGATTGTCGCCAGAGTGTCCTTGAGCGTTTGGGCGCTGTGTACCCGCGCTACCCGCTTACCCCTCTCATTGCGATCGTATGTAAATCCGCCACACTGCACGGGAACGATGTTCAAGGAATATGACTTTACACAGAGGCGCGCGGGCAGCTTTATAATAATTATAACCCTTTTGCGGATATTTTTTGATTTGAATACTGTGATTAAGTACTGCAATGGTGATATTTTTAGGAATGCTACTTACCTATTAAATAAGATTAGTAATAACGATCTCAATTAGTCGATTTTTATGTAATAAAATAAAACCTAGATTTTGAATTTGAAGTACAGTCAGCGGCAAAATATTGGTAAAAATATTCTGCATATCAGAAAAAATCTGACTATCGCAGAAAAAAAACTGAATGCACATCAAAGCGATGTTTTCCTGTGAATTTAGTTTTTTTGCTGCGCAAGTGAGTTTAATAGATGGTTATTTTTTTGTAACGATTTTGAATATCAACCGTAAAAATCACTTATATAATTACGAAAAATTTACAAAACTAAAAAAAGTTTCTTGAAACATGTCCGTCTGTCCGTCCGTCCATCCGTATGTCACACCCGTTTGATTATAAAACATATATTGATGAAATTTTATCCATAGGTGTGTTTCTTGTGCCGCTACTTAGTTTTTAGCTAAATTGCTGAAAAAAAAAACTTTAAGGGGAGGCACTCCATACATGCATATGCCGAACTAAATGTCAAAACTTTTTTTTTTGCAAATATGAACATTTTGTACATCTATCGATACGGGTTTAAAAATATCTTAAGTATATATAGAGGATTTTTAAAACCTTTTTTATTGAGCAAGTGAGTCAATATTTTTAGAAAAAATCGCTTCGAAAGTCTAAATAATAGTCCCCCCCATCTAACTTTTAATCCTTAAGTCCAAAAAATATGAAAAAAATAAAGAAGATACGGCTTAGTACTTATTTATATGAAAACTATTATCGGTTGAGCCATTTTTGAGTTATCTCCGAGAAACTACTTTCTGTGGAACCCTACATTATGCGTGGTCCGATACACTCTTGGCCGGTCTTTTAAAGTTGATTGATATGTAGTATTAACCGTTAGTAGTAATTTATTTATTTGCTTGTGTTGATAATTAATATAAATTTGCATTTCAGCGAGATAGTAAAGCTTTTTTTCCTTTATTCTTACTTACATTAAACTCTTAAATATCAACAATTTTTAATTAGAATCTCGATCAGGCTTTGCTCAGTGATAGTTAGTACACTGAAATTTGTATGTGTTTTAATCACGCCGACAATATGGTAAAACAAAATCAGAAAAATAAAATGAAGTGGAGGTGATTTTTTTTTCGCTCCAACCCACACGATTGATACGATACACGATAGTGTGTGGTATTATTGGACAGGTCTTTCAAAAAGAATAAGTCTTAAAGAACTTTTGCATAAAACGCATATTTTCGTAAATAATAACTCCGAAAGTTACTTATTAGTCCATTGTATTGTAGCAATAGCAGGTTTCCGCAACTCGACTAGTAACGCCTATTTTGCGTGACTCATCAGAATAAGTACTAATACTTTGTAGTGTACTTACAAGACTACATTTGTTTTCAGGGCATTATAAGATGCATGAGTTCTGTTTTTTCTCCATTTTTATTTAATTTCTTTATTTAATTTGTAATATAGGTCATCTAAATAAAATACACTTTTTATAAGAACGTAAATACATGAACACACATACGGGTAACGTAAATATATGAACACACATACATATTATCTTAAAAGATAAAACGTCTATGCGCTATTGATTCCGACAAGACACGTTATGCCCGCACCGCATGAACCCTCTGCAGTTATTTAGTCTTTAGGCACAGTAAGACCGATATTATTGCTCACGGGCCAATCACAAGTATTTGTAGTACAAGGGAAGCACGGAGCGACGAGCGACACAGCCTCCTCGTCTCAAAGCTAGCTCACGACTGCCAGCAACGCCGTTTTCGAGCTACCAACGCACGAAATGTGGAATTATGATCAAGTTGTTTAAGAAAATTTAATCAATTTAAATATCCTACGTTGAGTTTGTAGTGTTCTGTAGTACACATTTTTTAGTTCAACAATATTTTAAATCGAATGAGCCGTTCAGTAGATATAAGTAAAATTAACCGTAAAATGATATTTCGTTACATTTAAATAAGGTAGAAACTATACGTTACACGAGTTATTCAAACGTTGACAATGTTGTACATGAAATGGTAATTAACATGTATTTTTTTCAAAATTTTTGAATGACCCGTTATTGAGATATATCCCTTAGAAAGTAACAGTTTTTGGCCACAATTAGCGCCTAGCGCCTTAACCACACTATCACAGATAGTACACTGATGTTACGTTACTGGTTGCAATAATGGTGGTAAATACATACGGTTTCCGAACGCGGAATAGAGGATTTATGATATTGGTGTAGATAAAATATATAATCCTATTTACCTTCGTAGACATGATGTAATTGCAAGGGTTTTGTTATCATGGCTACGGAACCCTAGTGTATTTGGCACATCACTATTCAACGGAATTGTCACCCGTGGCATTACGAATAATATTAATTGCAAGGTGTTTATTATTCTCCCGAGTTCATTTAGATTTCTGCTCTAGTTTCTGTTGGTGATGTTTCAAAGCAACTACGAAGTTTACACTTACATGTTCCTTTGTCTTATTTAGACTGCGTTTCCACCAAAGATGAGCGAAGATGCGTTGCGAGGAATGTGTTTGTTAAGCACCAATAGAATACGAATAACTTCATTTGTTTATCCTCGCACAGCGCAGCTCTAAGATTTGTTCTTAACAAATACATTATTAGCAACGCATCCTCGCTAAATTCCTCGGTAAATTCGCCTGCGGCTCATTTCATAAAACCACACTCATGTTTTAAGGACCCTTATTACGTAACAGTTACATAAACTACTATTTTGCCCGTAACTTTGTATGCGTATAAGTCGTTACAATTTTCAATTTCCTTACTACCCCCTGCAGGATTGATCTCCGGGTTGAAAACTATTCTGTGTCCTTCCCGGAGACACAAACTATTATTGAGCCATACAATTGATTGAGCGGTTTAAGCGTGAAGAGGTAAGAGACTGACAGACGGACTAACAAACATACAATATTAGTACCTATGGATAGCTTCTGCCTACGACTTTGACCGTGTAGAAAACTATCAAACCAGTTTTAACACTTCAGAGATTAAATTCACGCAGTAAACACACTACAGCATAGGAGTTTTCAAAAGAGGAGTGTACCTACAGATTTCTTAAGGGTTGGCAACGTGAATATTGCCCCTCTGGAGTTGCAGGCATCCATAGGCTACGGTAGCTGCTTATAATCAGGCGGACCGTATGTTTGTTTGCTACCCTCGTGGTATAAAAATAATAATCATTTTTTAAGGTTTCACTATTAACGTATTAGTTCTGTTCGCTTGATATTACACACGAATAAAATGCCATATTTTTGTCACACCTCTAATTTAGCGGACGTTCTTAATCTCGAAGTGAAAATTGTCGAGTGTTTTATATTCAGTGTCAACGACCTCCGAATCTTAACAAAAAACGTAGCCATATTTTCGAGTTTTAATTTTTCACGCTATAGCACCCCCGGGGTCGATTCGGCTTTTTAACTTTTTAATGGAATCAAGAAGCGGGTTTTTAGCAAGTTTTGTCCCTGTTGGGACGGTACGGGCTTTTGTTGACTAAATAATGTCGGAGGTCACTGGAGTCTTGGCACCGAGATTCCATGCTGGGAATATCACAGTGGCGATGCGGCATTTTTATTTAGAAATACATTTAAGTTAAAATTACAGATGCTCTGGGAAATGTATGGAAATGGGGCACAAGGAATATAGGAAATGTAATTCATACTTAATACAAAAATGTTAGAAGTTTCCGATATTTTCATTTGTGGAAAATTTCGTAATATCGGAAAATTTCTAATGGCACATTAGTGTATAATAATGTTGATGCAAACTGATTTGGCTTTAATCTGTTCACAAAACGACAAGAAATCTTATTAAGAGTCCGGTAACCATTTGAAAATAAAAATCGTTTATAATGAAATAATGCGCATGAATTGCATTTCATTAAGTTCCTGTGAAGTCTTCGTATTGCAAAAAACTTTTGATACATATGTATTATTATTTAATATCTCAAAATTCAATTCTTACGTTGATTGGTCCATACTTGTTGCTTGATTTTTTTGTTTTGTGCCCATTAATATATTTTATATCATCTAATTAGACCATAAAGTCATGTTTATTTCTACATTTTAAATTTTATGAAGCACTTTAATATATTCCCAAAAATATCACCTAAACATCGACATTTTTTTCCTAAATTTGCTCTAATTAAACAAACTCTTGCTTAAAAAATATATATGAAAATGAAAAAAAAAAAACTGTTCCGCGTATTCCTTAAAGGACAAATTTTTCAACGTATTAATATATTCAACATACTAGTTTATCATAATTTTAATCATTAAAAATCTTACTTATTTCCAAGAAAAAATCGCGAAACAGCCATTGGGTTACGGTGCATTATTTATAAATGAAACATAAAATCAAAAAAGTGTTCCACTTATGCAGTTTAAAAAGAGACGATCTTTAAAAATATGTCTGCAAACGAATATAAGTCTTGTTAGTTCCTGCAAAATGGTATTGAAAAGGTGAGCGAAATCGAAAAAAAATCGTTACCGGACTCTTAAAACTGCAACTTTGATAGTGATACTACAAGTATAGGTTTTTGAATAAAATTCCTTAGATTGTTATTTTAAACCATATGTATATTACATTTCATTAATTATTTTACGTCAAAAAAACGACTTTTATTTTTTTATTTTGTTTACTTACTGAACATGATCAATTGTCTTCCCAGACTACTACTCCTGAGCGATGATTTTTTTAAATAGATGTATTCATGCCTGAAACATTAACACGTTCCCTGTGCATGCATCACATGTGTAGCATTTGAAGGTATTGATGATACGTGAATGCTGCACATATGATGCACGACCCTATTTAAACATAAGGACAATTTGAAATCTGCACGTACGAGCTAAGCAACGTCAACTTGCTTGCACGTATCGGCTATGAAAAATTATAATTTGAAACTAGGTAAAGAGGCACTTTATAGAATGTTGCCAGGCTATCGAGTGTACCTATATACCAAAAAATTGCACGTGTGGGGTGAATACCTGTTCTTAGCTGCACAGGTAACGTGTTAAAATTAATTTTTACTCATTACACTAAGAACACACCATTGCATATACAGACATGTAAATTATACAGCCTTGAGTAAAACTAACTGAATATAATAGTATATCTGGTTCCAAAAATCTATAACGAATTACATTCAGAGTTGAAGCACACATGCATAACAAAACAAACCTTCAAAAAGGAATTAAGCAGCGTTCTATTAAGTAAACTTAAAAATGCGATACAACCATTATAAGTAAACATATTGCACTTCTCATGTTATACAGGGTGTTTCCTGTAATAAGAGCAATAAATTAAAATGTAGATTCTACTCATCAAACAATGAAACGTTTGTTCTACAATAAAAAAAAAAGTTTTTATATTGTCTCTTTTTCATAAATACTAAATAGTATTTTCAATGTTCGTTAAAATCCGTCTAATTGACATTGCTTGTCACTCTTGTCACCCAACAAGAAATAATCAAATTCGCAATACATTGCGTGTTCGAATAAACTTTAAAGTGAAATAAAAATCAAATTATAAGTTATTTTTAAAAGTCGCTGAACTAATATTGTCCAGTTTGAGGAGTAGAATCTACGGTTTAATTTATTGCCCCTATTACAGGAAACACCCGGTATATACTCCAATGTTCTAGTTAATTAGATTAATATTTAATATGTAGATGCAGTGAGTGAACGCGTTCAAAATTCATAAAAGTACCTAATAATTATTATAATTATACCTACTTAAGTATACACGTTTGATCTACTCTCGTTAGACTAACATTAACGGCCTCCTAGCCCAATCGGTAGTGACCCCCTACGAAGCAGGAGGTCCCGGGTTCAAATCCTGGTATGGGCATTTATTTGTGTGTTAATCACGAATTGTTCCTGAGTTAAGTATGCATATCGTCGCCTAGTACCCATAGTACAAACTTTGCTTAGTTTGGGACTAGGTTGATTTGTGTAAGATTGTCCCCAAATATTCATTTATTATATTAAAAATTTAAAAAGGGTAACAAAACGTTCATTTTACTGCATGTGTATTAAAATTACATATTATATAGAAATGGTATTTTTATGGGTGACCGCTTGTAGCCCTTATTACATTGGGACGGGGTATATTAATGGTCAGTCGGGTGTTAGTTACTATTTTGTTGGTGCTACTAATTAGCGCGGGTAGCAATTACTTTTAGTATGCTGTGAGTTAGACTATAAATTAATATTATATATATAGCTTACTATAGAATTGGTAAACTGGAGCCTCGTCTGCCAACAAACCACACTGTGGTTTGGCAGAAGTCCTGATGTGAAAAAATATTGAAAGCCGTTTCGTAAATAAACATTTATTTATTTTTTATTTTATTTTATACCTATTTGTGACGATGCGTGTAACGGAAAGTTACACTATCAACCTTCTCTAACTGGCACATTATCCGTCTAAATTTTAAATTCATAATCTGCATATACGAATCCTTTTGGCAGCCCATTTTTCCCAGTTCGATCAGATCTCCGATCGATAATATTGATTTCTTGTGTCTCCTAGAGCTTATTTATTTTATCCTTCTGTTGTGATTCTAGTTATTACCTATATAATTTAATTTGTATTAAAATAAAGTCCAGCACATGATTAAACATTTAGTTAGTATAAGTGCAGTGCATGATCATTGCACCATCGTACCGCATCTTTGATTGTCCGGATTGTTAAAGGGCACATAAATTGTACGTATTTAATGTTTCAATATTTTTAAGAAAGTGCGTATACATATGTATAGCTAAGGGCTAACCTCGTGCCTGGCTTGTCATAGCTGCCTTTTATCTTCAATAAAACCACTGTTTATTTCCACATCTCTGAAGTGAGGCGTCCCCGTCCTGCTACCTCACATAAATATAATACAATACAATATTCTTTATTGCACCACACAAAAAAAAAGAAGTACAGAAACAGATTTAACAAAGTAAATAATGGTAACAACAGGCGGTTTTATCGCTATCCCATCCCACCTGCACTGCACTGCAGCTGCACTGTCCCATCTGTACCTCGCAGCACTCACTGGATTTTCTTCATCATCTGCTTTCCCACTACTACTACCTCAGATGAGAAATGTTTATCTATATCCAGTGACATGTTATTGTAGTGATTTATTTGTGTGTTTATCACAGATATTTGTTCCTGAGTTATGGATGTTTTCTATGTATTTAAGTATTTATCCATATTTATCTATTATATATATCGTCATCTAGTACCCATAACACAAGCCTTATTGAGCTTACCGTGGGCCTAGTTCGATTTGTGTAAGATTGTCCTATAATATTTATTTATTTATTTATTTATTTATGTAGCCATACGGCAAATAAATAATCGCTATTAAGCGATCTCTACCATACAACCTTATTAAACAATTAGCGAGTTAAGAGAAGCTATATACCGTCGTGTTGCGTATCTTCGCCTGTGCTACCTATGTTCGCCTATTTTTACATAAATTGACTTTAACAAAATGTTTCTAGTGCAAGCCTTACACAAAACTACTAAATACAAAGTATTTTTTACGGGTGTCAACATTCTTCGAACGATCTGTGGCTAACTTCATATAGTTGACATTCAGTGAGGTTTTTGCGCGACACCGACCACACGTTTTTTAAAGCCAGTGTTTTAACTTCAGTTTTAAACAGTGATACAGGCCAGGTAATGTTAAACTTTTTACATGATTATTTACTATTTCTTTTTAATATGTAACTATTATTTAATGGCTAGCTTATGTTTAGAAGTCACAATTGGATAAAACATTGGTGAGGGTATTTGGCGGCCATCTTATTACCGAACTTCGCCTACCCCTAGGGTTGTCAATTTTATTGTACCACCTTAATTGGCGAGTGACATTACTTGTTTCCAAATGTACATATTTTCTTATGTTTGGTTTTTCGGAAATGGGATTAGCGATTTGGAGGAAAGTTAGTAAGCTATGCCCTAAAGATATATGTAGATGTACCCAGTAGTACTAGTAGTATTAGGCGTGTTGTGGGTTGTGTATGTGAAGTATCAGCAACCGGCTTTGTAGGCGCTGGTGCTCCGGCAATTACTTCCCACACTCTCACTAGTGGCTCCAAGAAGTTGTGGTGCATGCAGCGGCCACACCCCGGTAAACCGCGTCGGTTCGCGGACTAAACTGGTGAGGGGAGCCTGCCTGGGCAGGTTTTATAGCGGAACCCTCCCGCTTTATATGCATAATGTTTATCCCGGTGGGGAAGGCAACTCAACGCAGATATGTAACCGAGCTTGGCGGATTCGGCGGGATAACAAGGCAAGGTGGATGGCCTAGGGCGATGATAGAGGGCGTAGCTATCATCGGCCAGACACATCATCTGACCCCATCTCTGGTCGTATCGGTTCCCCGTTCCAATGGGTTAAGATGGGTGATGACGAGTGTGTGCTCTTGCGTTTGCGCGCGCGTTTGGGCACCCGAATATCTCCTGCGCACCTGACTGCTTCCGAATTTGGACTCCGATAGTGCTTAAAGTCCTGTGGCGATTGGCTGAAGTAGAGAGGTCTGGTCCGGTGCAGACTGGGCTTTGTCTGATGCCTGCACATAGGCGGCTCCAGGGGTGTTTTACACCGTGGTCGTTTTCGCTCTGCGTTGGGGTGACAGAGAGAATCCGGCAGCATCTGGGGTGACAAAGCAGCCCTGTTTAGGGAGGCACTGCTTTCCCCGCTCAGCCGGGGAGGGGGCTAGAAAAGGTGCCCTAAGAAAATGCTCACCCTACACCGTTATGATGGTAGCAACCGCGGCTGCCTCAGCATCTTTCAATTCGCGGTCGACGCAACAAGAAGACATGCAACACAAGACCACTTAATATGACATTTGGCGCGTGGAACGTTCGAACACTCCTTGACCGCGAAGTCAACGTTTGTCCCGAAAGAAAAACCGCAGTCGTGGCTCGGGAGCTTCAGCGCTATAATATAGATGTGGCTGCCCTCAGTGAAACACACCTAGCCGATGAAGGGCAACTGGTGGAGCATGGAGGCGGGTATACCTTTTTCTGGAAAGGCCTTACCTCGTCCGAGCCACGACGGTCGGGCGTTGGATTCGCGATCAAGAATCAATTAATAAAACAATTACCGGAGTGTCCAGTCCACATCTCTGACCGCGTTCCCACACTGCGCCTGCATTTGGATAGTGACAACTACCTTAACGTCATCAGCGTCTATGCTCCTACGCTGGATAAATCTGATGACGTCAAGGATCGCTTCTATGAGGAATTGGCACGTTGCATTGGTGCAGTAAATCCCAGGGAGCAGATACTTTTACTGGGGGATTTCAATGCCAGGGTAGGACGTGATTATGCACCCGTGTCATGCGGGGCGCTCATTGTTGGACCGACCATAGGCTTGTAGTTACGAAGTTACGTCTTCGCCATCGTCGCCCTCGTAGATCTGGTAGACCAAAGCCTGCTGCTTAGACGTGGAAAGGCTTAATGATCTCGAGACGAGGCAGACGTACGCTGAAACCTTGGACGCTGCAATACTGCTATTAAATAGGGACACGTGTGACGTTGACGCTCTCTGGGGAGCTCTATCATCCCACATATTGGACTCGGCCAAATCCACATTGGGTTTCAGAACCCGGAGACATGAGGATTGGTTTGACGAGAATGATGGACTTTTGACCAGGGCGATTGACAAACATCGACGTCTCATGCAGCAGCATAGCAGAACATGACAAGGTGCAAGCACCGCGGAGATAAAGCAGAGTAACCTAAGACTACGTAAACTATCTAGGGAGACAAAGGACAAGTGGTGGCGGGATAAGGCTCGTCACATGCAATCGCTCGTTGATACTAACCAGCTCGGGGAGTTTTACAAGGAAGTCAGAAACCTTGTATGTACTAAACCTCTCACAAAAGTGCCTCTCAAGCCTTGTAATGGCGAAGGCCTTCTCAAGAGTAAGGAGGAAGTACTAAATCGTTGGGCAGAGCACTTCAATACACTGCTAAATGTGGATCGGTCAGCTGACATGGACCACATTCGTTCAATACCTCAACTTCCCATCGCAGCCGAGCTGGATGAGCCATTGTTATGTGGTGAGGTTATCCTTGCCATTAAACAACAGAAAAACAAGCATGCGACAGGCATCGACTTTATACCTGGGGAACTGATTAAATACGGCGGTGAGGAATTGCATTCGGCTATATGGCGTCTTTTTGTTCTTATATGGGAGAAAGACCTCATTCCTCACGATTTCAAAGTTTCTCGTATCAAGGCGCTGTATAAAAACAAAGGCGACCGTTCTGATTGCAATTCTTACCGCAGTATTTCGTTATTATCAGTCCCGGGAAAAGTCTTTGCCAGAGTTCTGTTAAACCGTCTTTTGGAACTATCCGAAAAAATACTACCGGAAACCCAGTTTGGCTTCCGACCCGATCGAGGCACCTGCGAAGCAATCTTCTCAGTCCGTCAACTGCAAGAGAAAAGCCGAGAGCAGGGTCGTCAACTGTATCTTTGTTTTGTTGACCTTGAGAAAGCTTTCGACAGTGTGCCTCGAGAAGCCCTTTGGGTGGTCCTGGGTAAAGTTGGATGTACGGAGAAGTTTGTAAGACTTGTAAAACTCCTGCATGACAACATGGAGTGCTTTGTCGCCATCGACGATGAACAGTCGGATTTCTTTCCAGTCACCTGCGGAGTGAAGCAAGGTTGTGTCTTGGCCCCCACCTTGTTTGCGTTGTACTTTGCAGTCGTGGTGCGAGAAGTCTTGCAAACGTCTCCCGAAGGTGTCCGTATCCGCTTTCGCACGGACGGTAGTATTTTTAATCTGGCGAGGTTCAAATCTCGCACAAAAGTCTCGTGTGCATTGATCACAGAGATTATGTATGCGGACGACTTGTGTTTTGTGGCTGAATCCCCAAAAGGCTTGCAACAGCTTATGTCCGATTTCGACGCGTCTTGCCAGAGATTTGGGCTTAAGATCAGTGTCAAGAAGACTGAGGTAATGTGTCTGGACATTCTCAGTCAAGAGGCACTGGTCTTTAAACTCGGTGAGGACCAGCTGAAGCAAGTCGACAAGTTTCGTTACCTGAGGAGCACGTTAACTTCCAAATGCGACCTAGATTCGGAAATCAACAACAGAATCGGAGCTGCAGCTGCAGCTTTTGGTAGGCTCGATTCCAAGGTCTTCAGTTCACACGATCTGAAGCTGTCCACCAAAATCTCTGTCTATGTGGTGGTTGTGCTGCCCAATATTCTGTATTCTTCAGAAACGTGGAAAGTTTATCGCCGGCATATCCGCATGTTGGATCGATTCCACCTCAGATGCCTGCGTAAGATATTAAAGATCCGATGGTTTGATAAAATTCGTAACACCGAAGTTTTGCGCAGAGCAGATGTAGGTGGTATTGAGGTTTACCTTATGCGCCGTCAGCTCAGGTGGTGTTGCTAAGCACATCTTCTACTCGGAACTTGAGGAGGGTAAGCGGAAACAAGGCGGTCAACTACTCAGGTACAAAGATGTGCTTAAGCGACATATGAGGAAATGCGGAATAGAGCCCTCACAATGGGAGCGGCAAGCAGCCATACGTTCAAAGTGGAGGGCTACCATAAACGAGGTAGTCAACAAGTTTGGGTCCCAGCGGCGCGTTCAGCTTGATGCTAAACGCGATGAGATCAAGTCGCGACCACCTGCGGCGATAACTTATAACTATGTCAACGGTGTGCTCGCATGCCCGCAATGTTTGCGTACCTTTGGTAACAAGATTAGCTACGTTAGCCACATGCGAGCTCATCTGAGACGACATCGGAGATGACAGCAGTCGCCGTGACCGAAACTGGTTATGGAGCTTATTATTATTATTAGTACTAGTAGGTACGTGGTATGAAGAAGGGACTCTTAGAAGGTAATCATTGTACGGTTGTACGGTCTCACTTTGAAAAGGTAATTATGTGTAGAAGCCAAAGGTTGATTTGATCTCAATTACGAAAATACTGATAAGCGAAAAGAGATACGTTTTTTTGTGTATGTAATAAACATTTATTTAAATCATTTTTTTTCTTATAAACCATTACTCTCCTTTATTTGACATGTTGGTTAATTTTTGGCAGCCCTAGCATCTTTTTAGAAAATGTATGTAAACAGCTTCAGACTGTTACCAATCTTCGCCTACTACACATTTTTTTTAAAATGTGCCTAGTCTGGTGTAGTTAAGGTTCATATTATATTAACACGTTCCAGTGAGATAAGACTTGATAGGTGTAAGTCCCAGAAAAGTTTATAATTAGTGGTAAGGCATGCCATAGGCGAAGATTGGAGAAAACACCCAAACTTCGCCTATTGCCTTCGGGGCCATTTATTGCCAAGTTACCCAATGAAATTCAAAGCTTTAATGGTATATACTGATAGTCGGGAGTACTAAAATACGTTTTTTGGCCATAAAGGACTAAAATGCTTTCAAATTTGAATTTTTTTTTGGGAAATGTGTCAAAATCCAGCCGAAGATACGGAACTCGACGGTAATCATTGAAGCGGTCAAATGCAAATTCCCCGCAAAAAAATAAAAAATATATAATACCTATTCAGATAGGAGGATATACATATAATACTATATAAGTGTATGAAAATACATACGTCAATACATAGACAACGACTGTAATTCAGGAACAAAATTCGTTCACATCACAGCCCTTTTCGGAATTCAAACCTAAGGGCCCATTTACACATTGATAAGTGTTAAGTGCGAGTTCATACATTTGTTACTAAACAAAAGAAGAAAATGTATGGACTCGCACTTAACACTAATCAATGAATGGGCCTTAAGTCGGAAATAGAAGCATATTTGTATAATAACATATTAAAGTCCCAACTACCTGTCCCCACATCACAATCCCGTAAACAACATCCCGCACCGCGTAAACATGTTTTCACTCAACGTATCCAAGATGTTATATAAAAATTGTTATTCCCCGAAACAAGGACTCTGGCTTGCAGCCAATTTGTGAACGGCTTAGTCCAGTGGGGGGTTGGGGGGTAAGTGAATTTGGGGCATAAATGTGGACATCTTCGGGAGACTTTGTTGGTAGTAAATTGAGGAATTAAGGCCAGCCAGAATGGGATTTGGTTACTTGCGTTTATCTGGATTCAGGTGGTCTGTTTTAATGGGGTAGAATTAAATTAGGGAGGCAATAAAATTATAGATCAGATTCTGACTTACTGTTTTTAGGCATTTGATATGCTAGGTATTACAGTTTTGATATTCAGGACTTGGATAAATAAATCAATAACGATTATATATATCCCATCTAAATATATATACCTACTTACGAAAAATAATAGCTGCATAGTTTTAAATCGTCAGGAAAGTAAGTTTATTATTAATTTACTTGATCTCTTTTGGTAAACGACTAATTCATTATTTTATTAACTCTTACGTATTATCAAAAGTGTGGTGGAAAAACACAGTGCAGTACCTACTTTGGCATATACATAACTTGAAAACGATGGGATTTAAATTCTTAACAAAATCTAATATTTTGAAACTTTTTTTTACCACAGATTTTGCCAAATCTGTACAATTTCATAAATATGAGGTAAAATATAAATATGAAGTGCTTCCGATACATTATTATTAACCTTAACTTTTAATACAAGAGAGTAAACATTTGTCACAGAAATCTGAGGCAATATCTTAGCTGTCATTAGGCCCAAATGTTACGAAAGATAGCCAACACTCAGACAGATTGGACATTTATCCGAAAATGACGCAGTGGATTCCTAATTGACTCTTTAAAAGAAAACCTTTTATAACCGGCTTTTATTCGGCTACCTACAGATAAAGATTTTTTTGTGTTTTTTCATTGTACGCGCATAATCTAAAATGACAAAACATTTTTTGTTTTATTTAATTTGACGCTCCCTGTCATATCAAATGGTTAAGAAAAGTTTTTTTTTTAGCTATTTCCAAAGTACCTACCTATAAAATAAAAAATTAAAATTATTTATTTCAGATCAAAGATCCATAATATGTTAGTACTTATACTCTAGACTTAATAACTATGTTAGTTTGAGCATACAAATAGTTGTCCGATTCGAGTAAGTTTTTCGTGTTAGTTTACATAGTGTTCCACTGCTGGGCAGAGGCCTTCTTTTACTCCACTCGATTCTATTAGCTGATTGTAAAAAACACTTAAAATTTAATATATTTAAAATTAAAATGGTATATATTGCGCCAGTATTGGAGACTTGTCGCACCGGTTAACCGGATTCAGCAACATGACCGGTCGTGACGTAATTTATGGCCTAACCGGGTATTCGAACAGCCTACCTACCTAAGGCCTCCCAGGTTCCATTTTTGGCCGGAACAGGGATATTCACGATTCTACCGAGACTGGCTCATTAATAACATGACCTGGTAAAATTAGTTGAAAATTTGGTAAGAATATGTACCGGAAACCTGCCCCTAATCTATTTATTCATGCAAATATGTAGTACTAGCGACCCATCTCGGCTTTTGCTTTACACGGGACCTTTTTGTAGACCTTTTTAAGGTGTACAATACTGTAGTACATTATTTTGATCTATCTCGTAGGGTTCGGTCAGCGTTTGCAATGTAAGCGCAAAAAATGTGTTTATTTACGACATTCCATTAGAAACCTCTAAAATTATCAGTGTTTCTCTACTAAATTATACATGTACTAGCCTTTTCCCGCGGCTTCGCCCGAGTACTATAAGTACTCAAAAAGGATACGATACCCATGTTGATTTTCAGACTTTTTGACCACATTTACCCCTTTTGGGGGTTGAATTTTAAAAAAAACCTGTAACACTTGTTTACTCATTTATCGTTAGGAATACTCCTGTGAAGTTTCGATTAAAATAGTCTAACAAATCTTGATTCGCCATACAAACTTTGGACCCCCATTTTACCCCCTTAGGGGGTGAATTTTGAAAAATCCTTTCTTAGTGCATCCCTAGACCTTATAAGGAACCTACGTGCCAAATTTGGAATCTCTAGAACCAGCGGTTTGGGCTGTGCGTTGATATGTCAGTCAATCAGTCAGTCAGTCAGTCAGTCAGTCAGTCAGTCAGTTTCTTATTTTATATATTTAGTACATGTATTATACATATAGACCTTCCTCTCAAATCATTCCAGCTACCGTAAAATGGGGCTAATTGGTTAAATTTTTGGACTAAAACATAAATAACTTCATATTTTACTTACTTATCAATAGTTTTTATATTTTCGACAGATAAAAGGCACACTGCTTCGTCATTCTGCATTGCACACATGTATAAATTGTTAACACAGAACGAGTAATTATTTTTCAAAGAGGTGTCCCAAATTACCTCGTAGTTGGGGTTTTATGGAAATCGAGGGGTTATGACCTGATTTTGCTTACATTTTGAAGCCTGTGTTAGTCTAAACATAACTATCTCTATTTGGGACGCTTCAAGAACAACTGCTGGAAGCAATAAAAGTAAAATAACCATAATTTTTGGAGTTTTTTGGGATAAAAAAAATCGCAAAGTTTTACTATTCAAACAAGATTTACTGAAGTGCTATCTTTCCTGTTAAACACTTTTATGGGAGCTTAATTACATAAATATTGAGTACTTTTCTACGTTAAAACAAAAATAATACGTTTCTAAAACCATAAGAGGTATTAAATACCAGTCTTAAAAAAATAATAATATTTGCTTTAATAAGCACTACAATGTTAATTATTTAGACAGACTAGATAAGTGATTAAGGGCGGAGCCAGCTGCCACCTCGGTCATAGCATGCGCCAGTGCTTCTGGTGAATATTTAAAACTATTGATTCTATTAACGACTGCAATCTACTTCAAAATGATGTAAACGTATTTCTTGAATATTGTTCAAAGAATAAACTACAATTGGCAAGTGACAAGTGCTCACAAATTACCTTTACAAAAAATAAAAAAGGGTTATTAATTTTAAATATAAAATGGTTAGTGAGTACTTCAACGATACGGGACCTTGGAATCATATTTGATAATAAGCTTCATTTCAACTTTCACATAGAACGCATTATCTCTAAAGCGTACCAAATGCTTGGTTTTATTCTGAGGACTGCAAAAGTTTTTAAAAAACCCTCGAGTTATCTACTGTTGTATAAATCGCTGGTTAGACCGCATCTATAATATGGTACAGTGATCTGATAGACGATTGACAGGGAAACGCTTGTCGTACATTAAACTGTTACACCATAATAAGTTATTTTCTTTAGAGACGAGACGTAAATGCTGTGACGCAATTACTTTGTACAATATATGCAGAGGTAATTTTAATAGTATGAAGCTCCTGCAGCAAATCCGGTTCAGGGTCCCTGCTCGAGTTACCTCGCGCACTAAGACTGTCTTTTCGGTCCGTACCGCTTCAACCAACGCTGGTTTACGCGCCCCCTTACATCGTATTTGTAACACCTATAATAAAGAATTTACCTCTATCGATATATTTAATGTTAAAAGGCCTAAATTTCGGGATCAAATACTTAATATTCTTAAAAGCCAACCCTGTGACTGCTAATATTGTATCGTCATTGTCACTAGTGCTTAGTATGTGTTGTTATACTTATTAATTGTATATAGCTTATTAGTTGCTCATGTTCAAATGCTTATACTTGCCAGTTACTTGCCTAGTTAAGTCCGTGTATGTTACAGTATGTTTTTAGTGAGAACGCCTAAGGAAGGTGTGTTTATCTCTATTTTTTTACTATTGAATGTAATTCTTATTGTCGCATGCTTCTGTTGTTTCTCCAATAAA
This sequence comes from Pammene aurita, assembly GCA_947086415.1. Taxonomy (NCBI): domain Eukaryota; kingdom Metazoa; phylum Arthropoda; class Insecta; order Lepidoptera; family Tortricidae; genus Pammene; species Pammene aurita. Next base: position 17,770,212 of record OX352315.1, read on the forward strand.
GAAAAATAAATAAAATAAATATTGTGTATAAGTATATGGAAGATATTTTTCCTTTCGGCAATTCCGGAAGGTACGTTTGTAACTTCGCACTATCGTCCTGTTGAGAAAAAATATGGACAACCTACATTTATAGAAATCTATGTAGGGGATATTTGGTACTAGAAACTAAATAACCCCAAAAATCGTACCAAATAGTCCCAATTAAGAAAATTGACGATATATAATTAAAATTAAACGGCTAAAAATGTTTGCCATAGCTTAAAAAACTCCCGAGAATATACACTTTTAGGTATTTATAACAAAAACAAGCGTACCCTAGCACCAACGGACATCTAAAGAAAAGTAGGACGATGATATTTGGAACCAATTTTCTTCCGTCACACTTTTTATTTTTTCTACGCGCAAATTCGTAATTGTCGGCGTCACTGCAACTACTAACCAACTTCACATTAAACACAGGGTTGTCTGACGAAGGTTTGCGCATCTACTAGCCACATTAAAAAATAAATGGACTTAAAACTTATATTTTTTTATTCCACATAGCCTCATGGTCCTTAAATAGCCCCAGTTTACGGTATTAAAAAAAACCGCATCAAAAACCGTTGCGTAGTTTTAAAAATCTAAGCATACATAGGGACAGACAGCGGAAAGTGACTTTGTTTTATACTATGTAGTGATGATGATATGCGAGTAAGGCGATGAAGTTCAAGAAGATATTTATTTTGTTTTTACTCGTAAGAATTCACACGACGAGGGGCCAGAGTTTCGTTGGTCAGAAGATTACACTCACTACGACAAGCAATCGGGAACATGCATCTAGGATCAGATGCATGTAGGCTACGTCCGTAACCACATACACACATCGCTTGGTTGCTTAGCTTTGAGCTGCAGACGTTATAACCTCAGTTAGATCATGGAACTAATCCTTAACATAACATAACATAAATACTCTGTATTGCACACCTCAAAATTAAGAAACACATAAGATACAAGTTACAAACAGTAAAACAATTGGCCGTCTTATCGCTGAAAAGCGATCTCTTCCAGACAACCTTTGGAAAGCGGAAACCATGTGGATTATGTGTATAATGTGTTAAATTAATGATAAACCACGCATATTTACCACGCAGACACTGAAAATATGCGTTTCCAATTTGTCAATGAAAATTTCTTTTCATCACACTTGGTCCTAAATTTGTTATGAAGTTCATGTCAAATATAAATATATACATATGCGGATGCGGTCAGGGCTTACTTTTATTGGTCGAATACAATGGAACCTTTTGATGTAGACTGTCACATATGTTGAAAATTGCTTAAAATTAATACGACTCGTTAGAATGATAATGTTTTTGTATTGCAATGTTATTTTGACTCCAAATAGTTTTGATAAAATTATGGTACGACTCCGGCGTATAAATATAATTAAATCATATACAAGATATCTCTATACTCCGCTTAGCGCGTTCTTTCTTTGAAACCTAAGCTGTCAAAAAGAAGGGGTGCGGGAGGGGGTGCGCAATGCTAGACAGGGAACGCGCCATTGTTCCGTGGGGCGTAAGAGACAGTCAGACATTAATGGTTGCCATGGATACGTACTAAGTCTACTGTCACTTAATATAATAAATTAGTGTCTCACTATAGGGTGAAATTACTTCGAGCGTGGCAGCGGGGGTCGCCCGGCTATGCGGGGTCTTGGGTTATTAGTCTGAATTAAATACACTACACCTACTCATTGCTATTTCCTTCAACATAAGTTTTGAGAACACAGGGTATTTCTGAACGAGGTTCTTATTAGTCAATGGAGGATGATATTTACGGGAACTAGACACACAAAGGAAACTGGATATTCCGTAGGTTCCAAATGTACGATTATTCCGAATTGTACTGTCTCAGGTCGGAAATTAACTTCTATAACAGACTACAAAGGACTTCTAATTACAGCTAAATATTTACTAGAAGGTAAATCCTTCGTGGTATGTATAAAAAATATATGAACTCAAGAAGCAAAGTTACCTTTGTAACTTTCTCGTGTGTTGTGTTGTTTTCGTGTGTGGTGGCTACCACCAAAAATAGTATAAATGACTCAATAACTCTCACAACTCTTGACACATTTTTACAAAATAAAACACGTAATACATTTTAACATCATCCACTATTTTTCAAACCACGTTTAAAATTCAAATTTCGTTACTAGTTGTAAAGCATTTGCTAGTTGTAAAGCAAATATTATTTTCTTACGTGACGTTGCCCCGCCTGTGCCTGCCCTTTAGAAATTATGTCTAATCATGCTAAATCGAAAAAAAAAACATTTATCTGACAGGTAGCAGAATTTGGCGCTACTTTAAGTAAAACGTTATCGCTATTAAAGGTCTCTCTAGAAACTCACTACGCGCGACATGTTTCGGAGAGCTTAGGTCTCCATCCTCAAATACTAAGATATACCTATTTATGTAGTGTTAGTGTGTCTCACAAAAGTTTTAATGGTTTTTATGTACAATAAAATAGAAATCAAATAAGTATATTACTTAGTCAAATATTCAGTCTCCCTATATTCTTATTTACGAAAACAAAATCAATAAATTGTTCACTTCTCCCACTCACGTATTACGTAATAACAAAAATAACTGAACCACGATGAATAGAACTGCCAACGTCAGCAAAAAATATGAGTACAAGAGGTATATCGATTAGCGACCAGCTGACGGTTTTTATTAAACCGGGCCCGGTTATAAATTACCCGGCCGGGTACCCGGGTCCACTTTTCAGTATTTTTATGGCCGTTTTATTGTGCCACTGACCCGGATAATCCGGTAAACAATGCTTTATAAATATTTACACGTCGTTTTGTTTAGTTTTTTTTGTGAATCGTGCTTAATTTAAAATGTTATATTTATTCATACAATTTATCATTCCGTGTTTTGGACGCTTTTCTGGAGAATCTGGCAAATAAAAGTAAAATAATTTTATTTTATAGTTGAGGAACAAATCAATGCACTTATATTGTCAAAAAAACTACCACCTTCAATTACAAAAATAGATGATATTCGTAAATCTACCTAAAAAACATCAAAAACAGGTTATGGATGACCAAGTACAAAAGAAAAGAAAAATAAATTAAAAATGAATATTGTTACGCAAATCTGACTGCTGCACATAAAATACACAAAATGTTTACAATGGCTTTTACCGTGATGCTTAAGCACATATTTGTACATGTTAGGGCTATTTTCCCATAATTCGTCTTATCGAGCGTGTGAACACTCGGTTAAACTGGTAAATATTGAATATTGATACATTTACACGCCGTTTTATTAACCGATCGAATAAAATGAGCCAAATTTCTACGTATTGGCTTGGGAAAACATTCTTTTGTATGTACGGGTGCCCTCCGTCCGTCAGATGTCTGTCTGGCTGTTCACTCCTAGGGCATGCAATACCATTGCAATACCATTGCATGCCCTATTCACGATTACATGTCGCATTTTTCAACCAATTATCAGGAAATTTTGTGAGCAAGACCCCTAATATTTTTGTCGATAAAAGGACCAAAGCGCTGCTACTAGTAACCAATTGTTTGTTTATGACATATGAGGCCAATCGCCTGATGGCAAGCAATTACTGCCGCCCATGGACGCCCGCAACACCAGAGGGTCACAAGCGCGTTGCCGGCCTTTAATATGGGAGTACGCTCTTTTACAATGCATTCCACATTTATGCTGTGCGAGGCAGGAGGAGTTTCTGGAAAAACGCACAGTTGAGGACTGCCAACCATCTAAGTGGTGAGGATGGAAATGTTGTCGCGTAGGACGATGGCGGAAAGAGGCGGCAGGGATTAATCCGAACAATTCCTCGGAGCACACTCCTTTATAGAGGCGAAAGAAGATGCAGAGCAAGGCTACATCTCTACGCAGCGCCAAGGAGTCAAGCCGATCTGTAAAATCCTGGCAGCTCACAATTCGAGTCGCTCTCCGTTGGATGTGGTCCAGAGGGAGAAGTTGGTACTGATTGGGTTGCTCCCGCCCACAGATGATATCAGTATTCCATATGGTTATATATAAGCAGATTGTGCATTGCAGGGTAAGAGAATATTATGAATGAGAGTTAAAGACTTAGGACAAAGTTGAAAGTTTTATACCTATTCAATATTCCAATAGGTACCTTACCTACGTCCAAATCTTCCCAGGTCATAATAAGCTATTAGAAAGAAAGAAACATAACAAGAACAGAATGATCTGATTAACCAAACGTCAATGTGGAAAGGTAATGGTTTGGTAAGTATTCAATATAAATTGAAAAGGACTTTTATCAAAAATCTCCTGTTTTCCACAACAGGCTTCTCGAATTTATTACATTAATGTACACTTTGCATACTAAAGGAATAACACGGATACAAACTTTATAATCTGTCAATTAAAAGGTATATATAAAAAATAATTTCTAAACGTTATTTATGGTATTCAATAAGAACATCGTTAACGATGGTCTTATGGATTTACATACAATATTATGTATAACCTCCTACCCGAGCACCGGCACAATCCACCGCAAGATTGAGGTTAGGTACTAAATTGTATATAGGCAGCAGTTTGCAAAGCGTTCGTAGAACTCAATTATTACTGGCTTGCCTATTTTGAGCACTAGTAGAAACGTATTGTATACAACAGTGACATAATTAAGCTTTTTAATCTCATACCTTACTTAGGGTAATTTAGGATAAATTACCTACTCGTTTTACTCTGGTTTCTCCCTACCAAAAACATATAGAACTTTTGACGTTACAAAACCTTTTAATATATCGTCCTCGCAAGGACCTTATGTCTTACGTATTAAGGGTCATTATTACGTTGCTGTTCACTGAATAGCCCTAAACGTGACACGCCTAATAAAAAGCTCGTGTCGCACTTCCTGTAATCATCTCTGAAAGGTTTCCTAATATTTTTCGTAATTATATTGCTTGGGATTCTTAGACTCCTTAAGGTCCCTTTTTTCGTAAAGAGTTTATAAAATAAAATAAAAAACCGGTCAAGTGCGAGTCGGACTCGCGCACAAAGGGTTTTGTACCATTATCTATAAAAACGGCAAAAAAATATGTCTGTTGTATGGGAGTCCCGGACCCGGGGTATGTCCTTAAACTACGTCCGGACCTGGGTATGTCCTTAAACTACGCCAAAAAGAGAGGTATGGGCACTGCGAATGGCATCTCGCTAAGTGTGGTAGGGCACGTTCAGCGAATGTCATCGCTTAAATCTGGAGCAGAGCCCGACTGGGGAAGTACCTCCACCTTACAGAAAACCACAGCCAAATAGCACTAGACCCTACTCATAGTGTTGTGTTCCTGCTGGTGAGTAAGGTTGCCAAAGAGCTCAAAGAGGACCCAGTGTGTTGACGATGAGGGACCTTCTTGTTCCTTTAGTCGTCAACACAGTGAATCCTCCTTTTTGTAAAGGGTCGGCAACGCGCATGTGACTCCTTTGGAGTTGCAGGCGTCCATAGGTTACGGTGGCTGCTTACCATCAGGCGGGCCGTATGCTTGTTTGCCACCGTCGTAGTATAAAAAAAAAAAAAAAAAAAAAAGTCCCCTAAAATATTTATTTTATTCTATTTTTAGCATTTGTTGTTATAGCGGCAAAAGAAATACATCATCTGTGAAAATGTCAACTGTCCAACTATCACGGTTCATGAGATACAGCCTGGTGACAGATAAAAATGGCAAAAAATCATGTCTGTTGCTTGGGAGCCCACTTAAATGTTTATTTTATTCTATTTTTAGCATTTGTTGTTATAGCGGTAAAAGAAATACATCATCTGTGAAAATGTCAACTGTCCAACTATCACGGTTCATGAGATACAGCCTGGTGACAGATAAAAATGGCAAAAAAATTATGTCTGTTGCTTGGGAGCCCCCTTAAATGTTTATTTGTGACGTTATCATGGTTAGGGTACCACTTTGTCGCTTATGGATTCCGAGATATCACTGATTTTGTTAACCTTTAACTAACGACGTGGGTTCAGAGTAACACTCATGCTGAGGTGGTGTCTAACAGACGTCAAAAAAAAAATATATCATAAAAAAATTCATTTGCATTCTTCAGATACACAAGTTTTATATCAAATAAATAATCATTTTATCTATTTGAATAATAGATATTCATAAAAAAAACGTACAAATTTTAGAGTCCATTCGACACTTAAGTAAAAACACCAAAAAAAATTGGGTCATTATACCCAATTTTTTTCCAGTGACTTTTTTTCTTTAATTACTCAATGATTAAGAAACACAAAATCCTATATGTTAAGAAATGATCATTAGAGCGCTCAAGTGCAATAATTAATCATCAAAATAATATAAAATAAACTGTTACACGCTAAATATATATCGTGTTTTTTGTGCACTACTGAGAGGAAATTGTCAGAAGATACTATAAGTGATATTGGGAGGTTAAGGGCCCAAAGTTACAAAGTCGGCACGTGGAGACGAGCTGTGAGGCTAATTAGTAAAACAAAAGCCGTTAAGACTGTTATTGGAAAGAATTTTCTACATTTTAGCTCGTCACCAAGAGACGTGAAATACGTTAACACCGTGGTGGCGTCTGTAAGACGTCGATGATTGTTACGAATGTATGTGCGTTAGTTTCACTCCCAGCATCTCGAGGATGCTAGATCGGTTCAATTAGAGGATGACGACAGAAATAATGACACTGCGGGATGCGTTTTAACAGAAACATTCGACCGAAATATTTGTATGTGTTTAACAAATTTTTAGTACACGAACACCGTAGTGACGTCCGTGAGACGGCAATGACTCGGTTTAGGGCATAATGTGCACAAGTTTGACGGCCGGCATCGAAGGGATGCTAGATAATAACAAAAGAGGAAGGTACAAGAAACGAGAGCTTTTCACAATATACATTAAAAAAAATATTCTCGAAAGAAAATTCAGTACGTCTGTGAGACGTGCACATCGTCAGTTAAAGGTTAATCAACTCGAAAATAGTGAAAATTGGTTTTGATTAAAAATAGCTTCTACACACTGAAAATAATACGGTGTATTGATAAAAAGTTAAACGTTTCAACTAAAAGTAGGAAAAAAACACAGTCGAAGTTTACCGACTAGGGTACCACATTGTCGCTCATAAGCTTGAAGTAATATAGTAGTCGGAAAATGTAGTAACACGTGTTGTCTACATTTCAGTTTACTCCCATCCATTTGCTTGACAGTTCGTAACTCAGCTGCCCGTTACGTTCACTTAGCTTTATGTTATGTTACCCTTTTAACAATAGTGGTCAATAAGCAATAATTATTAAGACAAAGCAAAATTCTCTATTTTAATCTGGCCTAAATCAATCAACTAGATAAAAAATACATATTATATGTATGTATATTAATCAAAATTCATATTATGTTAGTTTATTCAATTGGATTGTTAAAAATAAATAAATAGATCACATAGGATAATAACATTATTTACAATTTTAAAGTGCGTCCAGACCGTCTAAATACGCCACGAATGTGCTGCTCGTCCGCTGTGCATGCGTTGCTCTAGCCGGAGAGCTAGCAACGGAAATCGGTTTGCTATTATATAGAGAAATGAAAATTTCTCTAGTTAGTGTGCCATACTATCCATTTTAATAATCCGTGCCTGGCAGATGCTTTGAATACTGATTAATTACATAAGAAAAACTTAAATATATATAAGGGGAGGGATATAAGTTAGTGACAAATCAAAACTTTTTAACAGAAAATATAGTTGACTTATATTTAACAAGCTTCCGAGGGACAACCGTATAGATAATCAGTTAATACTCGTACAAAGTCACCAATATCTCAATCAGACGTAAGAATTTAAATGACTTGGCGTCAGCACTTACGTACCCCTAGGTGCGAGGTTGAGTAGTGTAAATCATTTTCATAATAATGTTAAATGAAAATTATTACTTTAGTAAGTAATAATTTTATTATAATAAGTCTTAATAATAAGTTTGATCTCATTAGTCATAAGGCGACAATGTGGGACCCTAAGGAATGTTAAACTAACAAACTTGATCTAAATTAGTAAAGCTGACGAAAGCATATTTATTTTTATAAAATAAGTTATGTTATTGATTCATAATATTATTTGTATTAGATATATGCACTTGTAGTGCGGACACTATGTTAAATAATGAATGTAGAATTCTTATTTCTCTAAACTTATGAATAGCGACAATGTGGTACCCTAGATCACTTTACATACAAAAAATCATGTCAAAAGTCTAAACTTTGAAGTCACTTTTTGATAGAAAACTACATTACTTTTGTGTTAATTACACTTGATCGTTAGTTTTGTTCCTAAATTAACGTAAACTATGAGAATTAAAAATTATAATGTTGATTTTGTATATTTTTTATGTAAGTGTTGTTTTTTTTTGTTTCATTATTTAAAAAAAATATGCCTGTTTATGTAAATATGGTTGTTTCATTATTTTTATCATAAACCTTACCTACATCATATTCAGAAATCAACATAAGCCAGCTGAAAATCTCGATTTTGAGTTATATAAAATATGTTATTCAATCAAATACAAACATTGAAAACATTGAAAAAATAATCAACTCAGTTGGACTTGAACCAACATCGATACGCCTTACCGGGGCTCGATATCGCTTTACCAATTAAGCTATGGGTTCAGTTACCGAGCTGACGAAATTCTCAATGCCTTCAATCATCTTTTTGCATTTATTTTTACATCAACTTTATAGCAGCCGTAAGCGACATCTAGGTGCCAACCACTAGAGTTAGATACCCTTCTCGCCAACCCGTTTACAAGTGTCACAACGGAAATAACAGATGGCGCCTGCTATCAACTCATAATTATTTTACATGTTTTAAAGTGGGTATTCCATTCATACATTAGTATGTTATTACCAATTAAGCTATGGGTTCAGTTACCGAGCTGACGAAATTCTCAATGCCTTCAATCATCTTTTCTATAAAGTCGATGTAAAAATAAATGCAAAAAGATGATTGAAGGCATTGAGAATTTCGTCAGCTCGGTAACTGAACCCATAGCTTAATTGGTAAAGCGATATCGAGCCCCGGTAAGGCGTATCGATGTTGGTTCAAGTCCAACTGGGTTGATTATTTTTTCAATGTTTTCAATGTTTGTATTTGATTGAATAACATACTAATGTATGAATGGAATACCCACTTTAAAACATGTAAAATAATTATATAAAATATTTTATTTTTGATTCTTGACTCTACACCCTACGTGCATTATTATTTCTATAAAATGTAAAATGTTAGAGACAACATATGATTTGTCGAGTAATATAATGTATGTGGAACATTTTAAAACCGCTATCTCCATAACTTCAACCTATAACTATGTTTTTTAGGCTTTCAAACTTTAAACTCGAATATCTCAAAACAGTACAAAGATATGTTGAAACTTCAAAAATTTATTAAAAATAAAAATACTCAACATAGCGATCTCGTTCTTTTTGCATATGAAGGAGAATGTTTTGTACTATAAGGAGGTACCAATAACTCAATACCGACAATATATTACCTTTACCATGACAATGTCACATTTTATTCTGTTTTTTAGTATTTGTTGTTATAGTGGCAGAAATACCATCAATACCATCATCTGTGAAAATTTCAAATGTCTAACTATCACGGTTCATGGTGTCAGACATACAGACGGACAGCGGAGTCTTACTCAGGTCCCGTTTTTACCCTTTGGGTACGGAACGCTAAAAATAATACGTTTGCCAATATACATCCCACTGCTGGGCAAATGCCTCCTCTCATGCATGAAAGGAATCGGACTATAGTCTCCACGCTGGTCCAAAACAGGTTGGGAACTTCACTTGCGCTTTTTGATTTCTATATTTTCAGGACGGCTTAATATAGAATTATACTAAGTACTTACCTAAGGGCCCGTCCACATGTCCACGGTACGGCGCCGCCACCGCGAAACGGTGCGCCGTCGTACCGTGGATATGTGGACGGGCCCTAAGTCCCAAAAATCTTATTGGTACGAGACGGGGCTTAAATCCGAAACCTCCGCATCGAAAGTATCAGGTATTACTAGGGTCACCCGACGCCGTTTTATTTTGAATAGACGGCGGCTAAAAATGTCTTAACGTTGGTCCAAATGTGTATAATAATACCTCCGGAAATTAAGCAAGCTTCAAGTTACAAGTCGTTCGTACAGAAATTGAAGTCAAAACTTGCAAAAGATTCGCTTGTATTCTGATTGACAAGTTTTTTGGAGGATGTTGCATAACAAATGAATTATTATGTAGTAATACAGTTAATAATTTACCTATTGTAATTTAGTAATATATACCTAGGTTTATATTATAAGTTCTATGAAATTATTTCAAATACAGTGTCTAAATTCAATACGAGCAAAGATTTTTTTGAATACCACGACGGTGGCAAACAAACGGCCCGCCTGATGGTAAGCAGCTTCCGTAGCCTATGGACGCCAAAGCTATGAGCCATGTTTGCTTGAAATAAATATATATAATAAATAACCACAGTTTAAAGGTTCGCCCGTATTGGATTTAAACACTGTATTATAAGTAACTCTGTATTGATGTGTACAATGTATATTCTACGAATAAACGATTGAATTGAATTAAATTGTTACCAACGTTATGCTTTTATAATAAATTTTATTGTATTTGTTGAAACCCCACAATAATCGTTGTTTTTAACGGCATGACACGTAATTAACGCGGTTTTATCTCCAGCTGATCTATTCTTGCAGCTGCAGCCGGGTAACCGGTTAACCGGTTCAGCGGGTACCCGGGTATCCGGGTAATTAGGGGGCTATTAGCTGTCCATCACACGTCGTGAACGAGAAATGGGTTAGATTAGGAATTAAATAATGTTAAAAAAACGGTAAAGAATATCGGGTTCAGCTTTGTGTGGGGTTCTGCAGTCGTTGGTACTTTAGCAAAATAAAAATAAATTGTAATGAGTCACTCGGGGTCAACACAGTGAATCCTCCCTGTAAAGGGTCGGCAACGCGCATGTGACACCTCTGGAGTTGCAGGCGTCTATTGCCTACGGTAGCTACTTACCACCAGGCGGGCCGTATGCTTGTTTGCCACCGTCGTGGTATAAAAAAAAATTTCGCCTGTTAGGCCTTGATTGTGGGTATTCTATTGGACTAAGAGCTGGCTACGTCAGATATGAGGCAATAATGAGAGCAACAAAACCCGTCAGGTTAGATTGCTATATTATCCTTATTGCTAGATCCGGGCACCTGGCAGCTTTTAATGGGTGGAGGTCAGAGTGATAGAGTAGCAAAATTTTTGAATTGGAAAATAGTAATACCAAAATAGGTAAAAACTGCCGAAGTTGTCTCAGTTATAAAGAACAGGGCCTATATTTTTACATTAGAAGAAAACACATTGCGTATTATTAAGGAAACAAAAACAGTACGCAACAAACTGTGCATTACTTTATACGTCATTTGGCACTACTTTTCCCCCAACAGAAACTTTTGGCAGTGATATAATCTATTTTTATAATTTCTCATAATATTGCATCAAACCCAAAACTCTAGGATTGGTTTGCATACTATAACCTCCACCTTTTTACAGCTGCCAGATGGCCAGACCTAGAAATAAGGATAGTATAGCAAACTGACTAGAGGGGTTTCGTTGCTCTCATCAATGTGTCATATCTCCGTCTATATCGAAAGTCTTCGTAACGGGTTGAAACTTGAAACTATATCAAGTAAATTTCGACCTGCTCCTAAATTGCGTGACTGACCCGTAACTTACGAGAGCTTTATGACTATAATAAATAAAGGATGCGTTGCGAGGAATGTGTTTGTAGAATCACTTCATTTGTTTATCCTCGCACAGCGCAGCTTTAGTTCTTAAAAAACACATTCGTCGCAACGCATCCTCGCTCCACTCTGGTGGAAACGCAGCCTAAAACTTGCATCCAATCATTGGGGAATCATCTCCATACATTGCCTTACAAAAGGTGGAGTAGAAAATGTTTTAATGGTTATTGGTAGGCTATAGGGTGGTAATGCAAATAATAGATTTGGGACCTTGAGCGGGGGGGGGGAGCGCCATCTTGGTTTAAAGGTGCCAAAAGTCCGTTTTTGAACCTTGGCGCTTAAACGGTTATCAGTATGCCTAAAATTTCTATAGAACGTATGAAGAAGATAAAATTTTCTAAAATATTTCCATACACAATACATCTATAAGCCTTACAGATATAAAGATACAGGGGGTGAAAAAGTGTATATTTTCTTATATCATAAGAATTTTATTTCTGAGCTTCAAAGTTTTGTGCTTCGAGATAAGGAAATGAAGTCTCTACCACAGTTTTGTCATCTTCTAAAGATTCTTTTAAAAGATATTCAAAAGTTGAATTCACCCCTAGAGCGCTTATAAAGGGGGTGAAAGTAGTAAGTCTCACACACAAAATCAATGTTCTATTACTCATCATAAAATACTACTAGGCGTTGTCAGGTATAGCTATCGATCAATTCGGGTATAATGAATTTAGATTTGACAAAAAATATATATAGATGTGTTGTGTATAGAAATATAGTAGACAATTTTATCTTCTTCATACGTTCCATAGACACTTTAGGCATACTGATAACCGTTTAAGCGCCAATGTTCAAAAACGGACTTATGGCACGTTTAAACCAAGATGGCGGCTAACGCCCCCCCCCCTCAAGGTCTCAAATCTAATATTTTAATAACCACCCTATAGCTTACCAATAACCATTAAAACATTTCCTACTCCACCTTTTGTAAGGCAAATGATCCAATGATTGCGCTATAAAGTTTTTTTCACATTGTTAAAGTTAGCTTAATCATAAAGCTCTCGTAAGTTACGGGTCACTCACGCAATTTAGCTGGTTTGTACGTGTGTATTTTTTCAACAAGATGCTGAAAACTTACGAGTACTTTTCGGAATTCATATTTTACTCCTCCCAAAGAGTGATTACTTCGGAGACCAAAGAATTATCACCCAGGGGCCGTTTCAATCAAATCTTTTATTCAAAACGGAATCTGAGTGGGAGGCCGATTCGAAATATAGAATGCCAACTTTCGTTTTTTGCGCGTGCTTTCGTATCTTAACAATATCAAATCATGTTAAGATTTGGAACTTCGAACTGGATTTGGAGCTATTTTATAAAGTTTGGTTTTAATTGCAGGGGCACCTGCGCGTAGCTTTGCTACTAATGATAATGAATTTAGAGGCTTTGTGTGTTTAGTTGAGTAATCACCTAAAATACATAGTACAGTCACCATCAGATATATCGGAGCGGCCAAGATGGTCATAAATATCTGAACAAAGCCTCTATTGTCAAGGCTAAAAAGTGCACGTTCAGATATTTTTGAGTACCTTGGCCGCTCCGATATATTTGATGGCGACTGTACAATACATACAGTGTTGTACAGTCACATAATTAAACCGTGTAGGTATATTATGTTAGTGTCAAACTAGGTTTTTTAGCGTTCCGTACCTCGAAAGGAAAAAACGGAACCCTTATAGGATCACTTTGTTTTCCGTCCGTCCGTCCGTCCGCCCGTCCGTCCGCTCGTCCGTCTGTCCGTCCGTCTGTCAAGACCCTTTTTCTCAGGAACGCGTAGAGGTATTAAATTGAAATTCATATCAAATACTCAGTATAATGTTATTTGAAACGGGATATTTACCATGTATATTTGCGTTTACGAGCACCCCATATTTCGGCGCAGCTGCATGCACCATCATCACGGAGTAACACATAATATATATCCCATTTCAAATAATATTTATAATGTGAATGACCATGTGAGCTTGAATTCAAATACTCAGGTCTATAATACCTTTAAGCTGTAACAAAATCAAAGTTCTATGTCAACGCAATCAAAAGAAACAGCAATTTAAGCCGCATATTTACAGGTTTGTACGGAACCCTCGATGCGCGAGTCCGACTCGCACTTGGCCGTTTTTTTTATATATACCACGACGGTGGCAAACAAGCATGCGGCCCGCCTGATGGTAAGCAGTTACCGTAGCCTATGGACGCCTGCAACTTCAGCTGATTCACATGCGCATTTCCTACCCTTTAACCTATTGAAAGCCAGACAGAGAAGGAATAGGCCGTACCCCTGACGCAAGGCGATCGCGATTTTTTAAGCGAAATTGAACTTTATGGAGTCCCGCGTAAGTTCCTATTGCACTGGCGAAGATGTCGGCTGTAGCCGTCGTTGGCCTCCTTGGCAAGACTTTCTGATAGCCGACTGTGGGCATCAAACTTGTACACTTTTTTTTAAAAGAACCTCATACTGGTAGCCCTCTGGGAAAACCTCGGCAGCGTTCATTCTACCTATACAGCCGGTAGAGTGGGAGGAAATTCTTCTTAAACCGTAGAGCGCGCGACCCTTTAGGCTCCCGAGTTTAAGGATGAACACCTAAAACGGAATATTTAGATAAATAAACACTTCAGTAATTCGCAAATAATTACAAGCGCGTACCCTCTACTACATATTTTTAAAATATACTACTCTTTAATAAATATTCTGCATAAAAACAGACAAACGTAAAAGCCTCTAATCATTCAAACAAAAATAAACTTTAAAATCAAAAGGAAAAGGTTTAGATTCGTCAGTAAAGTGAATAGAAGTTAGGTGGTATTGCAAAGTGTCTGACGAATGCGCCCGAAATGTCCAACTATTCGGAGTTTAGAACTAAGAGGGAAGGAATTTTAATAAACAAGCTATTATACGGTTAAATTAATTTGGGAACACCTATCAATTGAGTCGTGGGGTATTTGTTTTTAACCGAGTTTAGGGAAAGGAGTTTGACATTGAAATATTGTCGATACGTTCCTTATAGTAGGCTCGAAAGTAGGTATTCTGTTTCAGACGCAGTAAGATAGGGGGACTGTAATGGAATTTCACATAACTTTTCAGGCCTGCAAAGTAACCTTGGCGCAAATATGGCGGCAGGTCTTACGATCGCTGTGTTTTTTCCTCGGTTCTTAATTGTGTCGAAAGTGATGAAAATAATTGAAGTTTACGGGTAGACGAGTACCTTTATAACATTTTTTTTTATTTCATTGCATTTTTAGAAAAACATTATACACACCTCGGCGTGAAAACGGATTCCTGGGCACGTATTCCTATCCGGCCTCGCTACGGCTTGGTATATAGCTACTTTGCCGGTAATCTCTGTTTTCCCGGCCTCTCTTGTAACGTAGTATTACAAAAAACTGTTCCTCTTGTCTGATCATCAGCGCTAAGTAAGTAAGGGTGTCTTTCCACCAGAGCTATGCTATGCAGCTATGCTGCGAAGATGTGTAAGCTACGCGTTTCCATTGGTTGGTGCTACGCGTTGATTGGTAGATTCAAACGCATCCATAGCATCTGGTGGAAAGGCACCCGAATTATTAAAACTATTTTATGTAATCGTGTCAATTTTCACATAAATAAGCGTTAGGTACTCAGATACTGACAGAAACGCAACTTAAAGCCTAAACGGTTGAAGGTGGAATCTCGAAATTCGAGACATTAAGTAGGTCTTTCATTAAATGTCATGGATGTCATAGTTATATCAACCCCTACAGAAGATAAAGAGGCAGATAAAAGTTGTGAATGAAATCGACACGGATAAAGTCACGGGAGAAGGCTAGTATATAATTAAGACTAAGTACCTACAGCAGGAAGCTATTTATTACAATTTAAAGAATAATTTATTTTAAACCTTAATGTTAATATAATTAAGCTTAAAAATACACGACAAAATAAATCCGTTATAATAAATCCAAAACCAAGCAAAGCTTTCAACTATTTAATAAGTCCATTAAAATCCCGTGAACATTCTCACCGTAGTTCGCGCACGTAACGCGCGAAATAGGGTGACCAAGTATTAACCGGATAAAATGTGTGTTGTTTCACAAGTGGTTCGTAATGAAGCGACCGTTGGTAGTAAAAACCCGGGAGAGTTGGCGCGACATGCGATAACAAGGTGGAAATACAACGTGTGAAATATAAGTCGTAACTCGGGAGTGGATAGGTGTGGTGCAAGGCATGGGAAAGTGTCTCCCACAATATTTTAAATTGGACTTTAGTAAGTCCGTGTATCGGTAGGTACTCCTACCGATACATAAAGTGAAATAAAAACTTAGCCTGAATAGTTTAATTTCATGTGGGAGCGACACAAGCGAAGATCCCATCAGACGGTAAGCGGTTACCGTAGCATATGAATGCTGGCAACTCCGGTGTTACTTGAACATTGCCAACCCTCTAAAAAATAAGCTAACGGACTATATTAAGAAACCTGTATCTGTGGTGGATCGTAAAATTTACTTTACAATATCGATGACCGATACTTTAATTACATTCCAATTTCGAACATCTTCTGGTATACCGTATTTCTCGAATCGGTGATTCCAGAAGATGTTTGAAATATTAATGTAATTAAGTATTCGTACTTATGACAATTTAGTTGACCATGATTTGAGTTCAAGTTGGCCATGGAGGGGCAATGGCCGCCAATGAATCTCATCACGTTGAGGAGTTATAGTATGTGTGTATGTAACTGTATATAATAATTAGGCATTAAAACACTCGTGTGATATTATCACAAAAATCACTTCGTTCGTTTTATAAAACCACACTTGTATTTTAATGTTGTTAATTACGTAGCAGTCACATAAACTACTATTATTAGTAAGAGACTTAGCTTTCATTAAAAATACACACATTTACAAGTGGATATTTAGTCCCATATACCTATCGCTCTACTCTCAGCTTATGCATCCGCTGCCCGCTCGTACCTTGCGCTCCCAGTACACCTGCGGACCGAACTTAATGCACTCCACAAGCGTCCGATACAGAGTGGACTGCGCGAGAAACGTTGAAATTACTCACTTGATTGGCTTTAAAATACTCTTTTTGAGACGTAAAAGCGGGTAGCAAATGTTATCTTAGAAAAAGCTTCATTTTAACTTACGATTTGAAATAATGTATTTAATAAAACACTATTTAAAACGGGTCACTCACGTTTAACAATTCGTGAGAGATACGGTTTAATTAGTTTTTTTATGTGAGTTTTATAGTTAAAAAAAATATTTTTTTTAGTATTTTTTTTTAAATTTTGAATGAGCTGAAATTTTGCATATTTGTTAAAGACCGGTGATAATTTGAGGGTTCAATATCCAAATTCGTGTCTTCTTTTACGTAAGTTCCGTTAAATCCTACTAAATATATTAAAAGCTTGATGGAGTTGAGTTTAACCGAATACAAAAATTTAAAACGACCCTGTGGGGCTTGGAACTAAGTTTCGAACTGTTTAAATGTCTGTGGAGTTTTTTATAGAAACAACATGAAATATACAACATTAATAACGAAAGCTACTATGAATGTTTATCGGTTGAAAAGAATTTCGCATTTAGTACAGCTACGGTAGAGTTTAAGTATCAGTTAATTGACTAAATAATACAATTGTTGCCATTAAAATAGTACCTAGTATTACTGTGTGACGGCTCAAACACTTTATTATAAAGTCACCGGCAATAGTATCTTCCTACATGAAGGCCGCAAAAATATATTACACGCTCTTATTTGTAGAGCCATAAGAGCGTGTTATATATTTTTGCGGTCTTCGTCTAGGCAGATACTATTGCCGGTGCCGGTTACTGTACATGTGACGATATTAAATAACATAACATGATCAATGAACAATAAGTGTGCACAAAGCTGAACATATCCCTTTATGTTATCTCTTCCAACTAACCTTTAAGAAACTGAGAAAAGTCTATCAGACATGGTCGATTTGTACATATGACGGTAAAAATAAGTGGAAGTTGCTAAACCTATAATATTCTAGTATAAATAAACAGATTACCTACATATTATCATATTGTCAAATGTACGTTAGTCAGTCGATGAGCGATGCAGAAAGTTGTAATAAAGAATAGGTACTCTTGTTCATCTAGCCGTCAAAACAGTGAATCCTCCTTTTTGTTAAGGCTCTGCAACGCGCATGTGACACCTCTGGAGTTGCAGGCGTCCATAGACTACGGTAGCTGCTTTGGCGGGCCGTATGCTTGTTTGCCACCGTCGTGGTATAAAAAAAATAAAAAAAATAGTACTATGTATGTATGTTTATGTTTACTATGTAACTAATAAAACCTCTGTTTAATGGTTTAGGTATGCTAAAACTATCTCATAGTTAAAATATTTTTTGCTAAAATTCAACAATCTACACTAAGCAACATATGTATATATTTTCTCAAACATGCTATGCAATATTATCGTTACGTTCCGTATGGTTCCGTTATAAGCTCAGAAGCATTTTGTTTCGCGCACAGCAACTCGAAGGGCCTCTGTGGAATTTCATAGAACTTTACATGAATTTCATAGGCCTAGGCCTGCAAAGAAACCTTGGGTTATGTGTGGGCATAAAACTGGCTCCAATACTTAAACTATGGCCAGCTCGAGCGATAACGTTATTAAACCAGCCTGCTTGGTCCGGAATCTCGAATGTTCTGGCTTTTACGAGGAAACCTCAGACAAACTTTCCACTATTTTCAATCCAGTGCCTTTAGATAATGAAAACCTACTCGTAACTGTTGGATATTCTTGGAGCGATAGGTACTTGACTATTTTAATGATATTCCAAAAATTTTGCCCCGACACAACAAAGTCGGCGAGAAGCTGTTTGTTTATTATTTTGTGTGTTTGTGCATGTACATGTACTAGTTATATTAACGAATGTTCCCAATTATCTCTATAATGACATGGCAGAGTTGCTTACGGTTTTCAGTTAGATGATAGTTCTTAGATAGGTTATATCGGTAAAATTTTAACACAATTAATGTTAGTTATAATAATTTTGTCATATATTTTTTACATCCAAATCCATACTGCTCGAGATTAAGAATATACGTACAACTTTTTTATGGAATTAAAAAGTGTGAAAACAGAACTACATAACATATTTGTCATCAGCAACCGAATCATAAGTCGTATCATGTTTTATTTCATTTAGTTTTACTACATATTTTAATTTCTTTATAATTATTGTACTTTATATTATGTATGGGTCTATCGCCTAAAATAAATAATTATTTATTCATTCATTCATTACACATTTTAAATACCTCACCCGCTTAGATATGTTTGTACTTCCGCTGCTTATCTAATAAGTTTAATAAGTAATAAACCTATATATAGAATATTAAAATAAACTTTTAAATACAGAAACATTTGTAAAATGTTTTTTTTGTCATAGCTACGGTATTAACTGAAGTATAAGGTAAATGAACGCAACTATACAAAGCAATATTATTTATACTTAAAAAATTGAAAAAACAATAACATACTTTGAGTTATTACTTCGCATTTTGCAGTATCGACCGATTTTTATGGGCATCGTCGTAAAACGAATGATTAAAAATATGCTTTGAATTTTATGATCAATAAAGGCATAATCTCAAATAGTTTTTGGATTTAGTGAATTATTTAGGAATACGACATTGTTGTAGAAAAATATAGTCGTGTGTTATGCGATGGGCCTATATTCAGCAAATAATCCGGTGAATAGACGGTCTTGCTCATAACATTGTTGGATGATGAAGATGAGATTTGTATATTAATTACTATACTTTTTGAAGGAAGAGCGGGGTCTCCTGTCACAGGTATTCAATGCTTACGAGGAGACTCCAACCTTTAAATAATGTACCTACCCTATATTATTAACGAATAAACATTTTCATTTTCATTTCATTTCATTTTCATTGTGTCGGAAACAGTCGGAATCTACCAATGGCAAAATAGTCATTGCTGCCATCTGGCTATTTTTTTATCGTAAACCCATGAGTGTACATTCAAGATAAACTTTCGCGTGTTGCGCGGCTAGGTTTATACTTACTTGCAAAACGGAGTATTTCGAAATGTATAACGTTATTCTAGATTTCCCTTCATAATTAAAACCGATGGCCTTCACTGCCTGTTTCCTAATTACACCCTTGGGAAGTAATATTTATTAAATTTCATTTTGAGTCGGACGGTACTGGCGACTTATTCGAATTTTACAAATTAACATAATTGTGATCTCGTTTTAACAACTTTCGGTGGAAGTAAAATGACTCATAATTATATTTAATAAAATAGACATGGTTGGTAAAAATATTATGGGACAATCTTTCACAAATCGACCTAATCCCGCAATAAGCTCAATAGAGCTTTTGTTGTGGGTACTAGGCAACGATATATATTTTTCTATTTGTAACTAGAGTATAATTTGTTATTTTAATTTGAGGTGTGCAATACAGAGTAAGTATATAAGATATGTTATAGATAAATCGATTTACTTAAATACATAGAGAACACATGCCCTTACCAGGATTCAAAACCAGGACCTCAGTGCTGGCGCATGGTCACTTCACTACCGTATTGACTAGGGGGCCGTTAATTTATTGCGTTACAATAGGGCGCCTACACATTTATTTTTCAGTAATAAAAATACTTAAAAGTACTACAAAACGTCGCCAAATTGCGAAACAGTTTGTTGGCGAATGGAATGAGTTATCTCTCATGCCGATATACGAGTATTATACATGAAATATTGTTACACGTGATGTACTTGTCCTTGTTATAGTCTAAAGATAGCCATACTATATTATATTATTGCAAATAAATAACCTTTCTAAAATATGTCATAATCAATAATCTATACATATAATAAAGCTGAAGAGGGTCGAAAGTCTGTACATGGAAGATAATCGAAAAAAAGTTGGCTGGGGATACTTAGAATCGATAACAGAACACGTTCCAACAATTTTTAGAATTTTTGTCTGTTTATCTGTTTGTCTGTTCATTTGACCGCGCATCACGTGAAAACGGCTGAACGGATTTTGATGAAATTTTGTATAGAGATAGTTTGAGTCGCGGGGAAGGATAGTATATAGTTTTAATCCCGAAAATCAACCCTGGTGGGGGTGAAAATGGGGTTGAAAGTTTGTATGGAGAATTTTTAACCGCTGATACGATTTAGATAGAAATGAGTATGGAGATAATTTGAGTCTCGAGAAACGTCATAGGATAGTTTTCAAACCCTTGTGGGGGTGAAAAGGGGGTTGGAAGTTGGTATGAGGATTTTTTTACCGCTGAACTGATTTTGATGAAAATTGGTATAGAGATAGTATGGGTCTCGAGAAAGGACAAAGGATAGTTTCATCTTCAAAAAAGCCCCCCCCCCCCCCATTTTACTTTAGAATCTTAGAATTCTTTCTTCTATTTGTTAGTCGCAATACGATACCAATTATGTCCATAATCGAATCACCAGTATTTTTGTTCCATCCTGTATATTTGTGGTGTACAAAGAATATTAATCATTCATTCATAAAACACTCATTATTAACATCATCATCATTTCCTAGCCGATACGGCTACGGCGACTGCCGCTGGTATCATGGGTTCCTCAGGCGTATTCGAAGGTGAGTGACATCCAACTTTTGTGGTGAAAGTAGGCCCGCATTCGTCACATGTTAGGATCCCATTCATATAGTTGTAGTTGATTGCCGCAGGTGGTTGGGCTTTGAGTTGATCTCGTTTAATATCGAGATCTATTAGACGTCGCTCTTCAAAGTTGTTTATTAACATAGCTATTATTTAAACCAACTGTCGGAGGATTATTTTTGGACCCGGGTACGTCCTTAAACTACGTCTGGACTTGGGTATATCCTTAAACTACACCAAAAAGAGAGGTATGGGAATTGCGAATGGCATCTCGCTAAGTGTGGTAGGGCACGTTCAGCGAATGTCATCTCGCTCAAATCTGAAGCAGAGCCTGACTTGGGAAGTACCTCCACCTTACAGAAAACCACAGCCAAATAGCACTAGACCCTACTCATAGTGTTGTGTTCCTGCTGGTGAGTAAGGTTGCCAAAGAGCTCTAAGAGGACCCAGTGAGTTGACGATGAGGGATCTTCTTGTTCCTTTAGCCATCAACACAGTGAATCCTCCTTTTTGTACAGGGTCGGCAACGCGCATGTGACTCCTTTGGAGTTGCAGGCGTCCATAGGTTACGATAGCTGCAAAGATTATGTTTTTCGAGAGTATGAGTGTGTGTATGTCCACTTCTTTGGCACGCCCTACCATCTACACTAGGGCTTGCAACTCCAGAATTGGTGTTCCGGAAATCCGGAGTTTCAAGCCCTATATAATCTATTGGTATTAGATTATCAATCAAACCAATTTTTATTTTATTTAATATGAAACAAACAGTCACACAATGGTTAAATTTACAAAATATTTGCTTGGCTTTAGACCTATAGTTTCCAGTATTATTTCAACTTAGAAGTAAACACGACGTAGCACAAAATACAAATCACTCAGTTGATCTGATATCATTTGTTCAACATTAATATAAATTTACGAGAATTTATTGCCAAATTACAGGTGTAGATAGTGGTCATATAATAGGTACCGTAAAATGGGGTGAGTAAGAAGAAAACTGACATTCAAACCTCGATAACATTTTATTTTTACATATGTAAACTGAATGGTATATATAATAAATGTTACGGATGATTGTCTTTTAGTTTTTACGATTTTGGGTAGTTCCATTTCATAACTTAACCGATAAACACAAAATCCCTCCTCACCTCGTAGTACCTCGTAATTGGGGTGAGATGGGATTTCATACCAAGATATTTTGGAACATTGTTGGATCGATTTTTTTTCTTATGAATATCACTATAGCTCCATTTGAAATACGAATACATAATTTAGGTAGCAGTAGCCTTTAAAAACCATCCCACCCCCCATGGCATCCCTTCTCTCCCCATTCATAATCCAACTCTCCACGCAATCCCTACTCACCCCATTTTACGGTATTTTGTAGAATCACTATAATTTTGCCTTTCAGGCGTACAATATGAAAATTCACTTAATATCTAGAATGAAACATGTACAATATTTACATTGGGTACTTATCGTACTTTCTTTCTTTATCTCGGGCGATAAAAAATAAATCGCTTACGTAGTCATTCGCGTCGCGTTTTCTTTATCTTTTTAATTAAGTACAAAACTCTCTTGAGACTAGGACATATTAAACAATATTTTAAGCCTCTCACGTAGTTTTTCGATTTCGCTGGATATAACTACATAAATTTACTACAATCATCTTCCGCAGGAAGCGCTGATGGCCTGGCGGTAAGATATCAGACTTTCAATCCGTAGGTCTCGGATTCAAACCCCGGCTCGTACCACTGAGTTTTTCGGCACTTATGTACGAAATATCAATTGATATTTACCAGTCGCTTTTCGGTGAAGGAAAACATAGTTGAAACCGTCGCTTTCGTAAAAACTAGTGCCTACGCCAATTCCTGGGATTAGGTTGCCGAGCGGACCCCAAGCTCAATAGAGCAAAAAGCTGGGACAAAACGCAAGGAAGAAGAGAACATACATGTGCCGCAGTGATCAATGTTACTGCGTCCGTAGGAAACACCTTAGACAACCCTACACGTGATCCCTGGGTGGTGCTAAAAGAGTAACAAACTTAGCAGCTGCACTGTCCCATCTGGACCTCGCAGCACTCACTGGATTTTCTCCATCATCTGCGTTCCCACTACTACTACCTAAGGGAAGAAATGCCTAACTATGCCGCAGTGTTGACGCTTTGCTTTGGCGGATTCTCATAATTAACCATGTCGAACGAAATCAAACAAATTTTTGTGAGTAACCCGCTTTTAATTTTAATGGATAATATGGTGCAGGATGGTCCTCCGTCGTCAAGACACTTCATCCTCTTTGAGCTCTCTGGCAACCTTACTATCCTTAATGTTATTTAATATTTCTATCCTTTATTATTAATATCCGTTCCTTCGAATCACGCACTCTTAAAACCTGAGGGTCATAAACTTCCAGTTTATTTAGCTTTTGTAACGTACATGAAAGGAAAACTACGTTAAAAGGTAACCGCCGGTTCTACAGCCTAAGTGCTTAATGTCAACTCAAATACTAGACTCATAAAAGCACGAGGAACTTTATTTCATACGTGAATTTTTCCCACAATATCAGCCCTATTACAAACGCATTAGAGTCTATCAATACTTTGTTCGAGTAACTAATGGTCTCATTTGAAATCGAACCTTATTACCTACATGATAAAAGTTAGTGACAACCCTACTTTGTAGTTACCAGACACGTTGCGCGCGGCTTATTCAATTTTAAGACTTATTACTAAGGCGGAAAGGTTCGTGAGCCGCATATATTGTGGTCCCGCTTTCAGGATCTTGGTAACGCTGATTTTAGCTAATGTGGACTTTATTGTGTAGGGTTTAAGGTGGAGTGGAGTGCATTGTAAGTGCTAATAAAGTCCTGGCGTCGCTGGGACGTACGCCAGCAATTATCGCGGGTCGTGTCTCAGGCCACGCCTTGGTTTTAGCGTTTTTCAATAGTGCAATGCAAGCTTTAAGTTAGAACATTGTTGTGTTAATATTACGTCATTTAGCGATTGCTAGAAGAATTGTTACGGCGTTCAAAAAGCCACTTACTTTTGCCATCAGATATCTGAATATCTTGGAGTAGCGTAGGTCATCTGTGTTATATTCAGATGTTTTGAAGCTCCTTAGCGAAACTTAAACAGTCCAATGAGGATAATTGAGTAGGTAGGTAATTGATAAATTTATATGGATATCATACACAAAGGAAAAGTAACCTAGGCCTACGGTGCCCAGGGCTGGGATCGAACCAGCGTCTTTTGCATTCCACTAGGCTACCCGGGTCACAGGGGCACCGGTCGAATTTTCCCGTGTATATGCAATCTTCGTAAATGCTAAGGCGCATTTGGCCAATCATCTAAGGTACAACATTATGACTTCATACCTCCAATTCCAACAAATCAAAATATTTATTAAAATAATTTGACGAATATGAGTTGTAGGTGTTGATTGATGTTAGGCATAAATCTCGCTTTTTATTTTCCATGACCTTAAGCCGAACAGTTCTCAGTGTTCTTAACCAACTCGCAAATATAACACGGTCTCATCTCATTTGCCCGCTCGCAGTATGGGGGGCACATTCCGATCAATTATTCGAGTCGTAGACGTTTCTGGTATGAAATTGTTGTTAATTTATACTAGAGCCGTATTCTAATTTTCATCATAATTTGTTATTAATATAATTTTCTTGAAATAAATCTCGCTTTTTATTTTCCACGGCCTTAAGCCGAAACAGTTCTCAGCTTTCTTAAACAACTCGCAAATATAACACGGTCTCATCTCAGAGAACTTCTTTGGAGAAGGTTGCCCCCTCGCAGTATGGGGGCGCATTTCGCACAATTATTCGAGTCGTAGACATTTCTGGTCTCAAATAGTTGTTAATTTATACTAAAGCCATATTCTAATTTTCATCAAAATTTGTTAAAAATTTGTAATGATGGTAAGGTCGCCGGAGAGCTCAAAGAGGATGCAGTGTATTCACTACGGGGGATTTCTTGTCCCTTGAACAGTTAATACAATGACTCTTCCATCATATTGAAAGGTTCACAACGCGCATATGACACCTCTGGAGTTGCAGGCGTCCATAGGCTACGGTACTTGCTTACCATCAGGTGGGCCGTATGCTTGTTTGCCGCCGTCGTGGTATAAAACATATCTTGTTTCGAAATGGAACCGTAACTAATTTGGATTTCAAAGTAAAAATACCGCTTTAGCTAAAGAAATTATAAAACAATTTACAAATTATGTGTTTCATTAAGGGCCACTTTTAATACCAATAAGAACGACATATTCATGGATATTTTTCAGAAAATTACTAGATAATTGAAATTTAATTAGCGGTCAGAAGAAAATTACTTTGGAATTGATTTAAAATTTATCAGATTTCTGTATAAAGTGACTGTTAAAATTGGAAACGGAAGCCACAGTAGCTATTATGTAATTAATTCACAAAACATGACTTCACGAGTACCAGTCACCCGCAATAATATCTTCCTACTAGAAGGCCGGAAAAATATGTGACGCGCTCTTATTTGTAGGATTATATTTTTTTGTATGATTTTACAAAAATGTCTACTTTTTGTATTTTTTTCATTGTCTATGCTATATGACGTTGCTTCGTGCCAAATTCCAAGTTTCTGAGTTCACGGGAAGTACCCCTAAGGTTTAGCGAGTGCCGAAAAACTCTAAAATTTGCAGCATAAACGACTGTATCTTTTGATTGCGTTGGCTTTTAAGTTTGATTTTTTCACAGCTCCAAGGGACAATAGACCTGAGTATTTGATATAAATTTCAGCTTGATACCTCCATCCGTTCCTGAGAAAAATGGTCTTGACAGACAGACAGACAGACAGACAGACGGACAACAAAGTGATCCTATAAGGGTTCCATTTTTTCCTTTCGAGGTACGGAATCCTAAAAATGAATGTGGACTTTAGTCACTTTTAGACATTAACTCTCGAGTATAAACCCGTTTATATTAGAAATGTCACAAATATTCATATTCGCATCATCATTAACATTCGGTTTGACATTCGATTCGCATTAGCATCAAACGATGCGAATATTTTGCGAAAGCGAATGTTTGCAAAGCGCGTCGTGTTTTGAACGCACTTTAACCCGCTGAACCGATTTAGATGAAATAATGTAAGGACAGTCGACTAAAAAGAGATGTATCCACTTTTTCACCTTATAGCGTAGTTTGAGGGCCGGGGAAGGGTATAGGGTAGTTTCCATCATGAAAATCATACCCAGTTTTATATAATATTTAACTAGTAGTCCGCCTCGAACTCAGAACTCGCAATTTTCTTGCAAACGATATGACCAATATAACAAGACCCTTGTGATGTTTTTTTCGCGCCTTCTAGCTCCATGACCCCTAGGTCAATCCGGCTCATATACAAACTCTCAAATTATATGTATCTCTGCTACAACCCCAACAAATTTCATTTTCAACAAACTCTCAAAATCAATAAGGTATCGAAATGCCGAGACGTGCCAGTAGCCAGAAGTTGTTTATAAGAACTTGCTTCGCTTACGCTCGGCTCGTTCGATTAATAATTAATAAAGAAGTTGAATTGCATTATTAGAGTAAAGTCACAATTTCAGCGAAACTATTGCTTGAAGAATAGCTTAAGAATCAAGGATATTAACATTCCAGAAAATACTATCCTTCTTTCATTGGATGTAGACAGTTATAGTTTATTTCCGAATGTACCATAATTGTATACTTTGAACATTCTAAGGGATCTTTTTGAGAAGCAACGACTACATACCTCAGTACGTGTCCTCAGACAGTCGAACAATTTTAGGCCAAATATGTGGTTTTCTGGTCATAACTTTTGTGTTAATTAGTCGAAATTAAAATCTCTCATCAGTTTTTAAAGACGTCAAAGAGGAACCCTTATATGTAGATTTCGTGTATGTAAGATTATTTACAGTATTCGAATATCGATAAAAGTGTTTTTAAGACCATATTTTAAAAAAAAGTGCTCATTTATTACAAAATCCGGCTCTAGAATGAAAAAAAAAGATTCAATAACCATTAACATACAACGAAATTGAATCAATCTTGCAATGAAATAAAACACACACACACACACACACACACACACACACACACACACACACACACACACTCACACACACACACTCTCACACACACACACACACACACACACACGTGCGCATGAATAAATTGTAAACATGCATGGTAATATAAATAAATAATTTTAATAATGTAATAAAAATAAAAAAGTATCTTACCTTATATAATTATGTATAAGCTTAAGATTTTATAAAATGTAAGTAACTATGGTTAACCTACCCTGTAATTAATGGAAGAGCGGAGCCTCCTGGCACAAGTATCTGTTTTACTTAAAAGGAGGTTCTTGTTTAGTTTCTAGTTTAAACCTATTGTGTAACCAATAATAGTACATTACTTACCTAGGGCTGTAAAAAAAAGAAAGCCCGAAATCGCAGGTATTTGGGACCCGAGCCGCAGGCGAGGGTTGTAAATATGCGATAGAGGGCTTTCTTTTTTACTGCCCGTGGTGAGTACACAATTTTACGTCCCCACCTGGCCATAATGCGAGTTTTACCGTAAGCGTAGCGAGCGGTAATACTCACATTATGGCCAGGTGTGACGTAAACCATTTTACATTTTCATTTTCATTTTTCAATAACCGATAACCGTTTGCCTTATAATTCTATCTGCAGTGCAAATGTTGGAATTTCGAATAGAACTCACTACTATTTA
Source organism: Pammene aurita (assembly GCA_947086415.1). NCBI lineage: Eukaryota > Metazoa > Arthropoda > Insecta > Lepidoptera > Tortricidae > Pammene > Pammene aurita. The sequence continues at coordinate 17,798,446 of OX352315.1, forward strand.
AATAAATACATTATGAAACATTCTTACACAAATCGGCCTAGGCCCACAGTAAGCCAATTAAGGCTTGTGTTGTGGGTACTAGACGACGATATATATATATATATATATATATAATATATAGATAAATACTTAAATACATAGAAAACAAATGCCCTAATAACTAAATGCCCTGACCAGGATTCGAACCCGAGACCTCCTGCTTCATAGGCAGGGTCACTACCGACTAGGCTAGGAGGCCGATTTGTATGAATCAGAATTATTTAGGTTTGGAGGCTGCTCTAATTAAACGTTTACTATTACATTTTAAGTCGTGATCATAAGCTAGGTATTAATAAGCTTATAATATAATATATCCTATTATAATGCTAAACAACAACAGTGCAAAGCCTGCCTGATTGTTTCTGCGGCGACCCGCACCTGTGATTATTCGAACCCAATTAGGCTCTGTCTTAGTACCTAGGCAACCTAGGTGTGTTTGGGTGAGCCTATGTAATACTGTTAATTATTCACGGTGTAGCTCAAAGGTATTGGATGGAATTAACGTAGGTTCTAGATAATATTACGTATGTAATACTATAGGTACAATTATTACGTACCGCGTTAATGTCTGCAGTATTCTATCAAAATTATTCTTCATTACATAGTATAAAACAAAGTCGCTTTCCGCTGTCTGTCTGTCCATATGTATGCGTAAATCTTTAAAATTACGCAACGGATTTTGATGTGGTTCGTTTAATAGATAAAGTGATTCAAGAGAAAGGTTTATACAGCCTGTAAATTTTATACGGGCGTGTACTTTATCCATCTATAGTATCCAGCAATAGGACTCATATAGTATAATCATTTTGTATAATAGTGTTATTAATTATGTGTAACGATTTTTTTAAGTCCTACCGGGCACCAATGTACGCTATCCAACTGATTTAAAACTGACATAACTGACATGAGTAAGTTAACTATCATGGATGCAATACATTACGGGCTGAATTATTATGTATGAAAAAAAATATCCTTATTTTCATAAAGAAATAAATGTAAATAGGTTCCCTAGGTCCAATACTAATCGCCAGTACAATATACGCCCGTATAAAATTTACACACTCTATGTATAATACATGCATATTATAGTGGAGAAACACTGATAATTTTAGAGGTTTCTAATGTGATGTCGTAAATAAACGCATTTTTTTGCGCTTACGTTAAAAACGCTGGATGAACCGTACGAGATAGATCAAAATAATATACTACACTATTGTACACCTTAAAAAGGTCTACAAAAATATCCTGTGCGAAGCCAGGGCGGGTCTCTAGTTAAATATTGGAAAAATGACAAAAAGAAAACACGAATTTAACCAAGATAATAAAAAAAAAACTTCATGGTTTTACAACTACATTATATACACCAGTAAATTGACATGTAAACATTGTGTTACTAAACGTCCTCGCTTCTCTCGTCCGTTTATGTCACACTCTGCCAGTACCTTCTCGGTTCGTGCAATTGTTGTACCAACATTTAAGTTAGTAATAGAATTATGCAATCATTTCATAAGGTTCCATTAGCTGCAAATGACAAATGGAATAGACGGAGAGCTAGCCACGTCAAATATGACACAATAATGAGAACGGCGAAATCCCTGTCGTTAGTTTGCTATACTATGCTTATTTCTAGATCCGGACATCTGGCAGCTGCAAAGTGGTGGAGGTCAAAGAATGCAAACCACTTTAAGAATACAAATCCTAGAGTTTTGGTTTTCATGCAGTATTATGAGAAATTTTATAAATAATAAGATTTATAATTGCCAAAATTTTCTGATGGGGTCAAGTAGTCCAAAACGACGTATAATGTAATTTGTGGTTTGTCGCCTACTGTTCCGTTCTGTTTCCGAAATAATACGCAATGTTTTTGGTTCTTATGTTAAAATATAGGCCCCGTCCTTTATTAATAAGCAACTTCAGTAGTTTTTACCTATTTTGATATTACTTTTTTCCAACTTAAACGTTATGCAAGTCTGTCACTGTGACCTCCACTCATTAAAAGCTGCCAGATGCCCGGATCTAGAAATAAGGATAGTATTCCAATCTTACTAGACTTGTTTCGTTGCTCTCATTATTGTGTCATATCTGACGTGGCCAGCTCTTAGACTAGAAGGCTAAACAAGCTATAAAAGTAAACAGGCGGCGCCACATTAGTGGCTCCTGCTGTTTCAGAGCCATAAAACCGGCTAGAACCAAGGATGTATGAAAACATAGGGTCTTATCTTGGATAACTACTACAAAGTCATCTAACATTTAGAGGACACAGTTCAGATAGGAAAGCATATGAAACGTTTTGTGAAGCAATCAGATTTAGATTTTTTATTATTATTTTATTTTATTTTTATTAAACAATACGTACATGGTATGTCTCTCAAGCTGTTTTGATATGTCTTCTTATAGAACTATTTACGCATTGTGTATCTTTAAGATATAATATTATTGTATTACTGTTTTGAAAAAATAAGTCCCGCCGAGTTTCTTGCCGGTCATAATAATTCTCGGGTCAGATGTGTAGGGTTAGAACCGGTGGTAGTTTTTTTTTCTTTGACGTTCATAAGTGCATTGTAATGTGCCAAAATTGAAGAATAAATATTTTTTATCTTTTTATAAAATATCTTCCGCGACATATTAAGTTCGCTTTTGGTACGGTTAGTTTTATTTTCATGCAATAGCGATTAATTAAAAAAAATATTATTGTAATTAGTCCGTCAGATTATCAAAAAAATATAAGACACGCAGTTTTTCTTTTCACATTCAAGAACAAAATTAAAAACTGCACAAAAGTTGACTGGAAGAGATCCCTTGGATAAGTCCACCTTTGTACAAATATTACGTACTCTTTCTGTTGTATTTCTCTTTGTTGTACAATAAAGTATTATACTACTGCTACAAAAAAGAGCGCGACAATGTTTGTGATTGGGCATAGACCAAAAAACCTATTGGGGGCTGGTGACGTCACGTCACCGTCGTATGTTCACCGTTGTACGTCTGAAAATATGGATACATTTAATGTGACAAAAACATGTATCCAAGACTTTATGTCTTGGTAACAGAGCCGTGACTTAATATATTTTGTCTCATTAAATGTATTCATGGATATTTTCAAATATGACTGTACTAAAAAGAGCACGGCGTGTCGTTCATCGAACTTTACCTCCATATTTTTTTTGTTTTTCATAACTACCTGTACGACCAATTATATTTTTAGGACACAAGCGTATACCGTATACCGTACCGCTGAGTGAGACAAAACTATGATTCTGTCACAATTAAGCGGCGAGCGGTGATTGACTCAAAACCTAGAATATGTGTTCGTGTGACGGCTTATGATGGATTTACAGTTTTGTATTAACTGCGCGGTATCCGTAATTATTTCCTACATCCATGGCTACAACCATAAACAATTAAGTTAAGATGCAAACACTTCTACTTTTCTGAAGTTGTAAAGACCGCCATGAGGAGGAAGTTTTGCAGTACCTAGTATTTTATTAAGGTTCTAATTGAGTATTTTGTAAATAGTATGGGGTTCATAAAAGGAGTGTATTATGTAATAAGCAGGTAATACTTATCGCGTTTAAATCATTTTCTTGGACTTAATGTGTTATATCAAAACGCATGCATAGGTCAGGGTTCTGTACCAAAATGGTAAATGGTATTTCTATTCTTTTCAATAAAGTTGTTATGCAATGAGGCTCAGCGACTTGAAATGACATATCTAATGTCTATGAATTTAGGTAGTTGTAACAGTATTCTGGCAGCGCCGTTGTCTGATGGCCAGGGCGCTGTGTAAACTATATTCAAAAATACTGTAATTATGAATAATTTAGTCTAAGGTGTATTAATATTTTGGGTTGTTAACGGGGGTGGCATAATCACTGTGTGATAAAACCCCTTTGTAAATTAAATAAAGATAAAAAAAAATAACAAAAAAAAATGTTTCATGTTCTTTAATAAGCTTAAACACCAAGATTAAACTGTTTCCTAATAAAATGTAATTTTTTCATTAATTGTTATATTATGCACAATTTTAAAATCCGCGTCACAGGTTTCGTCAGATGAAAACAAAAGCAGATACCCACAGGCTTCGATACATACCAATCAAAGGTGAAATCCGCCACAGGCTTTGTCAATAATAACTACACATTACACCTTAGCAGCTGGCTCAAGCGTCCTCATGACACAAATTTCTTAGAACATTTTTTTATTATTAAAGCCTTTTAAAGTTCTCAACAAAAAAATGGTGACCCTTATCATACAAGGTGTAACATACATGCTAGTGACATGTTTAAGGGAATAATTGCTATCGTATTCTAATAAGGAATAAATAAGGAAAAAAAACACGTGAAAATAATAGTAGTTTATGTAACTGTTACGTAATAAGGGTCCTTAAAACATGAGTGTGGTTTTATGAAATGAGCCGCAGGCGAATTTCATAATAAGATCACACGAGTGTTTTAAGGCCTAATTACGTACAGTTGCATACACTGCTTTATCTGCACTCATATTATTTATTCTAAATGCCTTATTTGGAAACCATAGAATGGCCGCCATCGCACCGTCACCATGGCCAACTCTCGTATGCCGGCGGTCGCGCGGGCGCGTGTCGGGCTGTCGGCGTCGACGTCGGGAGGGTGCAGGTGTACATTACGTTATCAAAACTCATAGCGCATCAATAATTGACCATGAAAAGTTAAAATTACGTTACTGCTACGGATAAAAAGCTTATCATAGTAAAATCGGTCGTGGTAATGCTAGCCATTGCCTACCGTTTTCGAACACGTTTTAGAGAACTTACAATATGAGTGTAGATAAAATGGTGTTGTATGGAAGTTCGGTCGGCTGGGATGAAAAAAAAAATTCGGGTCAAGAATTTTGTTAGTCGTAAAACGATACTAAGTATGACCTTAAACGGATAACCACTATTTTTGTTACATCCTGAATGGTGCGACTCTTTCTTTTTAAAAATGTTAATCGATTTATAAAATTAATATATTACGCAAAAATTATCGATTGTTTCTAAATTTTTTTCCCATCCCTACTAAAGGGTCCACTTTGTTCCCCAAAAGCAATTCCTCTCCCAATTTGTCCCAGTAAATAACTAATCAGATCCCCAACTAGGCCTTATTCGCACTTGTATCAAAACTCCTTTTATTTCCCCATTCGACCAAGCCTAATTAAGTAACCCGGCACAATGCCACCTAAAATAATATCGTTTAATTGCAACCATAGACCAAATAATACTAGACGGTCAATGTATATACGTAATAGGAATATTACCATTTTGCCCCGCTTTGGTTGCGTGAAAAATGGCGATAACGGGGATAAATGGGAATGATTCTTCTTCTTTGTCATTACACTCTTCATACTCGGTCGTGGCCATCATGTTGTATTCTGAGTGACCCGTTTCACGACTCGCCGCCACTCTTCCCGCAGAGCCGCTTTTCGGGAGCATTCGTTTAAGGTGATCGACGTGCTGGCTTTGATCTGGTCGGTCCACCCCTTTGGGGACCTGCCTCTACCTCTTGCGCCTTCTACTCTTCCTTGCACGACAAGACGCTCTATGGACGTTCCGTCTCGCCGAGATTCATGTTCAAAGAAGTTGAGGATCCGAGTCTTTACATTGGAGAGCAGACACTGTTTGATTCCGAGCTCCTCAAGGATGGATATGTTGGTACGAAATTCGGTCCATGATATGCCGAGCATTCGCCTCCAACACCACATTTCTAGTGCATTTACCTTCTGCTCTTCAATTTTTCTTAGTGTCCAAGTGGAATGATTACATACTATAAAACAATCTATACCCATCTATCCCCGGCGGGAAAAGATGGGAAAACACCATAAAATCTCGTCCCATTAATTCAGGCAAACGCTCTAGCGCCATCTTTCGCATCACTAACGCGGCGGATCTTAGTTACACATATTTTGCTTGGCGATTTACAGCTAGAGCTATAGCGAAAATGTCAAAAATAACTCAACTTCTGTCCAATAAGGCCATGTACCTGATACCGAAAATACAGTTAAGGGGTAATGCTGAAATTATAATATGAAAATCCTTGATATTAAATTGTAATAAGACTTTATTTTTAAATTATTCGCCACTATAAAAAAAAGTTAAATATTTTCCTTTCGAAATTATCTTTAGCTTTGGAATGCGATTTTGTAATTTGTCAGTCCAGTTATTATTTTGGTCCATGATTGCGACAAAGTTCCTGAAAGCCCCGGGTCCGGTTTTATTGTACAACCTTGTCGAATTAAAGGGCGTTTAAGAGGGTTTCAATAAAAAGGGAGCAATTAACAGACCATTATAGAGGTCCGGGGTTAACTGCCGTGTGGAGATAATTGGGTTTGTTTTGAGACAATTGAATGAAAATGTAGGGTTATAGGTTCTAATGAAACTAGAATTTGTAGACCAATATTCCACAGGTCCCATACTTTAACAACACATTCGGGAATTAAACAGGTGCCTACAAATTCCTAACACTTCTGTGGTTTTTCATTGTGGAAAATGGCGGCTTTTGAAGAGACAGCAACTCGCATGAAATGAAACACCCGTAGAGCAGGCGTCAATAGGCTTCGGTGGTAGCTTGAAATCAAACGAGCTATACGCTTGTTCGCCGCTGACTTAGTACCAATTAAAAAAACTATTCATACGCGTTGAAAAAATATATTAAGCGGCTGACAACAACGCTAGCCTAAATTCAGTCTACGTACTAAACGTCCTCGCTATTCTCATCCATTTATGTCGCACTCCCCAATTAATTCTCAGCCTGCACTGTATTATGTCAACATTTTAATTAGCAATAGCATTACGCTGATGGTCGATTGAAATGGCAAATAATATAAACAAGCCAATTTACTTCGCAATAACGCGTTTATTCCTAAATATAAACATGTTATTTAAATTCAGTGGTTTTGACGGCCTCCTAGCCTAGTCAGTAGTGACCCTGCCTATGAAGCAGGAGGTCCCGGGTTCGAATCCAGGTCAGGGCATTTATTTGTGTGTTTATCACAGATATTTGTTCCTGAGTTGTGGATGTTTTCTATGTATTTAAGTATTTATCTATATCTATCTATTATACAGTATATATCGTCGCCTAGTACCCACAACACAAGCCTTATTGAGCTTTACTCTGGGACAATCTTACACAAATCAACCTAGGCCTACGGTAAGCCGTGGGCCTAGGTTGATTTGTGTAAGATTGTCCCAGAATATTTATATTTATATATTTTTTAAAAATAAAATGTTGCCGAAAATTGTATGGCAAATTATCACTTCTCAAACTATTGTTACCATAGTTTCATTTGGCAGAAATATCAGATAGCATAATATCGTTTCGCATACCTACTTTTAACATATTTTTTGGCATACTAACCTAACCTAACCCATGCCAAATGAAAATTCGCTGAAATAAAACTATGCGAAACAAACTATTTGGTAAACGATAACTTATACTAACTATACATTATGCGATAAGTTATTTGTGAAATGAAATTAGGCGAAAGGACTTTCGGCGAAATGGCAGTACACTAAATTCAGTTTTAGTAAAAATATCCGTTAATTTCTTGTATTCCCGTAAAAATAACTAATCGATAAATCAGAAATGCAGTTGTCATTCAGGCATATTTGCCGACTCTATTATCGGTCGATATACAGGGTGTAATCGTTAAGTGTGGCCAGGCCATAACTCCGTAAATATAACAGATATCAGAAAACTTCCAACTGATATCAAAAGTGCGTTACCCAATGAGTAAAATTACACTAATAACTTTTTTTAAATAAAAGTATTAATATTAAAAATATTAAGTTTAAACGCTCCCATATAGTTAGTACCTACGACGACTCACTCCCAAAGAAGAACGTCGGTGCCGTAAGAGATAAAACTGCTTGAGATTCATTATTTGCACGAATAAACTGTAATAACATGATAATTGATTGATATGGAATAAAATAAAACAATTCATGAATAATTTGAGAACGGTGAAATGACTAGACCGTACAAACTAGTCTTTATCCGAACGTCGGTCCGGGTTTGAAGTTAATGTTTGGGATAGTTCTGATTTTATTTAAAAAAAGTTATTAATGTAATTTTACTCGTTGGGTAACGCACTTTGGATATCAGTTGGAAGTTTTCTGATATCTGTTATATTTACGGAATTATGGCCTGGCCACACTTAACGATTACACCCTGTATAGGTATGTAATAATACTGATATACGGCAATAATGGTGATCGATGACATGGTAATGTTGTTAGTAATCTAGTGTCATTTGCATACGATACGTATTAGCCGTAAATTGATATAGTGACGGATTACTCGTATGTACGGTAATATTGAACTAATGATGTGTCAATATCAGTATGCAGTTTGGGATGTAAACGCAAGTAGGCAAAATATGACGTTGGTGTTAGATTAATTAATTTCTTATTCATTTAAATTTTGTTTTACCGCAATTAACTGCGATAATTGATTAAAATAACTACAAAGAAGGAAGTAAATCTGTCTGTTTTCTCTTCACGCTTAAACCGCTGAACCGATTTAGTAATTTTTTTATGGAGATAATTTGATTCCCGAAAGACAAAAGATAGTTTTGATCATAGGCATTGCTAGTTTGTATTAGTATACAGGGTGCAACAAAAATACAGGTGATCCGTTTAAAGGAATAATTGGTACCATATTGCGACTAAGAAAAAATAGAACAAACATTTTTGGATGCCAAAAAATTTTTTTTTTCTTTGGGACCAATGATATTTACTATGGATGGGTTATACTCTAACAAAATGAGCAGAAAAAATACTTCCAGAGTTATTTCATAACCTAGGAAAGATTCTGTTATGTTTATCTATTTTGACAATCATTTCATCTTTGTCACTCTCATTGTTAGAAAATTACAGTTTGTCTCTTTCTCACGCGGGTGACGGGAGCTCATTCGCAAGTCCGCATCTCACGCTGGCCGGTGCGCGACTAGCGACAGTTGTTTGAATTCACTCATATTAAGTGCTTCACTTTTGGAGCGTGCATAACCCATCTGTCATTATTATATAATCTATACATATAATAAAGCTGAAGAGGGTCGAAAGTCTGTACATGGAAGATAATCGAAAAAAAGTTGGCTGGGGATACTTAGAATCGATAACAGAACACGTTCCAACAATTTTTAGAATTTTTGTCTGTTTATCTGTTTGTCTGTTTATCTGTTTGTCTGTTTATCTGTTTATCTGTTTGTCTGTTTATTTGACCGCGCATCACGTGAAAACAGCTGAACGGATTTTGATGAAATTTTGTATAGATATAGTTTGAGTCCTGGTAAAGGATAATATATAGTTTTAATCCCGAAAATCAACCCTGGTGGGGGTGAAAATGGGGTTGAAAGTTTGTATGGAGAATTTTTAACCGCTGAAGCGATTTAGATAGAAATGAGTATGGAGATAATTTGAGTCTCGAGAAACGTCAAAGGATACTTTTCAAACCCTTGTGGGGGTGAAAAGGGGGTTGGAAGGTGGTATGAGGAATTTTTTACCGCTGAACTGATTTAGATGAAAATTGGTATAGAGATAGTATGGGTCTTGAGAAATGACAAAGGATAGTTTCTTTTTCAACCCTCCCCCCCCCTCCATCTTACTTTCGAACCGTCGGTCCAAAAAATTTAAAAAAAGAATGGAAGTGACGCCTGTTACCCGTCGATGCTTTAAATTTACCTTTACCCGCTCTTAAGAAATATTTGAAAATGTCATGAATGTCAAAGGGTTATTGCAGGTTCGAGGACTATATATGACGTACAAAGATGCATGGCCCAAACCAAAAAACTACTACAAAATCATCTAACATTTATAGGACACCGTTTAGGTAGGAAATAGTAGTTTATGTAACTGTTACGTAATAAGGGTCCTTAAAACATGAGTGTGGTTTTCATAATAAGATCACACGAGTGTTTTAAGGCCTAATTACGTACAGTTGCATACACTGATTTATCTACACTCATATTATTTATCCTAAATGCATTATTCGGAAACCATAGAATGGCCGCCATTGCACCGCCATGGCCAACTCGATTGTGCCGGATTGTGTCGCGCGGGCGCGTATCGGCGGCCGCGCGGGAGCGTGCAGGTGTACATTATGTTATCAAAACTCATAACACATCAATATTTGAGCATGTAAAGTTAAAATTACGTTACTGATACAGATAAAAAGCTTATCATAGTAAAATCGGTTGTGGTAATGCCTACATTGGTGCCTACATGGTAGCATTGCCTACCATTTTCGAACACGTTTTAGAGAACTTACAAGGTGATTAGGATTTATTTTTCTTTATAATTAAACAATAGGTACATTATCTGTCTCTCAACCTGTTTTGATATGTCTTCTTAAAGAACTACGCCTTATTTTGTATCTTTAAGATCTAATAATGTATTACTGTTTTGAAAAAAATAAGTCCCGTCGAATTTCTTTTCGGTCATAATACTTCTTGGGCCAGAGGTGTAGGGTTAGAACCGGTGGTAGTTTTGTAATGAAGTTCCTTATCGGACGGTTCGCGGATCCGGCCAAGGCGAAAAAAAGTCACGTGACAGTCACGAAAAAGCGTCACGTCACGAAAACGCGACACCTATACGATTGAGAAACATGTAAAATGGAATGGAATAAAAAATATATAAAATAGAATAAAGTGAAGTGAAGTGTAGTGAAATTGAGAAGTGACAAAGTGATAAAAGTTTAAAAGTCGAGGATTTTAAAAATGTCGAAAATGTCAAAAATGTCAAAATTTCCAAAATTTCCAAGATTTCCAAGATTTCCAAGATTTCCAAAATTTCCAAAATTTCCAAAATTTCCAAAATTTCCAAAATTTCTAAAATTTCCAAACTTTCAAAAATATCCAAAATTTCAAAAAAATGCAAAATTAAAACCACAAAATTTACGAAAAAGTCAAAATTAAATAACATAACTTCGTTCTAATCGCACTCGATTCACATACTTTCCACGACACTCACGTATTTTATTTTTCTCTGACGTTCATTAGTGCATTGTAATGTGCTTACATTGACGAATAAATATCTTGATCTACACCAATATCATAAATCCTCTATTCCGCGTTCAGAACCGTATGTAATTAATTACCAACATTATTGCAACCAGTAACGTAACATCAGTGTATTATCTGTGACAGTGTGGTAAAACGTATGAAAATTCATTACCTACGGTAACGTAATGAAAATTCGCCCCCCCGACCGCCGGCGCAATAATGTTGGTCATGGCGGTGTAATGGCGGTCATTCTAATGGTTTCAATGGATTTTTAATATGTGTGTAGGTAAAGCAGTGTATGCTTCTGTACATAATTAGGCCTTATTACGTGACAGTTATATCGCCATGTCCGTCCGTCTGTCCGCGGTCTAGCTCAGTTACCGTTCGCACTAGAAAGCTGAAATTTTGTGAGGCCTGATAAGAACTTTCAATAAAAACTATATTGAATAAAATCGGTCCAGCCGTTTTTGAATTATTAGTCAAAAACTCATAGTGAAAGGAAGTGCCGAATAGTAAAATGACGTAAGCGCCGCCAAATAAACGACCTTTTGAACGGATGTTTTGTAACAGGGCAGCATCTACGAAACTCTACACGGAGCATCGCCCGACATGCTCTTGGCCGGTTTTCTTTTGCATTGTTATCCCGGAAATCACCCCTTAAGGATTACGAATTCCAATTCCAGAAAATCCCCAGCCAGGTTATACGTAGCCTATAAAAATTCAACGTCTAAAGGGTGGGGGGGGGGGGTGGGGGTAGCCACTACACTCGATTGAGTTAAATTTGCATGGGTCATGGAACTCCCTCCTCCAAGTGCACCTCAAATAGAAAAAAATAATTTCTGCATTTGTGACCCCCCCCCCCCCAATTTCAACCGCGCCTGTTCTTACCTTTCATGCTTTGACTGATTTGACGGGAGGATCGATTTGGATGATATTTGCAGTAGACATGAACGTATAAAAACAAAAGTGGTCCTGTATCGTCCGATATACACCTACTATTACTCTCTATGTCGTTTAAATCATGCCAAAAAATTTAATAAAAAAAAGGATTCATTTATGAGTGTAGTTTCATTTAGTGGTAATTGTAAAATATTTTATTAAGACTACTGTCCTCTAGTGTCAACTTTACTTCAAGTTCCGCCTCCAGGGTAGCGGGAGAGAAATTAGGGGTTAATTAGCCGCTTACTGACACAGACCGAATTCCACGCGGGCGGAGCCGCGGGCGGAGCCGCGGGCACAGCTAGTATATCATAGTTTGGGACCCGTCGTCGCAGCCGGTCAACCGTCCACACAAAAACATTTTTTTTCGCCTGCGAATTTTATTTCTTACTTTTTCGTATTTTTTTTATTATTTTTATTTCTCTTTATTTATTTTCCTTCTTAGGATTAGGTTTTTACAATATTTTTATAAAAGTAAAATATAAAAATACATCTAAAACATAGAAAAACAATAAAAACATTGTAAAAAACCTATCCTAGGGTGCCGCCGGCAACGGAGCAAGGCCCAGGCTGCCGATGGTCAGGGCCGCAGAGAGAGGAACCTTCGGACTATGCGCGCCGTGTCCAGAATAACCGCCTTCTGAATCTGACCCTTGATCCAACCACAACCCCGTGGCGAAAGTCTCTCTAGGTGTTGGTCGAGACTCTTCGCTATGAGACCGTTCGCAGAAACAACTATCGGCACAATGATCGCCGAATCAACCTCCCACATGGCGGTTACCTCGTGAGCCATGTCTAGGTACTTGCTGGACTTGTCCTTCTCGGCCTTCACGAGGTTCTCGTCACATGGGACGGTGATGTCGACGAGCATGGCCCGGCGTTGCGGTCGATCTATTACCACGATATCAGGCTTATTGGCTACAATAGTCCTGTCCGTGATAATAGATCGATCCCAATAGAGCGTGGCACGACCATTTTCGAGAACTGGCGCAGGTGTGTACTTGTAGTACGGCACTTCGTGGTCCACAAGACCGTATAGAAGAGCAAGCTGCTGGTGTATAATCCTAGCTACGAGGTTATGTCTGTGCAAGTACTCGCCGTTAGCAAGATGAGAACAACCGGAGATGATATGCCTGAGTGACTCTCCGGGACGGCGGCATGCCCGACAAATGTCGACCGTACCGTCCTTCAGGATATACCTCCGGTAGTTATTCGTCATGATAACTTCGTCCGCAATTGCACAGGCAAAACCTTCGGTTTCTCCGAAGAGGTCCCCGAATCGTAACCAGTTCACCGACGCGAGCAGGTCTACGTCGGGTCCCGTGAGGGCCCTGTAGAACCGCCCGTGTAGCTCCTTGCTCTTCCATACCGCCTTGCGATCCTCGGTGCTTAGCACCACATGTTTGCGCCAGTTCTCGTTTGCCAAGGAGAGCGGCGTGAGGCCTTTATCTACTGCCACCACATCACGATGCATCCCACACTCGTTGTTAAGGAAATAATTCCTGAGATTGTACACCTCACGGTTGTGGAGATTTTTGGCGTTTAAAAAGCCGCGACCTCCACACTTCCGTGGGATGTACAATCTCATAACAGACGAGCGTGGGTGAAGCATACGGTGTGTGGTGAGCAATAGACGGACCCTCCGATCCAGGGCATCCAGCTCGGTCTGTGTCCACCTTAGTATGCCAAAGGAGTATGTGAGTAGGGGCATCACCCAGGCGTTGAAGGCGCGCACTTTGTTGCCACCTGACAAAAGACTATTGAGTACTTTTGTCAGCCGACCGAAGAAGCGCTCCTTCAACGCCTGTTTAATACCCGCATCCTCAATACCCAAGGACTGTGACATACCAAGCTATTTGTAGGTTTCTGATTCAGAGATAGATCTGAACGTCATGGTCTCAGAAAGCTGTAAATTTGCTGAATTTACTACTTTCCCCCGCTGTACATGCATAACCGCACATTTATCAATACCAAACTCCATCTTGATGGAACTACTGAAGACTTCAGTGGTATTCAGTAGCTCCAACAAGTCTCGGTTATTTGGTGCAAATAATTTGAGATCGTCCATGTACAGAAGGTGAGATATAATTTCACCCTCTCTCCGAAGCCGGCAACCTAGCCCCGAATCCTTCAGCAGAGTGCTGAGCGGATTTAGAGCTAGGCAGAACCACAGGGGACTCAGACTGTCGCCCTGAAATATTCCTCGCTCGATCCTTATAAAGTCCTGCGGGCCAGAGGGGTAATCCCCACCTCCTGGTTGACGAAGAACTGTGGTCCACTGCCTCATACACGCGCCAAGGAAGGATCTTAAAGCTGTATCAATTTTATACAGCTCTAAGACCCTCTCCAGCCATGAATGAGGCACCGAATCATAGGCCTTCTTGTAGTCAATCCAAGCGGTCGAGAGGGCCTCCCTGTTCCGCCGGACTCGTTGGCAAATGGTCATGTCTATGAGGAGGAGCTCTTTAGTACCACGGGACCCAACCCTACATCCATTTTGAGCGGAGACCAAAATGTTGTTTGCGACCATGTGCGCGTTTATTTTTGCTCTCAAAATGGATGTAAGAAGCTTGTAGAGCGTAGGCAGGCACGTGATGGGTCGGTAGTTCTTCGCTTCCGTGGTACTACCGGACTTATAGAGCAGGAAGGTTACACCAGTTGTTAAGGAAGGCGGGAGGGAGCCAAGTTCAAGGGCTTGTTGAAATTGTGTTGCCAACCGCGAGTGCGAGCACCGAAACCATTTTAGCCAGAAGTTGTGCAACCCATCCGGGCCAGGACTTTTCCAGGATTTGTATTATTATTATTATATTTTTTTACATGATAAGCGCCGTGAAACCCTATCGGGTTTGTACCGACACCTCATCCGTGTAAGTATAAAAAGATACCACATATGCCCTTAAACGGTTCACCAGCATGTTTATTACCCCCTGTATATCGTCAGGTAACAATTAAAACTCACAAATTGCAAAAAAAAAATTAAAATCAACCTTGTTTTGATACCACTATGGTTCATTATGGCTATGAATTTGTGGTAGTAGTTAGTGAGTTTGCATTGTCACCCGACATAAAAATACTATGCATATAATAGTATAACTAGGTCTACTTATTATATTTCATTTCCACTACGATATTATTTGGGCTCAGAAAATTACTTTTGGGATTCAAATATAAATAAATATTATGGGACAATCTTACACAAATCAGCCTAGTCCCACAGTAAGCTCAATAAGGCTTGTGTTGTGGGTACTAGAGGACGATACATGTAATAGATATATACATATAAATACTTAAATACATACAAAACATCCATAACTCAGGAACAAATATCCGTGATAAACACACAAATAAATGCCCTGACCAGGATTCGAACCCGAGACCTCCTGCTTCATAGGCAGGTTCACTACCGACTAGGCTAGGGGGCCGTTAAATATAAAATAAGAAATTTTGAAATAATATTATAGAAACGATCCTTCGTCTAACATATCAAAAACTCAATTTCAGTATGCTAGCTATTTTTAAACACATTCATTAAAATAATTATTAATTATCACCAGACCGTGTGTTAGTTCGCTGCTTTCGGTACTAATATACTGAAATGTTAGTTTAAATATTAGTGCCTAAGTATTACATCTCATTTCAAGTAGGTATATGTTAATAGCATAACAGAATTTATGATATTAAGTAAGTAGGCAGTGATGTATATTTTAATATAGGCTTTACAATAATACGCATTGGTATTCATTTAGCTTTGTATATGTATTTCACAAATTATTTCGCTGTAAAATCATTCAAAACGAATGAAAATGAATAGTGACTAATATACTTACGCTAGAAACTATGACCATATATAAAACTGCTTAAAAATATATTGGCCTCCTCCATTTTATTTATGTGGGTCGCCGGCAACTCACGTGACTGACGTGACCTGCGGGAGATGTACAAATAAATTGATAATGGTCTTCTGCGCTTGATTTTTTGTGGGTCGCCGGCGGCCCATGTGGAGGCAAGAGTGTTAAGATTTAATGAGATGTAGAAATAATATTGTCTTCGGTTGCCGCGATAGTTATTCATGAAATAAAACAATTAAAACGGATTTTATCGCGTGTACTGAGCTTAAATTACATCCCGACGTTTCGAACACTTTACAGCGTTCGTGGTCAACGGGTCGACTGAGGTAAAATATACAATTACCTCCGTTCAAAAACTATCACAAATGCAAACCTACCCACATATTAAATATTAAACAAATTTAGTGTTTGCACATGCCAGAGGGGCCTTTTAAAAATTATTATTATTAACATTTGTTTTTTAAAAAGGCCCCTCTGGCATGTGCATTTGTGATAGTTTTTGAACGGAGGTAATTGTATATTTTACCTCAGTCGACCCGTTGACCACGAACGCTGTTAAGTGTTCGAAACGTCGGGATGTAATTTAAGCTCAGTACACGCGATAAAATCCGTTTTTAACTGTTTTATTTCATAGATGTAGAAAACCGAATAAAACATACCACAAATCAGCCAATACATATCTTTCTTTCAGCTAAATAAAATTTCAAAAATACTGTCATCAGGTTCGATAACAGGTATCGTTTCAGCGGCTTCCCGTACACAGCTTTCAGATTCACCAGTCTAGCAAGACCTCCGACAACACATAATCGGTATGTAGCTTTAGGCCTAATTATACTGGTTTATTCCAGAACTCGAGGTCGGACACACAGACTATCTTCCAAGACTCCGTATACTGAAGCATTTATGAGTTATCGTGGTCAGGGTATACACAGATGAGCTCTTGTGCCTAAATCAAAGCTCCATTTAGTAGCATTTGTATATATACATACAAAGCGATATATTATATATTTATTTATAAATAACGGCGCCTTATAATTTGTTCCCGTATCTATTTATGTAAACTGATTTGTTTAATATTACACCTAAAAACTGACGTAAAATGAAATCTGTAAAAAATATATTTTAAAGTTAAAAATAAAATAGATGCAACGAAAATAGGTTTCATATATCAAATTAGCAGCGGCAGCGCTGGATATCTGGATCGCTTGATTGAACTATTCCGAGAATATTTTTTTCTAAAATAAACGATATTTAAATAAAAGTGCTATGATATAATCATTCCTGTACTCGGTGAAATCTAAAACGTGATACAAGATAATGAAACCTGAATTTATTCATGAATTTGAACAATTTTTACTATGAACTACTGACAAAATTTGTAAATTCACAATAAAAAAAAACTTTCTCATACATTTTCGTCTACTTACTCCTGACCTTTTCTAAGGAACAGCAATTTATTTTATTTTATTTACAAAGTTCAATTAAGTAGTTCAAAATCATGAATGAATTTAGGTTTTATTATCTTGTAAGTATCACGTTTTAGATTTCACCCGGTCTAAGTACGGTACAGTTGACGTCAAAGATATATTTACACAATTTCACCTTAATCCATTGTAAAAAGGTCCAAAAGTGTGTCGCCTGTACCTAGCGCGTATCACAAGTAGTCCTAATATTAGCCGGGCACCTTACCTCAATAATAGCGGGTTAATGAATATGGAGTCAAGACGCGCACTACACTTTGCCTGTATGCTTTTTGGCATTGTGAAAACGATGATGCCTCAGTACCTATATGAAAAGTTACGTTTTTCACAACGTCATATTAGGGGAGCAACTCGTCTACTATGTCCTCGGTACAACAGTCACGGCACCGCGGCATTTCGTGGCAGTTTTAAATACTCTGCTACGAAATGCTGGAACAATATACCACCACCTATAAGGACTCTGTTTCAGTTAATTCTTATAAAGTTAAGTTCAAAAAACACATTTTAAATTTACAGAAAACTTTAAATATATGTTATGTATAGTGCCAATATCCTCCATAATCTTATTTGTATTCCTCTCATTTTTGTCTTATTTAGTCTTTATTGTTGGGTATGACTCTTCAGTAACTGCTCATTTAAATCAATAGTTAGGTGCGATTTAAAAATGTTTATAATTTTAGATTTATATTTATGTAAAATATTAGATTATTTCTGTTTAAATTAATTTTTATTTGCATGTAGTTGCGCTTTCTCGGAAGGGTTTCCACGGAAGACCAGCGTCGTGGACCTGAAAAGGTACCTTGACATTAAGCTGAGTGGAAACCATTTCAGTGACGCTTAACAATAATAAACTGACAGTGTTTTTCTTAAAATAATAATACGGGATAAAACTATGTTTAAATAGTAGTTAAGTGTTTCTAATAACGTTTCTTCTATTCTATTCTATTCCCTTTCTCTCATATAAGCATTTATCACTATTGCATACTCATTCAATCTTTTTTGAGTATCACTTTTTTGAGTTTTATAAAGTCTTCGTAATGCCCATATTACTACTCGAAGCCTGATCAGATAGACACGATACTCAGGACTCTCAACAACGCCGCCTATTGGGCAGATCACGTATCAAACATAAGAGAACTTAGACATGACAAGAAGAAGTCCATTTAGTAAGTCATCTGTGTACCGCACCAATGCATTAATACAGTTCTATATTGCGAAATCGCACAATGCATTTCGTAATCGAAACAAAGGACGACAGTGCGACAATCGCGCGACACAGCGACAGTCAATAGCGACAATATGGACGTTTGGACGCTTACGGTTTTGCCCGCAGGAGTTTTTGTTTTATTGTGTTGTTTAAATGAACTGTCTTTTACGCTAGAACGCTATAAGTACCTACTTATAACACGCTTTGTACAAAGTCTTTTACAGTAAGTTGAACCTAGCTTTGTAAAATTTTAACACCACGACGGTGGAAAATAAGTATTATGCCCACCTGACGGTGAGTCGACGCAGTAGCCATGGACGTTTGCAACTTCAGGGGCGTTGAACGTGTGTTGCCGACATAGCGACAATATGGACGTTTGGACGCTTACGGTTTTGTCCGCAGGAGTTTTTGTTTTATTGTTGTTTAAACGAACTGTCTTTTACGCTAGATCGCTATAAGTACCTACTTATAACACGCTTTGTACAAAGTCTTTTACAGTAAGTTGAACCTAGCTTTGTGAAATTTTAACACCACGACGGTGGAAAATAAGTATACTGCCCACCTGACGGTGAGTCGACGCAGTAGCCATGGACGTTTGCAACTTCAGGGGCGTTGAACGTGTGTTGCCGACATAGCGACAATATGGACGTTTGGACGCTTACGGTTTTGCCCGCAGGAGTTTTTGTTTTATTGTGTTGTTTAAACGAACTGTCTTTTACGCTACAACGCTATAAGACAACATGCTTTGTACAAAGTCTTTTACAGTAAGTTGAACCTAGCTTTGTCATATTTATAACGCCACGACGGTGGAAAATAAGTATACTGCCCACCTGACGGTGAGTCGACGCAGTAGCCATGGACGTTTGCAACTTCAGGGGTGATGAACGGGTGTTGCCGACTCTTTAAAAACTTACTGCTGCACTATCATAAAACCATAATCATACTACTATAGTTCCTAAGTTGTGACGTTATCATGGTTAGGGTACCACTTTGTCGCTTATGGATTCCGAGATATCACTGATTTTGTTAATCAACTCGAAAATAGTGAAAATTAGTTTTGATTAAAAATAGCTTCTACACACTTAAAATAATACGGTGTATTGATAAAAAGTTAAATGTTTCAACTAAAAGTAGGAAAAAAACACAGTCAATGTTTACCGACTAGGGTACCACATTGTCGCTCATAAGCTTGAAGTAATATCGGGGCCATTGGAAAAGGGATATAAGTTAGTGACAAATCAAAACTTTTTAACAGAAAATATAGTTGACTTATATTTAACATATTAGTTGGATTGGAAAAACCGGGGGAGGCCTTTGCCTAGCAGTGGGATATAACAGGCTCCTAATAATAATAATAAAAATATTTAACAAGCTTCTGAGGGACAACCGTATAGATAATCAATTAATACTCGTACAAAGTCACCAATATCTCAATCAGACGTAAGAATTTAAATGACTTGGCGTTAGCATTACGTACCCCTAGGTGCGAGGTTGAGTAGTGTAAATCATTTTCATAATGATGTTAAATGCAAATTATCACTTTTGTAAGTAATAATTTTATTATAATAAGTCTTTATAATAAGTTTGATCTCATAAGTCATAAGGCGATAATGTGGGACACTAAGGAATGTTAAACTAACAAACTTGATCTAAATTAGTAAAGCTGACGAAAAGACTGTTATTTTTTTGTTATTGATTCATAATAATATTTGTATTAGATATATCCACTTATAGTGCGGACACTATGTTAAATAATGGAAGTAGAATCTAGACACACGGCAGTGTGTCCGCCAAGTTCGAGCAAAAAAAAGCGACACACCGGCCGTGGGTTATATTACACGAACCATTTCGGGCCAATTTCGACCACCCTATAACTCAAAACATATTTTATCTACGCATATGAAATTTCGAGTGTCTGTTGACATCCCCTTAATTGTCTAGAATACAAAATTTCATTATTCTACCTATAGCAGTTCTTGAGATATTGACGTCAGAAAATCGCTATTTTTACTATACACTCACTGACTCACTGACTCACTGACTCACTGACTCACTGACTCATCAAAAACCTAGACCACTTCCAATGGTCGTACTGACTTGAAATTTGGCATGGAGATAGGTCTTAAGGTCAAAGTAAAGGGAAAAATCTGAAAACGGCCAAGTGTGAGTCAGTTTTAAAAATAGCGAAGGTGTAACTTTGTTCTACTATGAAGTCATAATGAACTAAATGGGTCTATCTTCCAATGGTCGTACCGACCTGAAATTTGGCTCGAAGATTTGTCTTTAGGTCGAAATAAAGTAAAAATCTGAAAACGGCCAAGTCTGAGTCAGTTTCGAAAACAACGAATGTGTAATTTTGTTCTACTATAAGTAGGTATGGAGTGGAAATGAGATAAGACTTATTTAAATTTAGATACATACCAATTTAAGACAATACATGTTTGTCTTAAAGACAAGAACAATAAAATTGTTCACCACTCTGTGTGTGTCTGTTGCGGGAACCGAACCCACGATTTACGAAGTGCAAAGCAGGTCACTAGGTACACTAGGTGTGCTAAATCAGTCAAACAAAAATGAAAAGACTATTTTTTCTCGCATAGTCTAAATAATTTCTAATTTTACAACTAATAAAATCGCAGATTCAAGAACATGGAAATCATATATACTCTAAGATGGAATTATATATACTACTGCCCATCTCACCCTCCGATACGCCACGGGATGAGATGGGATGGTGCACTTCTAGGGCTACATAATAGGCCACCAATTATAATACCTACTGGTAGGTAGGTATTACCAAGTTATTAATTATCTATGTAGGTAGCGTACTTACAAACAGAATAAAGTACGTTATTGATGTATGTAATTATATGTAAGTAGGTACATTTTATAGGTGTAGCGAGCCAGTTTATTTGTAAAAATCACCTATAAATAAATAGTAAAATAGGATTTATCATAGATTATAGGTACTCGCGCTGCCCGATCGATCCCGAAATCCCGATATATGTATGTATAGTGCTACTAGATAAAAAATCCGTTCCCCGCCTCGCGCACCCTCCGTCGCTGCCTACACTCGTCCGCCGCGTTCGCGTCGTCCGTGATAAAAAAATAATAAAGAACCTACACCTAACAAAAATAAATGAAATCCCATCAAAAAAATAAATGCCAAGTTCGATACTATGGGAATGCTTCGCCTATAAAAGAAGTGAGATCTGAATAAGTACCAAGTTCCATAAAAATACCTCAAATCATAAATAGTTATAGGAATGCACACTTGATTTCCAGCAGTTTTTAAGGTACATTTTGAATAAGTATCACGTTACATAGAAATACCTAAAATTATAATAGTCAGAGAAACGCACACCGGTTTTTTTAGCAGTTTCCTGATAACATTTATTATTTTCAGTACTTTTTAATGCTGTAACTTGGCAAGTTTTAATAGAAAATTATATACTTGACACATTGCAGTCCAAAGGTGTCGATTCATTGCATTGAAAAGGTGTGTGGTGTGTGAAAACTTGCCAAGTGACATCATTAAAAAGTACTGAAAATACTAAATGTTATCAGGAAACTGCTATAAAAACCGGTGTGCGTTTCTCTGTCTATTATAATTTTAGGTATTTCTATGTAACGTGATACTTATTCAAAATGTACCTTAAAAACTGCTGGAAATCAAGTGTGCATTCCTATAACTATTTATGATTTGAGGTATTTTTATGGAACTTGGTACTTATTCAGATCTCACTTCTTTTATAGGCGAAGCATTCCCATAGTATCGAACTTGGCAGCCTTTCACATTTATGTTTTTGATGGGATTCTTATTTCTCTAAACTTATGAATGGCGACAATGTGGTACTCTAGATCACTTTACATACAAAAAAATCATGTTAAAAGTTTAAACTTTGAAGTCACTTTTTTGATAGAAAACTACATTATTTTTGTGTTTAATTACACTTGATCGTTAGTTTTGTTCCTAAATTAACGTAAACTATGAGAATAAAAAATTATAATGTTGATTTTGTATATTTTTTTATGTAAGTGTTGATTTTTTTTGTTTTATTATTTAAAAAAAATATGCCCTGAGATATGGTTGTTTCATTATTTTTATTATAAACCTTACGTACATCATATTCAGAAATCAACATAGCCAGCTGAAAATCGGTCGATTTTGAGTTATATAAAATATTTTATTTTTGATTCTTGACTCTACACCCTACGTGCATTATTATTGTATTATTTCTATAAAATGTTAAATGTTAGAGACAACATACATATGATTTGTCGAGTAATATAATGTATGTGGAACATTTTAAAACCGCTATCTCCATAACTTCAACCTATAACTAGGTTTTTTAGGCTTTCAAACTTTAAACTCGAATATTTCAAAACTGTACAAAGATATGTTGAAGCTTCAAAAAAATATTAAAAATAAAAATACTCAACATAGCCATCTCGTTCTTTTTGCATATGAAGGAGAATGTTTTGAACTATAAGGAGGTACCATTAACTCAATACATTGTACATTCTTGTTCCTTTAGTCGTCAACACAGTGAATCCTCCTTCTTGTAAAGGGTCGGCAACGCGCATGTGACTCCTTTGGAGTTGCAGGCGTCCATAGGTTACGGTAGCTGCTTACCATCAGGCGGGCCGTATGCTTGTTTGCCACCGTCGTGGTATAAAAAAAAAAAATATATTACCTTTACCATGACAATGTCACAGTTATGGATGTTTTCTATGGATACCTATGTATACCTATAGATACATATGTATTTATGTACAGTCGCCATCAAATATATCGGATCGGCCAGGGTACTCAAAAACATCTGAACATGCACTTTATCGCCTTGACAATAGAGACGTTGTTCAGATATTTGTGACCACCTTGGCCGCTCCGATATATTTGATGGCGACTGTATGTAATTAGGTACGCATAAGGGTTGCGTTTCCCCTATTGTGGTTTCCTTAGTTTAAAGCTTCAGTTAAGCCTTTAGTTAATTAATTTTTGTTTTAGACACCTACCTTGGTAAACATATTTTACTGTAGTCGAGTTTAAAAATAGTAGGTGGTTCAAATATTTGTTTAAAAATTCCGAGTTGAGTGTACTTAAAAGAACGGTCTTGTCAAGTAACACCGCAAAAAAATTGAATATGTCGCTGCTTGTTCTATAGAACCTTAGAGAACTCAACCCGGATGGAGTAGCCATGTCTGTCATTTCCGGTACAAAAAAAGTCTGCCGATTTTTGCGGGGAGGGTAACGTCAAATGTATGGCTATTCATGCGTAACTTACAAATAGCAACGTCAGATAAACGTCAGTCCATACATGTGTATGACCACTGGTTATATGTTTTTGACAGAGGGGAACGCCTGTTAATGGCGACTCCGGTTGGTTGAATTCTCAAAGTATAGAACCGTTTGAAAATAATATAAAAAGTTAAGAGGCTCACAACACCCGATGACCTTCAAATTGACTTTGACAGTTTTTTAGCTATAACTACTGTTTTTGGGAAAGTAAAAACAAAATATGTTAATATTCATATTTAGAAGACTTTCTTAATTCCGATAGACAATTGGACGGAATCGGCTCGATAGAAAATAATTCCAAAGTTACATCTTAAAATTAGCGTTAAACAGTTGTATTTCTTTAGTTTGTTGACTATAAATTCCACCACACTAATATTTTTCAATGAATGCGTAGATTTTTTTTTAATTCATCATTTACAAAATTTGCAATGAGCTTCAATACTAATCGTAGCACAGTGTTTCTCTTTCACTCGCGCTGAAAAAGATACGGATGGAATTTAGCTGTTGTCATCACCTTGAAGCTATCCACCAAATAAATGTTCTTCCACAAAAAATGCCCCAACTATCAAAAACGTCGGGTTAAAGCGAAATTCCAACGAAAAATTCGGGCCTTTTAAAACCCTACTTCATCGCAACATAATGTAATTAAAGTCGGTATCCTTTGAAGTCCTTCGCATGCCTTCCTCCATTCCCTCCCTAGATTCTTAAAAACCAATTTCGGAAGAAACAAATTATTTTGATCAAATTGGCCCAGGAATTGATATTTGCTTCTTTTTACGTCGTTTCGCAATTACGCTGGAAATTCGTTTAAGTCTGTCTAAATTTATAAATGATCTATACCAACGGCAAAAAATCATGTATGTACATATGGGAGCCTCATAAAAAAAAATCTATTTTTTAGTATATTATAATAATAATAATAAATAATAAATACTCTTTATTGCACACCTCATACAGTTACAAGCACAAATTTTACAATTAGATAAATTTAGGTAGAGGTAACAACAGGCCGTCTTATCGCTAATGAGCGATTTCTTCCAGACAACCTTTGGGTAGTGGAGACTAGAGAAAAACAATAAGCAGTAGGTGGTGCATAGAAACAAAAGAGACGAAATAGATAACACAGCACATTCATATGAATATACATACTTAAATAAATACAAAATAAACATACATATACGTACATATATACATATATAATACACACAATAAGAAACAACAGTGTCAACTTAAAAACCTAAGGAAGAGACAAATAGATAAATAGTATTCCTTAAGTTGCGATTTAAAGCTACCAATAGATTGCGCGCGTTTAATGTTGAGAGGGAGAGAATTCCACAAACGAACGGCCTGGAACGTAAATATTATGTTGTTATAGCGGCAACCAAAATACATCATCTGTGAAAATTTTAACTGTCTAACTATCACGGTTCATGAGATACAGCCTGCTGACAGATGGACAGACGGACAGCGGAGTCTTAATAATAGGGTCCCGTTTTTACCCTTTGAATACGGAACCCTAAAAAACTGTATTTTGGTAAGTAAGTACCCAAGTATTGGTTTCGATACATTGCCGTCTAGAGGGGTGCAACGAAATCAATCGATAGGGAAAATACTGCAATGTATTAAAAGTCGCTGGCAATTTATTGAGAGGTCAACAAAGGAGCACAGAAACAACGGGATATAATGTGCATGCTTATGTCAATATGAACGTAAATACCTATAAACATAATATTGAGTGAAATAGATAGATGTGTTAAGACGCTAAAGACAGAAATAAATTAATGAGAAAGTGAGAGAAATAGGATAAGTTAACGTCAAGGCGAGGACTGGCTATTTTTGTACAGTCGACTACAAAGATTATGTATTCACTTTTGGACCTTATTACAACGCAATAAGGTGAAAAAGTGGATACATCTCTTTGTAGTTGACTGTACCAATCAGATTTCAGCTTTCTCAAAACAATTTTGACATCTGAATTATCCATTCACGAATGATCTACTTACATTATTAAGTTTATATAGGAAGAAAATACAATAAGAAATAATTTCCTCGGTAGAGCTATTATTAAGTCAGATCTTCTTTTACCCTAAAAAAGATTGTATTGGTTACCACAATATTAAAAATGTTGAATAAGATCAAAATTTAGAATGATTCTAGTAAATGCTAATATTAAATTATAGATTCACATATTCGTGATTCGTCCACTATCTCCAATTATAAACATCATTGTGTCTCTTTCTTTCTTTCACGGGAGCCATAAACATGTATCTTACTGGTGGGCGTGGTTTAAGAGAGCTTAATTAGGACCTTAAGGTGAAAAGCAAAAGACGCATGCTATGCGTAGCCTACCAATAACGTAGTGCTTTTTTGTTCTTCTAAAACTGTGAACTGTTACAGTGCCAGACTACAATTGGCGTCGGTTCAAATGACCCGTTTGTCATACAACGTTATGTTCACAGCTCCCCGTGGAGCAGCTTTGCCGATTCGGCCATTTTTGCAATGTTGACTCATGTTACTGCGCTCATAAAATGTCATGCGTTGACCTAGCAGTCTTACTGTTTTAAGTAATGGTCTAAGAGCTGGCCACGTCATATATGACACAATAATGAGAGCAATGAAACCCATCTAATAAGATTGCAATACTATCCTTATTGCTAGATCTGGGCATCTGGCAGCTTTTAATGGGTGGATGTCAGAGTGACAGACTAGCAATGTTTTTGAATTGGAAAAAGGTAATACAAAAATAGGTAAAAACGGCCGAAGTTATCTTATTTATAGAGGGCCTATATTTTAACATTAGAACAAAAAACTTTGCATAATATTTCGGAAACAGAAACAGTAGGCAATAAAAAATGAATTACAATATACGTCGTTTTGGACTACTTTCACCCATCAGAAAGTTTTGGCAATGATATGATTTAATTTTTTATATAATTTTTCATAATATTGCATCAAAACCATTCACCACTGGTTTGCATTCTTTGATTTCCACCACTTTACAGCTGCCAGATGTCCGGATCTAGAAATAAACATAGTATAGCAAACTAACAAGAGGGGTTTCGTCGCTCTCATTATTGTGTCATACCTGACGTGGCTAGCTCTCCGTCTATAATGGTATAACCAGGGATGGTCAAAAGGGTCCTGTGTTTTACACGGGGGTAGCTAGAGTAGGAGAAATCACTTAAAACTCTGTATAAGATTGCGCACGCGTTGCATCTCGGAAGCGAGACGGGAGCGAATTGGACAATATGGCGCATGCGAGGTGAATGGGTGATTGGTTTGAGTAAATGTGTTGAAAAGGTGAATGGAAGAAGATTGAGGATGTTACAGACGTGTGTGTGAAGGTGTGTCTACACGTTTGTGTACTATAAGGGCAGTGCTATAATGGTGTAATAATCAAAGGTAGCCTCAGATGGCGACTACCTTCGTGTAGAAATTGTAACACCTTAGGAGGTAAAAAGCGGTTCATATTTAATATTTGAACCGCTTGTAAAGAGGTTGGTTTTGTGGCATTTGATGAATATTTATGTTCTAATTATCGAGGTTCTACCTTTGGACGTTTAGGCTTTGGGTTCTGTTAGTCTGTAGATAAAACGACTGTTTAATATTTACATAAGCAGTACGTGTATATAACTAAATAAATATAATGAATCTACTTTGAATTCACAAAAATCTAAGGGCATAGTAGTAGTGGTAGTAGTAAAACACTTTATTGCACAAAACAAATACATAACCAACAAAAATATAGTGAGTGTGTACAAAGGCGAACTTATCCCTTTAAGGGATTTCTTCCAGCTAACCTTTAAGCAACTGAGAGAAATCGGTCAGTCATGGTAGACAAAGATTTGTACATTACTTGAACATGACGGCAAAACTACGTCTACTTAGTCAACGTACAGGTAAAGACGTTAAATATGATTCTTAAGGCATATAAGTCGTATTTTTCTTCAAAGCTGTTTATTTCAATAAACACGACTGAACTCAAGAAAATACCGCAAAGGTGGAAGTTTCTAATCAATTCGCCACAGTATAGCTTCGGTCTAGACTCACCTAAGTAGTCTAGACTAGAATTTTCAACTGATTAGGAAGCTGTTTGGAATCGAAGTTTTCCGTTAAACGATATTAATGATATTATACAGGTTGTATTTGCAACCATTTGCGAATTGTGCAATTTGTGTACACATTCAAATCTAGCAGGCAAAACTATGTATATTAAAAAACATTTTTGTGTCGTTAGTCATATTTAGTTAAGTTCACATTTAACTATATTTTAACTGGAAGCGGCTCAATTTTCATACAAAATTAGCATATAATAAACGGCCTCCTAGCACAGTCGGTAGTGGCCGTGCCTACGAAGCAGGAGGTCCCGGGTTCGAATCCTGGTCAGGGCATTTGTTTGTGTGTTTATCACAGATATTTGTTCCTGAGTTATGGATGTGTTCTATGTATTTAAGTATTTATCCATATTTATTTATTGTATATATGGTCGTCTAGTACCCATAACACAAGCCTTATTGAGCTTACTGTGGGCCTAGGTCGATTTGTGTAAGATTGTCCTATAATTTATTATATGGTTGAAAAGCATAAAAAAACGTTTTTCATAACAAAAAGAACAATTTTATAATCCAATCATTGGGAATCATCTCCATACATTGCCTTACAAAAGGTGGAGAAGAAAATGTTTTAATGGCTACTGGTAGGCTATAGGGTGGTTAACCAAGATGGCGACCAACGCACCCCCCCCTCAAGGTCTCAAATCTAGTATTTTAATAACCACCCTATAGCCTATACTCTAAACAATTTGAACTGAACTCATCCACTTAGTGTCTTATCTTTTGTGTGAAAACCGCAGGCGCGCGTGCCACTATGAAAAAAATGGTTTGGCCACATGTTAGCGTTTATTGAATTTCTACTATATGGACCACGCAATAAGATTCAATATGAACTAATACGAAAAAAGCTCTAAGTTCTATACGGTTGCACCCAGTACAAGCGATTCAAATGCTCTAGAACCAGCGTAACTCGACAGCGAGATCCGAAACAAATATGCGTAATTGGAGATCGCGCTTGCATTGGTATTCCGAGCGCACGGCTAGTTAGCGATTAGGAGGCAATTGTAATTTTCCCGAACGGGCAGGTAAAACAGGGTTGGATTCTGATTAAAACATTTGGATGGATGTACGATTTAGAAATATTTAATATATGAAATATATATACATATATAATAGATTTTAATAAATATTGGGTATGTTAAAATTATAATCAGACATATAAATAATCAACTATTTTAAAATTGCTTTCTTAATTTTACAGCTTAGACTTACTTTTACCTATAGCAAATTATGTACAGAGAATAACTCAATTCAAATATAAATAATATGAACCTACATTATAGTTGTGCTTGTTATCATAATTCGAATGTGTTGTAGAAGAATACAAAAATATATATATTTATAGTACATATTAGTCAACAAAAACAATCATATTAATCTTTTCATCATGTTAATTTCTTTTTTTTTTCTAAATTAATTACGTGCCTACAACTATTCCTCGAATGAGAGTTTGTCATGTTCATAATTTGGTAATTTCTGTTGGAAGCTTGTTATAAAACCTTAGAGTGGTGGGCACTGCCAGTTTATACTTATTTCTAGAATTAAAATTATGTATATCACAGTTCTTTCTAAAATTAAGAATGTTTCTATGTAGGGGAGACCGGGTACAATTGAAACAATTTGCCTTTAACCTCCTGTGACCGTTATATTTTTATGAGTAGAAAGATGTACGCTCAAAATATTTCAAGGTTAGTTATCTGGTTCCTAAATAAAATATATTTGGATGGTCTATAATCCATAGTTTTTTGACAATAATTTAATAAAGATAATGGGGCAGTATGGTTCAATTGACCTCACATGAGTGTCAATTGAAACACTATGTGAGGTCAATTGAAACACTCAAATATCTTCGGCACAATAAAAGTACGTATATCTGTTTCAATCTTTTTCATCCCTATCTCAGCATACAATAAGCTCATCAAAAGTTTGCAAGCATAACATAAACATTTCTCAATTTATGAGCATCTGAACATCTCGATAAAAAAACTTGGTAAAAAAAGAGTATACGACTTTTAGTTTTCTTTGTCGCTGCTACCTTATACATTTACCTTAACCAAAGTAGTTTTAATGCAATTCTAAGATATAACGATAAAGAATCGCAAAAAACAAGTATTATTATGTTTCATACAAAAATGCTTGTTTCAACTATAACAATGTTCCAATCATAACCTTTCCCATACACCCTGTGACGAGTGTTGCAGATGTCGAAATGTAAAATTAAATAATAGGCGCAATAAAATAATCAGTTTAAATTGTTTTCTTATGTAAACAAAAACAGCGATATGCCAATTAAAAACAAAAATTGTTAAACTTTCTCTGATATACATTTTAGCAGAGGCCGACCTCTTTAATCAGCCGGTTGGCAGCAGTCGGTTGTTGCTAAAACGTATTATTATTATATATCAAACATATCAAATCAACATACGGGTGAAACTGAGAACCTCCTTTTTTATTAAGTCGGTTAGAAACAAATGTTCACATAACCTCGAATAAAAAAAACTGCAGATTTCAAAAAAAACTTTGTATATCCATAATTTATCAACTAGGTCAAAAGCTACAGAAATAAATGTGAACATTAATAGAACAAACATGTGCATCGAATACAGAACCTTATATTTTGAAGTCGGTTACTTTTGGGGACGATTAAAACGCAAGGACGATTGAAACGTTTCAATCGTCCACAAGCAAGTTGTTTCTATCGTCCCCACACCACGTTTTTCACTTCAAGGTCAAATATTATATATAAAAAAGGCTCGAACGCTGATCAACGGCCATTAAAAACATTCGTTTATTCCTAACTTTAACACCAAAATAATTTGATTAGTCAAAATGCAAGAGTAAACGAAGTTATAAGAAAATATACGAGAGCACAAAAACTTACTTTTTACCGCGAAAAACTGGTTTGGCTCGTGGACAATCCCGTCTTGCACCGGCGCTCGAGCGCTCCTGGCCAAGGATTCAAACATGGCCGACCACGTGTTCCGAGTGTTGCGTCAGATGCGTAGGTATTATAGTTTTCGAGAAATTTGACTTGTTTCAATCATGACGTGTTTCTATTGTCCCCGGTCTACCCTACATACACAATATTTTCATAGATATATTGACTATGCACTGTCATTAATCATTATATTAATGTCCTTAAATATATCTCTAACTGAGGCTCTATATTCTCTTAATAATAAATTATTTCAACATTGCTTTCTTAATTTTATTTAATATGATAGTAATAAAAATACTTTACAGGAAAAAATAACACTCCACACGTCTTTCATTTAGACATAACAGATGTGTCGTTCTCTCATTGTTGTAATTGATAAACACGTGGTATAAGTACCTGTTTATTTCTGAATGTTATCTACCGTAATTTTCCCTTACCTATACCTAACCTCATGAAAGAGGGAGCGAGATACTAATAAAAAAATCTACCTGGTCTGTTATCAATTTCTGAGACACATTTGGTTATGATAGTTTTGAGTCTAGTGTTTATTCTTGTTGACTAATATGTAAAAAAAAATGTATACTTCTACAACACATTCGAATTCTGATAACAAGCACAACTATAATGTAGATTCATATTATTTATATTTGAATTGAGTTATTCTCTGTACATAATTTGCTATAGGTAAAAGTAAGTCTAAGCTGTAAAATTAAGAAAGCAATTTTAAAATAGTTGATTATTTATATGTCTGATTATAATTTTAACATACCCAATATTTATTAAAATCTATTATATATGTATATATATTTCATATATTAAATATTTCTAAATCGTACATCCACCCAAATGTTTTAATCAGAATCCAACCCTGTTATACCTGCCCGTTCGGGAAAATTACAATTGCCTCCTAATCGCTAACTAGCCGTGCGCTCGGAATACCAGTGCAAGCGCGATCTCCAATTACGCATATTTGTTTCGGATCTCGCTGTCGAGTTGCGCTGGTTCTAGAGCATTTGAATCGCTTGTACTGGGTGCAACCGTATAGAACTTAGAGCTTTTTTCGTATTAGTTCATATTGAATCTTATTGCGTGGTCCATGTAGTAGAAATTCAATAAACGCTAACATGTGGCCAAACCATTTTTTTTCATAGTGGCACGCGCGCCTGCGGTTTTCACACAAAAGATAAGACACTAAGTGGATGAGTTCAGTTCAAATTGTTTAGAGTATACCAATAACCATTAAAACATTTTCTTCTCCACCTTTTGTAAGGCAAATGCTCCAATTATTGCGCTATTATATATTATGTCATAACGATTATTTGCAAAATACTCATTTATCATATCAACACTTGTTAAAACCTTTATTTTGACTTATGTCATTTAATATAACTTCATATAACATAACGTTATTATGATTAATGATTAATAGTATACTAATCATTCATCATAATAATATTAAGTACAGCCTTGGCCAGAAGTGTTGAGCACCCTTGCAATTTTCATACAAAACTCGAAAGTTTAAACCGGCGTTTCTATCTTTTTTGAAGTTATTTTATCAATTAATTCAAACTGAACAGGCATGTTTTGTTGAAGTGAGCAGTAACTGCATAGAATAATTGCAATTTTTCGCACCGACCTAAATTCGTATTTTTGGGACCTCCACTTTTAATATTTTATAGGTACCTTGAAAGTGTTATTAAGTGAAGTTTTCTAGATATATCAATAAAATATAACATTTTACGTCATCGTACATTGTTATGATAGGGAATTAATACTTAACATCAAAATTGTAAACAAAAAAGAGCTATGCTCAACACTTCTGGCCAAGGCTGTATAACGTATATTTCAACTAATAAAATCTGATATAGTATTTTCACTGCTCTTAAAAAGGTTGTTAAGTTAAAACTGTAAGTAGCAGTAGGTTAGGTACATGGTTAAACGTTTGACATATTATCGTAAACAGAGTAAGATGAATCTAAACAAGATTATCAAATATAAAATATAATCACGGAAGATTATCATTTGGCAGAGTCAAGATAGGTGCGACGACGGGCGAAGCTAGGAGGGGCGTGTTAGGTGAACTGCGAGGAAACAGTGCGCGCAGCCGAGCGATCGAAGCAAGGGTGCCGCGGTAGCAGCTGGCGAGCGCTAATAGAACCGATTTATTTTTTACCTATGTATTTTGATATGCCTAGGAGTTTTATTATACTCGTAGCCCTAGGAATTCCATGATATTCCCGTTAAAATTTTACGTATACCAAAAAAAACACCAAGGTAAATGCAAACCACTTCAAGAAAACCAATCCTAGACTTCTGGATTTGATGCACTTTGAGTTGTGGTCGATGTGCCGGCCGATTCCCGCGTCACCACGCTCTCAATGAAATTGTCCGGAGAGCGCTAGTCTCGGCAAATGTTCCGTGTGTGTTGGAGCCATCAGGTCTTAGTCGCACGGACGGTAAAAGACCTGATGGTTTGACCCTGGTGCCGTGGCATAGTGGGAAGTGCCTTCTCTGGGACGCTACGTGCGTCAGCACTTTTGCGGCTTCGCACCTCGGTCGCTCCACGTGCACGGCTGGAGAAGCTACTGAGACGGCGGCTCTTAGGAAGCGGGACAAATATTCTGCATTGCAGAATTATTTATTTGTCCCGCTCGCGGTAGAAACAACCGGTTGCTGGGGTTCGGAGGCCATAAAATTTGTTAAGGAGATCAGGCGTCGTCTGGCGGAGAGGGGTCATGACCCCCGTTCCGGGTCATTCCTGGCGCAACGTCTGTCCATAGCGATTCAGCGCGGCAACGCGGCGAGCGTGATGGGCACCTTTCCGCCGGGGGTGGCTCGGGGCGGGCTTTTCGACTAGGTTAATGATTTATCTTTAACCCATATTATGATTTAGTTTTAATTTAATTTTAATTTAATAAGTATGTGACTGTTTGTTTAATAAAATAGTCTACTTGAATGTTACAATTCTAATAACTATTTCGTGATTATTAAACAATATTTTATTTAAATCAAAGTATTAATCGTTACAATTAGATTATATCATTGCCAAAAGTTTTTGTTGGGGGAAGTATTGCCAAACGACGTATAATGTGGGTTTTGTTTACGTTATACTACGCAATGTTTTTTGTTCTAATGTTAAAATATAGGCCCGGTCAACGGCGGGTTTTACCTAATATGGTATTACTATTTTCCAATTCAAATATTTTGCTAGTCTGTCACTCTGACCTCCACCGATTAAAAGCTGCCAGATGCCCGGATCTAGCAACAAGGAAAGTATAGTAATCTAACCAGACGGATTTTGTTGCTCTCATTATTGTGTCATATCTGAAGTGGCCAGTTCTTAGTCTGTTTAGATCTCAGACTACCGAAAGAACGATTGTGCCAAGTGTCGGCGCATAGAGACAAAATTAATATTCAAATAATATATTTCAGATCATTTGTCCATAGTGTTAGTATACATTTCCTTAAAACTATGTTAGTAAAACCTATACTATATTATATTATACACTAAACCTCTGAATGACATGTGAACAGAGGCCCAATGTTTCCAGAAGGCGCAAACAGGCCACTCTAACACTAGGCGCAGAAGGCTGTTGGAACTGTCACGCACGCGACGAATCAGGGAGGCCGTTCTCTTTGTTAATATCGCACTGAGACCGTCAGTGCGTGCCTCCGCGAACATACCTGACGCGCTGCAAAAACGAGGCAGTCCCAACAGCATTCTGAACCCATTGTTGAACTGGACGCGCAGGCCATTGAAAATTAATGGTGTCGAAGTTTAGCATAGCAGGTAAAAAACTACTGACTGCGCCAGTGCATCTAAGTTTTGTACAGCCAATAATAAAATTAATGTAAGATGTGTATTTGTAAAACTACAGTTTTTATATATTTGTTATATATTTAATACTATGAGCACTTCGAGCACTTCGAGCACTTCGAGCACTTCGAGCACTTCGAGCACTTCGAGCAAAAATGTAAAGGAGGTACAGATACAAACAAGATTTACTGAAAATATGGCTCGTGAAAATTAGTAACCTTCTTATACCGTAATAAGACCGTCAAAAAAAGTACCGCTCGAGTCGTTCTTGCGGTATATCGCCAGCAGATATATCGGAGCGGCCAAGGTGGCCACAAATATCTGAACAACGCGTCTAATTGTCAAGGCGATAAAGTGCATGTTGAGATATTTTTGAGTATCGTGGTCGCTTCGATATTTTTAATGGCGACTGTACTAATTGTCGGGCCTTTTTTTGGGTTGATTTTGTATCCCTAGCATTATTTGATCTGTGTATGAGCAAGTTATTATTCCTTTGCGTCTCATATTACGTTTCTGCTAAAGCGAAATGCATTCACATAAAGAATACGGAGAGTAAAAGCAAATAATGTCCATATGTACATATTTGTACGAATGCATGAAATCATAGAGTACCATTTATAGATTCCGCTTGAGGCTTGACGCTTGTTTAAAAACAAGCGCCAAGCTTCAAGAATTTTTCTAAGTAAATATGTCACGTTGGTTGGTTGTATCAGGTGAGCAGTAGGTATGCCTACTGCTCACCTGATAATAAGAGGTCACCGTATGGATGCCTGCAACTCCAGGGGTTTTACATTTACTTAAACAATACATTAAAAATACAATCTATCCCAATACAACTCCAACACAGAACAAATAATGAACCAATATTGGGGTTGTATTGGAGTTGCATAGGAATAATATTCAAGCAAATTCTGATTCAGATGTTTAGGTGCTAGCTGTATTGCGTAGTTAATGCATTAGAGTTTTATTGAAGCTGGATCGTGTCTTAACGTGTTTTAAAGTTAGAATACCCACCTACCCTACCACCGACCCGACCCACCTACTGACTTAGTGTATTTAACACACTTCCACTACCTAAAGGTTGTCTGGGAGAAATCGCTTTTTAGAGATAAGACCGCCTGTTGTTTACCTCTATTCTGACTTTATGCATTTTCTGTACTGGTTTTCTTTTTGAGGTGTTCAATAATATAAAGAGTATTTGTATTGTGTATTGTACCCTAATACCCCTCCTGTTTCGATTTATCTACAAATGATGTACTCCTTTATATTAAATGGAACTATAGGTCTGTTTGTTATCTCTTAAGTTAATATACTTACATCTAGATGTGACTGTTTGTTTCCAGAATATTTTTTTTTTAAAGAATACGGTCCACTACATCTAGCGGGCGTAATCTGTATCATCAAATAGTAAGGCGCTTTCAGGCTCCGTCGCTTCGTAAAAGGCTTCGCCTCGGATCGCTGTCGTATGCTGTTGCACAAATACCTACTTGTAATGCACATACGATCTAAGAGAAAAATTATTTATACAGTTTGTTTTCTATTTGAATATAATTATTATTTTGCATGCACCCTGCATTATGCATTGTTTATAAGTCTATTGTGACAATTTTCCCAAAAACTATACTTGTGTAAGTAATTAAAAAAGTATCGAAGTCAACAATTGTCAGTGAACCTTAAATATATAAATAAATACAATTCGTTGACCATGGCATTTTTTTCCTACAATAAAAAACTAATAGTGCTGGATAAATAAATTTAATAATTTTTTCTTGGGCAAAATCCGCAATGCTAGAAAATGTGTGATAATAAAGTATATAAAATGTAGCTAATTACTGAAAACTTTAAATTAAAAACCATACGGGCAGCTTCAGGCTGAAAACAGTATAATGAAAATAAGGAAGTATTGCAATTACTGTTCTCATGACATTGACCAGGCTCCTATGTACAATCATATCGAGAAATAATCATCACACAACAAGTGACACAGACTTACAGTAGACAGCCAATTGTCCTAAGGAACGTGCTGGTCACAAACTCACAAAGGACCGACCATAGATTGTTGATGTTTTGTTTTGTTTTGTTATTTTTTAGTTAAGTATTAATGTTGTATCTACTAACACTAGTATATACGTCTGTAACTAACACCTAGTGCGAAATATTAATTATATTATATTATCATAGATATAAAAAAACAATACAGTCCCTTTTTGGGCAGTCGTGTAAACATAAGGAACGTAACGCCGTAAAGACAAAACTGTGATTCATTAATAAGCCGATTTCTTCGTGTTTACGCGAGACACGCAAACATATACAACTCGTGGACGAACGCTGATTGGTTCAAACGTCAAAAGTGAGTGTGTTTGCACGAGACCGCGGCTTATTATGGAACCACAGTTTTATCTTCGTGGGATTGCGTCTCTTTATTTTATATGTCTATGGGACCGACAAATAGCAGAGCTTGAAATTGAAAAAATTGAGCGCATCGAGAAAAAGTTGTGAATTTTTGACCATGGATAGAGGGCCCCACGATGAATATTTTTTAGTATTGGAGCTCCGTAAAGTTTTTGGACCTTCACGTCAAAATCAGGGGTCCCGTGCAACATGTTTTTACTCTCTGGTTAAGGCTGCTAGGGGTTGTGTGGTATCGTTTTCTTATACAGACATGCAGAATTCATTTTTGATATAAAAAAAAAGTTCTGCGGAGAGGAAAAACACTCAAAAAAATATTATTTTCTAGAACGTTATACTTATACTAATTAATGCAATTTATTTTTAAATAAAAAAAATATCATAAGGAAGCATATTTAATGCAGTTTTTAAATATATACAATTTCAAAGCTTTTATCATACAAAAACTACGCGAAAAAAAATTATTCGCGTCATGGTGTATATGTTTTCTCCATAGTAAGTATCGAAGATCAATGTGAAACGTGAAGATTCGTAGCGTATTGACCTTAGAATGTATTATATTATTGTTTATAATTAGTCAATTTTGCTCCAATACTAAAAAATATTCATCGTGGGGTACTCTATCCATGGTCAAAAATTCACAACTTTTTCTCGATGCGCACAATTTTTTTCACTTTTGTACTGAGAGGAAACCCTTCTAAAAGCATTTCGTTAAAATTAGACCAGCGCAAGCAAGACAACCAACCCAACTAGCAAAATTTTCTCTTACAAATGTCCTAAGACCAAATTTTCTTTACTCTTACAGTACACTTTCAAACCTTTAAGTGTGTAATTGGGCGCACTTTATAAGAGCCTTTCTGATTATAGTTGTTGTATAATGGTCTTATTAAGTGTGGTTTTAATCCTAAGATCATCTTATTAATGCCTGTTGTAAGAACAAATAGACTTACAAATATCTTACAGTGGCATGCTGTAAGGTTAATGAGTCTTTGAGTACTCTTACTAATGCCGTTCTAAGCGTGATTCCCCTTATATTCCTTCTGTGATCTCATTGTAAGAGGCCATTGCAGAAAACGTGTTCGGACAAAGTGATATTATATAAAAAAATATAAATACCCAGGTAAGTCTTTATTTTCATATGTACTCTTACTAATGCTAACTGTTATTTCTTTGACATGCAAATTATCTTGGTATTATATTGATGAACAACTTGCGAAGTACATTTCCTCGATAGTTTTGTAATATTATTAATAATATTTTCACGGGCCCTTCTGGAATGTCTCTAAAATATTAATTATTTGTTAAATTATTTGTGTAATTGAAATGTGTTTCAATAAATGACATTGTAAAAACAGTTAAAAGTACAATTACTCTTTTTAAAGATGCATGTAAGGCTGATATTTCTTATTTAACACTCGTTAAGTCAATTTTAAGCCTTTCGCTCTTGGTAAACACTTATCTAAGGCTATCTACCTGTGGCAATTTCACGAAATGATCTCGGCTAAATAAATTTAGGTTATATCAGCCATGCGATACTCTTAATAAAGAATGCCAAAAGTTCTTGTAAGGTATATTGATCTTATAAAAGACTTATAAATGCTCCTAATCTTACATGTGGCTTAGACAAGACCAAATACACTTTAAATTGGTTGGTTTCAAAGGAGTTGTATACGAGGCTTTCGTAAGAGCAAGAAGTCTGATAAAACACAGACTCAACTAAGAACAAACTGACTTCTAAGGTGCTTTACTAAGTGTAAATAATGATCAAGACCAATTAGTCTTATGAAATGCACTAGTAAAACCTATGTTCTGATAAATATTTTATAATAGTTTCTTATAGATGTCTACAAGAGTAGTTAATAAGTTAAAATTTTCTCAAGACTAATTATTCTTATAAAATGCACTTATAAAACTTTGTTCTGATAAATAGTTTATAAGAATTTCTTATATACGTCTACAAGAGTACTTAACAAATTTAAATGTTCTCAAGACCAATAAGTCCTATCAAATGCCTTTGTAAGATGTACCTTCTTAGTCAGGATATATATAAACCTTTTATAATGTCTTACTTCTTATACAGGCATGTTTATACAGCAATTTTGCTAGTTGGGAATAAAAGTGAATGGTACGAATATCGAGGTTAAGTAATACTAGTCATTTACTCGCGATAGAATCCACAGGCCAGGTGCCGTATTCCAATTTTAAAATCATCATCAACATCATCATCATCATCATAACAGCCGAAAGGCGTCCACTGCGGAACATAGGCCTCCCCCAAAGAGTGCCACAATGACTGGTCCTGCGCCACCCGCATCCAGCGGACTCCCGCGACCTTTACCAGGTCATCAGTCCACCTTGCGGGGGGTCTACCCACGCTGCGCCTTCCGGTTCGTGGTCGCCACTCAAGAACCTTTCCACCCCAACGGCCATCGGTTCTACGTGCAATGTGACCCGCCCACTGCCACTTCAGTTTAGCAATTCGGAGGGCTACATCAGAAAACACAACCTACCTAAAACACAACACATCATCAACCAATATTGAAGTTGTAAATATTGGACTTGCATTGGAATAATTTTCAAGCAAATATTGACATTTCTGATTCAAACGTAAAGCCGATAGCTGGGGCCATATTCGAACTTTAAAATACGTCTAGATACGATCCAACTTCAATACAACTCCAATGCATTAACTACGCCATACAGCTAGCGTCTAAACGTCCGAACCAGAAATATCAGAATTTGCTTGAAAATTATTCCGATGCAACTCCAGTATAACTTCAATATTGGTTGATTATGTGTTGTTTGTGTTGAAGTTATGTTTGTGATAGATTGTGTTTTTAATGTATTGTTTATGTATATTAAAATTAGAATACGGCATCCAGTATTGCGTAGTTAAGAGGCTGACAACACCCGATGACCTTCAAATTGACTTTACTCAAACAGTGTTTTAGCTATAACACCTTGTTTTGAGAAAGTAAAGAAAATATATATTATTATTCGTTATATTTGGAAGAACTTCGTTGATTCCGATACACGATTGGACGAAATCGGCTCAATAGAAAATAATTCCAAATTTACATCTTAAAATTTGCTTTAAACAGTCGTATGTCTTTAGTTTCTTGACTTATACGTCTGCAACCAAGGACAAAATTCCACCGCACTAATACTAAAAACTTCGTTGTTTTGTATTTCTCAATTAATGCGTTTTTTTTTTATTTATCATTTTGCAAAATTTGCAATGAGCTCCCATACAAATCGTAACACAGTGTTTCTATTTCACTCGCGCTGAAAAAGATAGGGAGGGAATTAAGCTGTTGG
The DNA here is from genome assembly GCA_947086415.1 of Pammene aurita. Lineage (NCBI taxonomy): Eukaryota > Metazoa > Arthropoda > Insecta > Lepidoptera > Tortricidae > Pammene > Pammene aurita. The sequence goes on from OX352315.1 coordinate 17,838,869, forward strand.
CTGACAACAGTGACAACAAAGTAAGGGGCTCCTTAATACATTTGGGGTTGTATTGAAGTTGGATCGCGTCATAACGTGTTTAAAAGTTAGAATACGGCCCCGGGAACATAACCAGAATTTCCAGGCCATGTTTTTGGTGAGATTTTGTGTATGATTTTTGTTATATTCTTTTTAAATTTAAGTCTCGCATTGAGAACTTAATTACAAAATTAAGTTGAACTCCGTTCCTATCTCTTTAGTTCTCTTTTGTCATGAAATTGTGAGACGGGGGCATTTTATAAAATTCTACATTTACTACCAAATCATCATTTTCAATCTACAACTCCTTATTACAACAACTTAAAGTTCATAATCGCGTCAATTTATGTTAAAAGTAACTTTGTCATGAACATTCGTATTTTCCTCTGCCCAGGTAAATAGAAACAAATGACAGCGCAGAAACGATCAACTCCTTTCAACCTTTATACGATTTTATGTCTTACGACTCAGATAATATGGTTTATATTTATTTAAACGTATATTTGAGCCGACGGAATTAAATTCGAGATTTGTAAAGGATTCGTTTTAAATGATGTCGCTGACGCTTTGACACTGTTCATTCCGCCATGTTTGGTGTTTGGTTTAAAATTATATACTATTAACTTGTTTATGTTCTGACTTCTTTACTTAAAGTACCTACTTATTAAAAGGTAGGTAATGTTATTTATAAGTAGTTATGTATATACCTACGAGTATTTATTTATCTTGTAACCCTTCGCATTAACTTGATCTTCTTGGTTTCGACGTATTCGACGTTCGATTGATTTATTATTTAATAAATACACAATGATAATGGTGGATTTGATGTTAAAGTTGGTATGATAAAATAAATAAATATACAAACAAAACTAGTCTCACTGTAAGCTCAATAAGGCTTCAAATGTTATGCAATGTTATGTTATGAAAGTCACATAATTTGAAACTTCCCGCCTTTTTACGCTGACAAATATTATTGATTTGTCTCAAATATTTTTCAATTCTAAACTATGTAACAAATAGGTAGGTACTTATTATATCGATGTATCTATACCTAATAATAGTAGGTAAATAATCTAAATATATAAAAGAAGAAACTGACTGACTGACTGACTGACTGACATATCAACGCACAGCCCGAACCGCTGGTTTTAGAGATTCCAAATTTGGCACGTAGGTTCCTTATAAGGTCTAGGGGTGCACTAAGAAAGGAATTTTCAAAATTCACCCCTTAAGGGGGTAAAATAGGGGTACAAAGTTTGTATGGCGAATCAAGATTTGTTAGACTATTTTATTCGAAACTTCACAGGAGTATTCCTAACGATAAATGAGTAAACACGTGTTTCAGGTTTTTTTTTAATTCAACCCCTAAAAGGGGCAAATGTGGTCACAAAGTCTGAAAATCAACATGGGTATCGTATCCTTTTTGAGTACTTATAGTGCGCGGGCGGGAAAAGGCTAGTAGATGAATAAAGTTCCCTAATACATTTTTTTTCTTTGAAGGTATATACAAGGTGTAACGAAAATGCTGGCGATAATTGGTATCGTATTTAATTATGAAAAAATAAAAATAAAAATTGGAAAAAAAATTGTGTGAAAAAAACGATGTGTCATACAAAAAATATTTTTTTTTTCGTGTCCAAAAAATGTTTTTCCTACTTTAACTTACTCGCAATACGATACCAATTATGCCCTTAAACGGATTCACCAGTATTTTTGTTACCATCTGTACAAGGTTAATTGGGTAAAGGTCGCCTCATTAGTGTTTACTCCTTCGCCGTCGACTAATTATTTCCCAACAACCTCACCTCCAGCTTGATTATTAATTAAAAATAACACAACTCAGAAACATGTACAAGACTTATACAAGACTCGAACATGCAAATGAGGCGAGAATTGAAATTCTGAAAGTTGCTCGAACAAAAGATTTAAAAAGGCAAGTTGGCTGCCAAGTCTCAAGTCAAGACTATGGTTTATGTACCATCACTCAACCCTCGTCACAACTGTTCCCCCTTATTCTTATAATACTTGACTATATATACTATAACTCTACGTGCTTATAAGAGGCAAACCCTTATCGGATGGAGAGTTGTTATATCTGTAAATCGCTATCTACGTGATTTACGTGTGCTACGTTTCATACGGGTAGATACGCGTATTTGCCTATCACAATAGTTCCTGAAAAAAACGTGGGGACAGAGCCGTAATTTTTGTATGAAAAACTGCATTTTCAAATGCGTTTTTTATCAAAACTACTGCTCGTAAAATGAAGTCAAAATCAGTCAGCTGTCCTAACTTTTTGCAGGCTTTCTATTGGTACCCCACACGATTCTTACAAATGAAAAATAAAATTAACCCCCTAAACTCCCTCATAAAATTAAATATAAGGAGTTAAAGCCTCGGTACATTGTTACAGCCGATATTTTCTATACCTATTCCAAATTTCAGCTTTCTACGTTTAACTGTTTCCGAGAAAGACGCGTTTTACCGATTTCGGCGACCGGAGTGATCCCATAAGTGTTTCGTAAACCAAGTATTGGTACGAAACACTAATAAAATACAATTTGTTGACAATGGGCAGGCTCAAGACGTTATTTTTATTTTATTACTAGCTGTGCCCGCGGCTCCGCCCGCGTGGAATTCGGTCTGTGTCAGTAAGCGGCTAATTCACCCCTAATTTCTCTCCCGCTACCCTGGAGGCGGAACTTGAAGTAAAGTTGACAGATGGATACGCTAGAGGACAGTAGTCCTAATAAAATATTTTACAATTACCACTAAATGAAACTACACTCATAAATGAACCCTTTTTTTATAATTTTTTTTTGGCATGATTTAAACGACATAGAGAGTATAGTAGGTGTATATCGGACGATACAGGACCACTTTTGTTTTCATACGTTTATGTCTACTGCAAATATCATCCAAATCGATCCTCCCGTCAAATCAGTCAAAGCATGAAAGGTAAGAACAGGCGCGGTTGAAATTGGGGGGTGGGGGGGGGGTCACAAATGCAGAAATGATTTTTTTCTATTTGAGGTGCACTTGGAGGAGGGAGTTCCATGACCCATGCAAATTTAACTCGATCGAGTGTAGTGGCACCAACCAGTGGAATAATGCATATAGGATAAATAATATGAGTGTAGATAAATCAGTGTATGCAACTGTACGTAATTAGGCCTTAAAACACTCGTGTGATCTTATTATGAAAACCACACTCATGTTTTAAGGACCCTTATTACGTAACAGTTACATAAACTATTATTTCCTAGCTAAACGGTGTCCTATAAATGTTAGATGATTTTGTAGTAGTTTTTTGGTTTGGGCCATGCATCTTTGTACGTCATATGGTATAGTCCTCGAACCTGCAATAACCCTTTGACATTCATGATATTTTCAAATATTTCTTAAGAGCGGGTAAAGGTAAATTTAAAGCATCGACGGGTAACAGGCGTCACTTCCATTCTTTTTTTAATTTTTTTGGACGTACGGTTCGAAAGTAAGATGGGGGGGGGGGGGTGGGTTGAAAAAGAAACTATCCGTTGTCATTTCTCGAGACCCATACTATCTCTATACCAATTGTCATCTAAATCAGTTCAGCGGTAAAAAAATCCTCATACCACCTTCCAACCCCCTTTTCACCCCCACAAGGGTTTGAAAACTATCCTTTGACGTTTCTCGAGACTCAAGTTATCTCCATAATCATTTCTATCTAAATCGTTTCAGCGGTTAAAAATTCTCCATACAAACTTTCAACCTCATTTTCACCCCCACCAGGGTTGATTTTCGGGATTAAAACTATATATTATCCTTTACCAGGACTCAAACTATATCCATACAAAATTTCATCAAAATCCGTTCAGCCGTTTTCACGTGATGCGCGGTCAAATAAACAGACAAACAGATAAACAGATAAACAGACAAACAGATAAACAGACAAAAATTCTAAAAATTGTTGGAACGTGTTCTGTTATCGATTCTAAGTATCCCCAGCCAACTTTTTTTCGATTATCTTCCATGTACAGACTTTCGACCCTCTTCAGCTTTATTATATGTATAGATTTAAAATGTACTTAAGATTGTACAGTCAGCTGCAGAGAAAAGGTACCACCCGCCATACAAGTTTGTAGGGCTCGGTGGTACCTTTTCTCTGCAGCTGACCGTACTTAATTAATAATAATAATAATAATAAAATAATTTGGTTGTAGATTATTACGATGCAACTCCAACACAACTTCAATATTGATTGATTATTTATGTCTGTGATAGATTGTGTTTTTAATGTATTGTTTATGTTTATTCAAATTAGAATACGGTACCCACTATTGCGTAGTTAATACATTGGGGTTGTATTGAAGTTGGATCGCGTCATAACGTGTTTTAAAGTTAGAATACGGGCCCGGGAACATAACCAGAATTTCCGGGCCATGTTTTTGGTGAGATTTTGTTTATGATTTTTGTTCTATTCTTTTTAAATTGAAGTTTCGCATTCAGAAGTTAATAACTAAATTAAGTTGAACTCCGTTCCTATCTCTTTAGTTCCCTTTTATCATGAAATTGTGAGACGGGGGCATATTATACAATTCTACATTTACTACCAAATTATCATTTTTAATCTACAACTCCTTATTACAACACCTTAAAGTTAATAATCGCGTTAATTTACGTTACAAGTAACTTTGTGTCCTGAACATTCGTATTTTTCCTCTGCCCAGGTAAACAGAAACAAATGACAGCGCAGAAACGATCAACTCCTTTCAAGCTTTATACGATTTTATGTCTTACGACTCAGACAATATGGTTTATATTTATTTAGACGTATATTTGAGCCGACAGAATTAAATTCGAGATTTGTAAAGGATTCGTTTTAAATGATGTCGCTGACGCTTTGACACTGTTCATTCCGCCATGTTTGGTGTTTGGTTTAAAATTATATACTATTAACTTGTTTATGTTCTGACTTCTTTACTTAAAGTACCTACTTATTAAAAGGTAGGTAATGTTATTTATAAGTAGTTATGTATATACCTACGAGTATTTATTTATCTTGTAACCCTTCGCATTAACTTGATCTTCTTGGTTTCGACGTATTCGACGTTCGATTGATTTATTATTTAATAAATACACAATGATAATGGTGGATTTGATGTTAAAGTTGGTATGATAAAATAAATAAATATACAAACAAAACTAGTCTCACTGTAAGCTCAATAAGGCTTCAAATGTTATGCAATGTTATGTTATGAAAGTCACATAATTTGAAACTTCCCGCCTTTTTACGCTGACAAATATTATTGATTTGTCTCAAATATTTTTCAATTCTAAACTATGTAACAAATAGGTAGGTACTTATTATATCGATGTATCTATACCTAATAATAGTAGGTAAATAATCTAAATATATAAAAGAAGAAACTGACTGACTGACTGACTGACTGACATATCAACGCACAGCCCGAACCGCTGGTTTTAGAGATTCCAAATTTGGCACGTAGGTTCCTTATAAGGTCTAGGGGTGCACTAAGAAAGGAATTTTCAAAATTCACCCCTTAAGGGGGTAAAATAGGGGTACAAAGTTTGTATGGCGAATCAAGATTTGTTAGACTATTTTATTCGAAACTTCACAGGAGTATTCCTAACGATAAATGAGTAAACACGTGTTTCAGGTTTTTTTTTAATTCAACCCCTAAAAGGGGCAAATGTGGTCACAAAGTCTGAAAATCAACATGGGTATCGTATCCTTTTTGAGTACTTATAGTGCGCGGGCGGGAAAAGGCTAGTAGATGAATAAAGTTCCCTAATACATTTTTTTTCTTTGAAGGTATATACAAGGTGTAACGAAAATGCTGGCGATAATTGGTATCGTATTTAATTATGAAAAAATAAAAATAAAAATTGGAAAAAAAATTGTGTGAAAAAAACGATGTGTCATACAAAAAATATTTTTTTTTCGTGTCCAAAAAATGTTTTTCCTACTTTAACTTACTCGCAATACGATACCAATTATGCCCTTAAACGGATTCACCAGTATTTTTGTTACCATCTGTACAAGGTTAATTGGGTAAAGGTCGCCTCATTAGTGTTTACTACTTCGCCGTAGACTAATTATTTCCCAACAACCTCACCTCCAGCTTGATTATTAATTAAAAATAACACAACTCTGAAACTTGTACAAGACTTATACAAGACTCGAACATGCAAATGAGGCGAGAATTGAAATTCTGAAAGTTGCTCGAACAAAAGATTTAAAAAGGCAAGTTGGCTGCCAAGTCTCAAGTCAAGACTATGGTTTATGTACCATCACTCAACCCTCGTCACAACTGTTCCCCCTTATTCTTATAATACTTGACTATATATACTATAACTCTACGTGCTTATAAGAGGCAAACCCTTATCGGATGGAGAGTTGTTATATCTGTAAATCGCTATCTACGTGATTTACGTGTGCTACGTTTCATACGTGTAGATACGCGTATTTGCCTATCACAATAGTTCCTGAAAAAAACGCGGGGACAGAGCCGTAATTTTTGTATGAAAAACTGCATTTTCAAATGCGTTTTTTATCAAAACTACTGCTCGTAAAATGAAGTCAAAATCAGTCAGCTGTCCTAACTTTTTGCAGGGTTTCTATTGGTACCCCACACGATTCTTACAAATGAAAAATAAAATTAACCCCCTAAACTCCCTCATAAAATTAAATATAAGGAGTTAAAGCCTCGGTACCTTGTTACAGCCGATATTTTCTATACCTATTCCAAATTTCAGCTTTCTACGTTTAACTGTTTCCGAGAAAGACGCGTTTTACCGATTTCGGCGACCGGAGTGATCCCATAAGTGTTTCGTAAACCAAGTATTGGTACGAAACACTAATAAAATACAATTTGTTGACAATGGGCAGGCTCAAGACGTTATTTTTATTTTATTACTAGCTGTGCCCGCGGCTCCGCCCGCGTGGAATTCGGTCTGTGTCAGTAAGCGGCTAATTCACCCCTAATTTCTCTCCCGCTACCCTGGAGGCGGAACTTGAAGTAAAGTTGACAGATGGATACGCTAGAGGACAGTAGTCCTAATAAAATATTTTACAATTACCACTAAATGAAACTACACTCATAAATGAATCCTTTTTTCATAAATTTTTTTTGGCATGATTTAAACGACATAGAGAGTATAGTAGGTGTATATCGGACGATACAGGACCACTTTTGTTTTCATACGTTTATGTCTACTGCAAATATCATCCAAATCGATCCTCCCGTCAAATCAGTCAAAGCATGAAAGGTAAGAACAGGCGCGGTTGAAATTGGGGGGTGGGGGGGGTCACAAACGCAGAAATGATTTTTTTCTATTTGAGGTGCACTTGGAGGAGGGAGTTCCATGACCCATGCAAATTTAACTCGATCGAGTGTAGTGGCACCAACCAGTGGAATAATGCATATAGGATAAATAATATGAGTGTAGATAAATCAGTGTATGCAACTGTACGTAATTAGGCCTTAAAACACTCGTGTGATCTTATTATGAAAACCACACTCATGTTTTAAGGACCCTTATTACGTAACAGTTACATAAACTATTATTTCCTAGCTAAACGGTGTCCTATAAATGTTAGATGATTTTGTAGTAGTTTTTTGGTTTGGGCCATGCATCTTTGTACGTCATATGGTATAGTCCTCGAACCTGCAATAACCCTTTGACATTCATGACATTTTCAAATATTTCTTAAGAGCGGGTAAAGGTAAATTTAAAGCATCGACGGGTAACAGGCGTCACTTCCATTCTTTTTTTAATTTTTTTGGACGTACGGTTCGAAAGTAAGATGGGGGGGGGGGGGGTGGGTTGAAAAAGAAACTATCCGTTGTCATTTCTCGAGACCCATACTATCTCTATACCAATTGTCATCTAAATCAGTTCAGCGGTAAAAAAATCCTCATATCACCTTCCAACCCCCTTTTCACCCCCACAAGGGTTTGAAAATTATCCTTTGACGTTTCTCGAGACTCAAGTTATCTCCATAATCATTTCTATCTAAATCGTTTCAGCGGTTAAAAATTCTCCATACAAACTTTCAACCCCATTTTCACCCCCACCAGGGTTGATTTTCGGGATTAAAACTATATATTATCCTTTACCAGGACTCAAACTATATCCATACAAAATTTCATCAAAATCCGTTCAGCCGTTTTCACGTGATGCGCGGTCAAATAAACAGACAAACAGATAAACAGACAAACAGATAAACAGACAAAAATTCTAAAAATTGTTGGAACGTGTTCTGTTATCGATTCTAAGTATCCCCAGCCAACTTTTTTTCGATTATCTTCCATGTACAGACTTTCGACCCTCTTCAGCTTTATTATATGTATAGATTTAAAATGTACTTAAGATTGTACAGTCAGCTGCAGAGAAAAGGTACCACCCGCCATACAAGTTTGTAGGGCTCGGTGGTACCTTTTCTCTGCAGCTGACCGTACTTAATTATTAATATTAATAATAATAAAATAATTTGGTTGTAGATTATTACGATGCAACTCCAACACAACTTCAATATTGATTGATTATTTATGTTTGTGATAGATTGTGTTTTTAATGTATTGTTTATGTTTATTCAAATTAGAATACGGTACCCACTATTGCGTAGTTAATACATTGGGGTTGTATTGAAGTTGGATCGCGTCATAACGTGTTTTAAAGTTAGAATACGGGCCCGGGAACATAACCAGAATTTCCGGGCCATGTTTTTGGTGAGATTTTGTTTATGATTTTTGTTCTATTCTTTTTAAATTGAAGTTTCGCATTCAGAAGTTAATAACTAAATTAAGTTGAACTCCGTTCCTATCTCTTTAGTTCCCTTTTATCATGAAATTGTGAGACGGGGGCATATTATACAATTCTACATTTACTACCAAATTATCATTTTTAATCTACAACTCCTTATTACAACACCTTAAAGTTAATAATCGCGTTAATTTACGTTACAAGTAACTTTGTGTCCTGAACATTCGTATTTTTCCTCTGCCCAGGTAAACAGAAACAAATGACAGCGCAGAAACGATCAACTCCTTTCAAGCTTTATACGATTTTATGTCTTACGACTCAGACAATATGGTTTATATTTATTTAGACGTATATTTGAGCCGACAGAATTAAATTCGAGATTTGTAAAGGATTCGTTTTAAATGATGTCGCTGACGCTTTGACACTGTTCATTCCGCCATGTTTGGTATTTGGTTTAAAATTATATGCTATTAACTTATTTATGTTCTGACTTCTTTACTTAAAGTACCTACTTATTAAAAGGTAGGTAATGTTATTTATAAGTAGTTATGTATATACCTACGAGTATTTATTTATCCTGTAACCCTTCACATTAACTTGATCTTCTTGGTTTCGACGTATTCGACGTTCGATTGATTTATTATTTAATAAATACACAATGATAAATGGTGGATTTGATGTTAAAGTTGGTATGATAAAATAAATAAATTGACAAACAAAAAAGTAGTCTCACTGTAAGCTCAATAAGGCTTCGAATGTTATGAAAGTCACAGAATTTGTAACTTCCCGCCTTTTTACGCTGACAAATATTATTGATTTGTCTGAAATATTTATCAATGCTAAACTATGTAACAAATTGTATCTTATTATATCGATGTAAAGCCTGACCAGAAATATATGATCATTCGCCATGTTGCGGAATTTCATTGGAACTAATTTCTTACACTAGCAATAATTTTAATGTCAGGATGATTATGCATGTATGAGTGCATGACATGCTGTCACTGTCATTGTAGCAGTTTAATTGAATAATAATAAAGTGTTGAAAATTAAATAATAACCGACAAAAAATCCAAAAATTGTCCATAGCCAAGAGCGAAACATTATAAATAGTGTATATAATAAACTGCTGTAAATAATACGCTCGGGAAATGAAACTATTTCGCTGTGAAACATTTTCAAATTGACATCAGAGCTGACAGGTAAACAAATCAAGATGTCACCATACCATAGAGCTCTATGACTATACTGAACTGTTGCCATATAAATGAGAGTAATAGCGCCCTCTTGACAATAATCATATATTTCTGGTCAGGCTTTATTTACCTAATAATAGATTAATAAAGTTCCCTAATACATTTTTTTTCTTTGAAAAATGTGTAGGTATATACATGTAACAAAAGTGCTGGTGATTCCTTAAAGGGATAATTGGTATACTTTATCTTCAAGGATCGGACAAACGCCCGTCATTTTGAAAATATAACCCTGTTCCGTACAGCAGAGACTTCCTTATGTTAATAAAAAAAAAAAGTATTTTATGGATATATTGGACCATAATTTATATCCCGTGACAAATTAATTAATGATTGACATTCCGAAAATTACTTTCGCCAATAAAATAGAATGACCAAATTTTTTTCTAAATTTTCACTTGTCTAAAACTCCCACTAAAGCTCTAGATCTAAAACTCCCGGGAATATTTTGTAAAACAGTATGTATGTCCTCAAAAATTTTAAATGATTCTTTTATGTGTAACTTCGTCTTTTCGTCTTTTCTTTTAGATCTAGAGCAAAATTTCATGCAATTTTTAATAGGAATCCTGATTACGTCACCGTGAAAGAAATACATGAAAAAATTAACCCCGAGGCACAAGCATATTGGAAGAACAGTATACCAATGTCAACGATTACATATGCCCCTATGACGTCCGTAGACTGTGAACGGACTTTTACAAATGTATAAATGGGTCCTAAATTCACATCGTTATAGGCTCACAAGTGAAAATTTAGAAAAAAATTTGGTCATTCTATTTTATTGGCGAAAGTAATTTTCGGAATGTCAATCATTAATTAATTTGTCACTGGATATAAATTACGGTCCAATAAATCCATAAAATACTATTTTTTTAATTAACATAAGGAAGTCTCTGCTGTACGGAACAGGGTTATATTTTCGAAATGACGGGCGTTTGTCCGATCCTTGTTTATCTTACTCTCAATACGATACCAATGAGGGTTTCCGCGATCGAGTTTTTCACTAGATGGCAGCACCGTGGCGACAGGTCTAGCTGTCACAATCCACCAATCATGTTTAACCATATATTTTTTGATTGGTGGATTTTGACAGCTACTGCCAAAAAGACCTGTCGTTACGGTGCTGCCATCTAGTGAAAAACTCGATCGCGGAAACCCTCATTATGCCCTTAAACGGAACACCAGTATTTTTGTTATCACCTGTACAAGGTTAATTGGGTAAAGGTCGCCTCATTAGTGTTTACTACTTCGCCGTCGACTAATTATTTCCCAACAACCTCACCTCGAGCTTATTAATTAAAAATAACACAACTCTGAAACTTGTACAAGACTTATACAAGACTCGAACATGCAAATGAGGCGAGAATTGAAATTCTGAAAGTTGCTCGAACAAAAGATTTAAAAAGGCAAGTTGGCTGCCAAGTCTCAGCGGAATTTTAAATTAGGAAAGCTAGAGAAATATCTGTTACAGTTACAAACCAGTTTAACTCAGATCTGTTTCTACTGATACATCTTATGTGTCCAAAGCCCTTGCTATACCGGGTGCTTTCAAGTTCGGTAGATGGCAACACTGCCGTTGACATACGGATTCCAGTGGCATAATTCCGACTTCTTACCAATTGTAGAGTCGATGGTTTAGAGAACCAGTAAAAATGTATCCAAGTTAAACGTCCGAAGCATTGCCTATTTATGAAAAAAAAAATATTGTGGTAAATTGGGGGTAGGATAAATGCATTTTTCGAGCCTACCGTACCTACATGTCTGTAAACTTAGTCATTTATAATAAAGTTAGGGCCAGACGGCATACAACCACAGCCCTCTGCCACGAGACCTTGGCAGAAAACAGAGATTTTAAACCATATAGCCCAGGTGTGCTCTGCCAACCATTGGCAGAAGCGGTTGGTTGGTTGTGAGCCATGTAGACGCTCGCTTCAACAACTCGGTTCAACCAAGGTCGCGAGGCAGAATCTGCGGCTATCTACCGTGTGGCCCTAACTTAAAGGAGGTAGCAGATTCGACTCGTTCAAAGAGAATATTCGGCCAGAGGTAGATATTTGTGGTACTTGGAAATTGTAATGTGATGGGTACGAATGTTGGCATTATGATGAAAGGTTTGCGAAGTCTGGAAATGTTAAAGTATATTTTAATTCAAGTTTATGGTCGATGGCTTTTAGAAATATTAGCTAGGGAATGAAAATAATCGTTGAACTTATACGGTATTGGATTAAATTACGTGGAATTATTATACGCTCATACAGCGATATCAGGTACTTAAATATATACCTAGTTAATATCGGTGTAATATGTATGGTGCATTTGTTCATAAAGTCACCGGACAAACAGTAGTATATCAATATAAATTTTTTTTAATAGATATATGGAATATATGCCATTAGCTTTTGCCAGGTAGATTTTAAGTTAAATCTAATTTATTTGCTTAAATGAAAAATTTAACGAAAAATGTTTATTCGGTGCAAAGGAAAGAGAAAAAACATGAAATATACAAAATGGTTACCACTCAGCATGAGTCATAACACTCGTGACACACGACACACGAAATTTCAAATACCAACTATTTTTCTCAAATGAAAGCTATCTTTTATTTCTTTTTGACTGTTCAGTCGCCAACAGATATATCGGAGCGGCCAAGATGATCACAAATATCTGAACAACGGCGCTATTGTCAAGGCGATAAAGTGCATGGTCAGATATTTTTGAGTACCATGGTCGCTCCGATATATTTGATGGCGACTGTACATGATTTTACTAAACAGCAATAGTAGATTGTGTAACAAGGGAGCAAAATGAAATATTTACGGCGAGGGCGTGTATTGAATCCCAAACGAAGCGATGGAGTCTCTAATAGAAGCCCGAGCGCAGCGAGGGATTCTAAAGTAGACTCCTGAGCGTAGTGAGGGATTCAAGTGTTAACGCCCAAGGTGAAAATAGTTTTGCTCCTATGTGACACATACTGCTTTTCACACCACCTTAGAAAAAATATTTTTTTTATTGTTGAATCATATTTATTTGAACTTTATATGTGCTTCTAATGTGCTTCCTGATTATAATTAATCGATTAATTCAATAAGAAATATGTTTTTAATGACGGACTAGCTGAAAAAAAGCTAATGTCCTAGAACACAAAAGTGGCACTTTCTTCCCTCCTAGCAGGGAAGAAAAAGCCCGTATGCGATTAGGTGGTGTGAAAAGTATATTTCCTAGTACCGTTAACATTTTCTACGGATAAACATACGGAGAAAAGTTTTATACGGAAATAGCGCATCCTTGAAATTTCCCTCAAAATTTGATCTCCAAATTGGGTGAGTGTCGAGTGTCAGGAGTGTCGCGAGAGTCGTAGAGCAACCGGCTCTAACAAGGTGCAGTATTTTACGGAAATGTTCCTTTTCTCAAACATGCAATGAAATATTTTCGTAACGTTCCTTATAATAACTTCAGAAGTATCCTGTTTCGGGCGTAGCTACCCAAGGCGACAGAAATGGGATTTAATAACTGTTTTCCGGCCTAGGCCTTCAAAGTAACCTTGGCGCCAAAGACGTTGGCGGGTTTTACGAACCGCTGATTTTTTTTTCTCGTAAATGGTTATATAGGTCATCGTATCCAAAAGTAGAAAAATAATTAAAGTTTACGAGTAGTCTAATGAACGGAACTTAATTTTATTTTATAACTTTCATTTCATATTTAAGAAAAGCACTATACGTGTACATATCTCGACGGGGAAAATATATTTCCGGTCTTGTATTCCTATGCGTCTAACCCTACTTGGCCGGTAATCCCTGTTTTCCTGGCCTCTGCTGTAATGTACTATTTCTCGAGTATTGTTAGCCTAGCGGCAAGAGGTGTCACTATACGGTAAAAGAAAACATCGTGATGGAACTGTACTGTAATAATGTTATTTCCTTTTATTTCTAAACATAGTGTATCGTTAGGAGACGTCTGATCTTATAACATTTTTTTCTGTGATGTGATTCTATATGTAATTGCCGACTAAGACCGTCTTTTTTGCTACCTACATATCCCACAGAATCCAACTAACACCCGACTATTAACCTATCACTTGACATTACCTTCCAGAACGTTCAAAACTCGACAAGCCTCGTACAAAACCCTATTAAAACTCCATCACTTGCCTTAATATACACCCTGTACAACATCACCTGTCATCGTTCGAATTAAAATTGTAACTGTATTAACCTTGAAGCAAATCAAATTATGTTGTTCAATATTTTTTGATTTGCAATTTTTAAGTAGTTACACTACTATATATAAACTGAAAATAGATGTCATATACTTCAGAAAAAGTGACCAAACCCTCCGGTGTCCGAGGCCAGATCTGAACTGGCGTCTTCAGCTTTCGCGGCTGATTTTCAGTGTAACTGTATTATTTTAAGATTCAATTCAGTAACAGACTGGTTTTAAGATACGCCTTTGTGTTCTTAAATGATGTCACATTACGGGCATGAACCTGCAATCATAATATTCATAATTATTAATGCTTCTTAACGATGCATCTTGCCGTTAGCCGTGCTCATGAAGTATGTAAGAGGAAGTAATGTTTGACAAGATATATTGTTTAGAATTACCAGGACTTATGCCTAGAAGACTAAAATAGTAAGTAGCTATTTTATACAATCGTTGCTGAGTGGCCTAATTATGGCCTAGGCACGTCAGATATGACACAATAATGAGAACGACGGAACCCCTATTGTTAGTTTCCTATACTATGCTAATTTCTAGATCCGGACGTATGGCAGCTGTAAAGTGGTGGAGGTCAAAGAACGCAAACCACTTTAAGAATACAAATCCTAGAGTTCTGGCTTTGATGCAGTATTATGAGAAATTATATAAATAATTACATGATATCATTGCCAAAATTTTCTGACGGGGGAAAGTAGTCCAAAACGACGTATACTTGTAATTCATAGCATTTTTTTGTTCTAATGTTAAAACATAGGCCCCGGCCTTTGTATATAAGACAGCTTCGGCAGTTTTACCTATTTCCAACTGGAAAATTTTGCTAGTCTGTCACTTTGACCTCCACACATTAAAAGTTGCCAGATGCGCGGATCTAGTATGGATAGTATTGCAATCTTACCCGGCGGGTTTCGTTGATCTTATTATTGTGTCATATTAGTCCATTATGAATTTAACTAATATGCCTAACTTGGTCGGTTTCGCCCTGCGATCCGATTCCTCTCTGTCTACTCTACGTATATTATATCATCGACCGAGCATTGGAAATAACCACACCATTTTACATCTCTTAAGAAGCTGACAACACCCGATGGCCTTCAAATTGACTTTACTCACACAGTTTTTTAGCTTTAACTACTTGTTTTGAGAAACTAAAAAAAATATATGTTATTATTCGTTATATTTGGAAGAACTTCGTTAATTCTGATACACGATTGGACGAAATCGGCTCGATAGAAAATAATTCCAAAGTTACATCTTAAAATTTGTTTTAAACGGTCATATGTCTTTAGTTTCTTGACTTATACGTCTGTAACTAAATACAAAAGTCCACCGCACTAATACTAAAAAGGTAGTTGTTTTATATTTCTCAATTAATGCGTAGTTTTTTTTAAATTCATCATTTTGCAAATTTTGCAATGAGCTCCCGTACTAATCGTAACACAGTGTTTCTCTTTCACTCGCGCTAAAAAAGATACGGAGGGAATTTAGCTGTTGTCAGCCTCTTAATAAATATTATCATCTTTCATTTTCTTATATTATTCACTCTATTTATCAATCAGATCATAGAGCATAGATAGAGACATATCGCCACCTCTCTTTATCCGTGGGTTTATCCGACAAAAGGGCCATTTAATTTAAATTTGTACTCTCCTTTTTAGGGTTCCGTAGTCAACTAGGAACCCTTATAGTTTCGCCATGTCTGCCCGTCTGCCCGTCCGTCCGTCCGTCCGTCCGCGGATAATCTCAGTGACCGTTAGCACTAGAAAGCTGAAATTTGGTACTAATATGTATATCAATCACGCCGACAAAGTGGTAAAATGAAAAGTGGAAATTTTTATTTTATTAGGGTACCTCCGCTACACGTAAAGTGGGGAGTGATTTTTTTTTTCATTTCAACCCTAACGTGTGATATATTATTGGATAGGTATTTAAAAATGAATAGGGGTTTCCTAAAATCATTTTTCGATAATGTAAATATTTTCGGAAATAATCGCTCCAGAAGTAAAAAAATATGCGTCCCCCCCCCCCTCTAACTTTTGAACCATACGTTTTAAAAATATGAAAAAAATCTCAAAAGTAGAACTTTATAAAAACTTTCTAGGAAAATTATTTTGAACTTGATAGGATGAATAATTTTTGAAAAAAAAATAGAAAATAATTACTGAACTAAGTTTGTAATTTAACCGTATAAGCAGGTGTTTATTGTACCTGTAATTTCTACAAAATTACAATGAAATGACGTGCTTTCAAATAAAGTAAAAACGGTGAAAATCGGTTCACGCAATAAAGAATTATCCCATAAAAATCATCTTCCATACTTTATGCTCGCGCGCAATAGTTTACTTAATTTGCCGATAGATGTCGCTGTACGTGGAACTCTCATATCATATCCTACATGGCGGTGTTATTAACTCTTAAGTGGGGACACTTACTGTGACGGACGGAAAACTACGGAACCCTACAGTGAGCGTGGCCCGACACGCTCTTGGCCGGTTTTTTTACATTTGGATAGTTTTAAATGATTTCAACTCAGAATCACGAGCCCTTCCGATCTTAGTAGGACACAAAAAGAGTCCCAGAATTTTCATTAAATTTTTGTTACTTCCATTCCGTTACCGCCATAAGAAGTCTATGGGAAATGGTAACGTAATGGAAAAAAAACTTGGGACATATTTTTCCGAATTAATGTGGAATGCACAACTTCGAATAAAATGGCTCAAATAAGAAACCTTTTTGTGAGAGTTTGGTGGCTCTTTACGTACTACCCACTTTGTAATTTTGTTCAACTGAAGAACAAATCAAATTATTTTTGATAAATATTTTGATTTGTTTATTTTAAGTAGACACACTACTATATAAGGTGCTAACAAATTAGTCACGGATATGTTACGAGATAATACATTACATAAAAAAAATTAACTTTTAACTGTAATTAAGGAACCTTTGTATACATATAATTTTTTTGTTTTCATTTACCAAACAAAAAAAATATTATAATTAATTTTTAAAATATGTTTATTTTAATACCCCTATAATATACCTGTCAAGATGTTTAATAGTGTCTGTCATGTCAAGTCAAAAGTTTCTTTTTCTTAAATTTCATTATGATTCGGGTGTAAAGAGGTCTCATTTTATTAACAGGGTGTTTTAACGTAGGAAATTTGTTTCCTAGTTTTCTCCAAAAAAACATACAAAACCTATGATGTTTCATACTTAAATATACTCCGAGAACCGAGTACCATCAAAGGTAAAAATATCCGTGACTAATTTGTTAGCACCTTATATAAATTATGAACTTATATAGATGACATATACAAAGGAAAAAAAATGAAATGAAAGGAAATGCGCCTTAGCATAAAATTTACAAAGATTGCATATACACGGGAAAATTCGACCGGTGCTGCTTTGACCCGGGTGGCTAAGTGGTAAAGGTGTCTGCCGCGAATGCAGAAGACGCTAGTTCGATCCCAGCCCTGGGCACCGGAGGCCTAGGTCACTTTTTCCTTTGTATATGACATCTATATAAGTTTGTAATTTTGTTTTTGGATAATAGAAGAAGTTGGTTGGGATTGGTTACAACTGCGTTATTTCTATTGGAGCGACCAGCAGCTGAAATCTGGCAGATATTTATCAAACGAGCGGAGCGTAAGCGAAGTGAATTTCTTACACACAACTTCGGACACAACGGAACTGTCAGCTGGCTACCTAGACGTCTGTGCATTTAGATGGCTTTTTGATTAAGAATAGTTGTTCCGCGATAGTTTTAGTAAAGTTTTTCTGATATTTATGAAATTTGTTGAGGTTGTAGCAGAGATATATATAATTTGAGAGTTCGCATTATGAGCAAGATCGATTAAGGGGTTATGGAGCTAGAAGGCGCGAAACGATTTTCATTAGGGTCTTGTTATATTGGTCCACTCATTTGCAATTAAATCGCGAGTCGTCAAATCTAGGCAGACTACTAGTTAAATTATAAGTACGAGTATACTAAAATTAGTAAAACTTAAATAGCATGCTTTTTCAACACTAAACTTTCGTGAGTATAGGAATTAACTATCTGGGAGTTGAAATGATAAAGCCGGAGTACTTAATTATGAATGTGTATTACTTCGCTCACGACCGGGAGACAACTAAAGAGCGAGCTTAGCGTTGGACCTCCCGTAGGCGCGTGGAATGCTGACAACGCATAAGCTGTCCCTATAGTCGTCCCTCCCAAAAAAATAAAATTTTACAAAAATTTTCAAAAGAAACTTAAAATTAATACATGACAGAAGAATATGTATGTTTGGATTGACATCTGATTATAATCAATAAATGCATTTACATTTTTTTATTTTAAGAATTTCATTGTGTCTGTTACCCTTTTATATTTAGGAATGAACCTCTAGTCTAAATAAAAATGTGCCATGAGTATAATATCGCGTCGTTGTAACTACTTGAAACTTGAGAGCGATAACAGAACACAATGTACTTGACAACATTCTTGCGTGTATAGGTACTTACATATAGAACAATGCTACCTGGTATTCATACCACGGTATGATATCTAAAAATAGAATTACATTTACTCTTATTTTAACACAATGACACCATTTGCACTGCACTTAAGAATGTTTTTTTTTTTTTTTTAATTATTTAATAATTTACACTTTCAAATATATTTGTTGAGGCTGACACTTGGATTCGTCTAGTTAACCATTTGTTCGCTCTCCTCTTGCAACTACTGTAGAGGTAGTACAACAAAAATGTTGTTAATATTATAACAATCACCAGTAAGATGATGCTAAATGTATTCAGCTGGGTAGCTATCCCGGAAATATTAACAGATGCCTCTGCCGTCAAAGTATTAGACTTGTCCGTATTATCGGAGTCTTTTTTGCTGCCGTAATTACCCATATCTACGTATTACTTCGTGTGCAGTACAAATTATTTTAACAAATTTAATACATTTTACAAATTATTACAATTAATGCATATTTGCAATAAGAAGCTTAACCTATTTAATTAGGTTTACTCATCACAAAACCTTACTGCTTTCTTAATCGCCCGTCCACTGCGTGTAACATAGGGTGCGACGCTATGCATAGGCGGAGCGATTCCGCTACCCGCTTGTGGGGTACTTGCTACAATTGTGTTTTGTGGTGAGTACTCCTTTTCCTTAAGTAAATAAGCAGGTTTTAACCTATCGATTGACATATTTACGTCGCGATCCTCTAATTGGATTTTAAAAACTTTACCTTTTCGCTCAATAACTTTATAAGGCCCCTCATATGGGGTTTGTAAGGATGATTTAGCAATTCTACGAACAAATACGTAGTCACAAATCTTGAGGTCGGGACTTACAAAAAAATTGTTATCTCTGTGATGTGAAAAGGGTCTTGGTTTCAAATTTTTTATAGAATCTTTAATTTTACTTAACATAGTATGTGGCTCTGTAACATTTTTTTCAACATTAGCGTAAAATTCAGCTGGTAAGCGTATGGAACAACCATAAACCAATTGAGCGGCACTAACACCTGTATCTGATCTAGGTACCGTACGGAGACCTAACAAAACCGTGCTCAATTCAGTAACCCAAGATGTATTTTTCATTCGTGCTTCTAACGCTGCTTTCAAATACCTGTGCCAGCGTTCAATACAAGAATTACTCTGTGGGTGGTATGGTGTAGTTCTAAGCTTTTCGGTTCCTATATACTTCATTAACTGTCGAAAAAGATTACCTTCAAACTGCTTACCCTGATCACTAGTTAAAGTAACTGGACATCCAAATCGCACTATCCATCCGTCATAAAGAGTCTGTGCTACCGTTTCTGCCGATATGTTCTGCAATGGAAACGCTTCCGGCCATCCGGTAGCTCGGTCTATAATGGTAAGACAATACATATAACCTTCAGATGAAGTAGGAAGTGGTCCTACTAAATCTGTATGTATATGCTGAAATCTGTCTACTTCTGGAATTTGACCTGGAGTTGACTTGGTATGTCGCGCTACTTTAGCTTTCTGGCATTGAACGTAGGTTTTCGCCCAAAGACCTACATCCTTGTTCATATTCGTCCAGAAAAACCTATCAGAAACCATCTTACGTGAAGTTCGTACCCCTGGATGACTTAAATTATGAATGTTTCGGAAAACATCGCGTCGAAACTGTTCAGGAATGTACGGTCTCGCATTACCTGTAGATATTTCACAGTAAATTTTATAAGTACAGTTAGGCAACATAATTTTCTTGAATTGCAATCTATCATTTTGTAATAAAGTTTTTAATTCGTCATCGTTTTCCTGTGCCTTTGCTATCAAGGAAAAATCAATTGCAATATTTTGGAAGTCAACAATCTCGATTCTAGACAATGCGTCAGCAACTACGTTGTCCTTACCTTGTATGTGCCTAATATCAGTAGTAAACTCACTTATGAAAAGTAATTGCCTTGTTCGTCTCGGTATCTCTTTGTTATTATCTGTATTCACTGTACTAAACGAAAATGTCAAAGGTTTATGATCTGTAAAAATTATTAGTTCTCTGCCTTCATGCAGATACCTAAATTGTAGTACAGAGAGATAAATGGCAAGAAGTTCCTTATCGTAAGTACTATATTTCATTTGCGCTGCTGTTAACTTCTTAGAAAAATAAGCTAACGGTTGCCATTTACCTTCTACATATTGTTGTAACACAGCACCAACACACGTGTTGCTAGCGTCTGCATATAGAGAAATAGGTACCGTGGGAAGTGGATAAGCTAATGTAGCAGCGTTCTGTAAGCTAAGCTTACATTGCTCGAACGCTTCGTCAGCTTCCTGTGTCCACACTATGGGTGTTTTGTCGTTACGCTTTGTTTTGTGAATATACCTGAGCAATATTTCTTGGTATTTTACTGCGTGTGGCATATGTGGTCTGTAAAAGTTAATCATGCCCAAAAATGTTCGCAACTGATTAACAGTTTTTGGTTTAGGATACTCTTTAATAGCTTGTACCTTACTTTCCAGTGGTTTGAACCCTTCAATTGACACCTCGTAACCTAGGAACTCTAATTTCTTTTCTTTAAATGTGCATTTCTCTAGGTTAATAGTAATACCAAATTCACTAAGTCTCTTAAATAGTTGCTCGAGATGGCCGTCATGTTCTTCCTCAGAGAGAGAAGCAACAAGTATGTCCAAGTAGCAATACACAAAGTCAAAATCTCTTAAAACGGTATTATTCATGAACCGCTGGAAAGTCTGGCACGCATTGCGTAAACCAAAACTCATTCTGGGAAATTCGTATAAACCAAATGGCGTCGTAATCGTTTTCCAATAAAGTTTTCTCCACGTCATCAGGATGTATCATGATGTTATGATAAGCTCTACGGATGTCTACACAAGAAAATATGGACTTACCCGCAAGTAAATAGGTGAAGTCGTGCACTCTCGCAATAGGGTAGCGATCCGGCTTCGTGACCGCGTTCAGAGCTCTGTAATCACCACACGGACGAATACCTCCGTCTTTTTTTGGAACAATATGCAAAGGACTAGACCACGGACTCTTTGATGGTCTACAAATACCCATCTCCTGCATATTTTGAAATTCCTTTTTTGCTTTTTCATACCTATCAGGAGGCAGCGGTCTAGTTCTTTGGTGTATAGGAGGCCCTGTTGTCTCAATATGATGATAAGTATTGTGTTTAGGTGCCTCAATAAACGACAACGGCTTTAATATGTCTGGGTACTTGAGCAATAAATCATATGCCTTATTATCCGTACCTACTAAATTAATTGATGAGTCAGTATGGTTTATAATTGTGCCAATTACAGAAATACTTGTCAAATTATCAATTAGTCGTTTACCAAACAAATCTACCAGCAACCTATAATTACGCAGAAAATCTGCACCTATTATAGGTTGTTTGACGTCGCACACAATAAAATTCCATTTAAAATTACGTCTTAAATTTAAATTCAACGTCAAGGTAACATATCCATACGTCCTAATTTCGGTATTATTCAAGGCATATAATTTGCAATGTACTGGTTGTAACGAGTCTTTACAAAATTTAAAGTTCTTTGGAATTACACTCACATTTGCACCAGTATCGAACAAAAATTTAAAATTTGAATTTCTGTCTGTTACACTAAGGCGATAATTATTTACCGTTGTGCAGGGTTCCGCCGAAAACGTCTGCACCTCATCTAGTTTCCCGTCGGCGGTTGACCTTTCCAGCTGCAAGGCTGTACACACTTGTTGGCCCTCGTCTTGTAGCGGAAGTGGTAGAAACATAGCCAATCAGGGTTGTTAGGGGTCCTTCCAGCGCGGCTGTTGCTGCGCGAGCGACTACGCGCACGCCCTTGGCTGCGGTTCCTCCCTTGGCTCCTACCTTGTTGACTGAAACTGGCTAAGTCACTGATTCGATTGTTGATCTTCGCTAATTCTGCTGTTATGTAGTCTATCGGCGTCTGTTCCGAGGTCCCTTGAATAGCGGCGACCTCATTTGGCTTAAACGTCTCTAATATTTTGTCGGCAATACTTGCCAAACTCTCAATATTCTTTGAATCCGCCGAGGCAACGACGGCCCTCACCGACGGTGGTAAATGCCCTTGCCAGAAGTATATCAAGGTCTCTTCTGGAATTTTATCGCGCGCGAGATCGCGCATCTTTCTCATCAATTGCGACGGCCGTTGGTCCCCTAGCTCCATATCTGACATGAGCTGCTTTAACCTTTGGGCTTCGGTTTCCTCGTAAACACTGAGCAACCTTGCTTTTAAGGTTTGAAATTTATTCTTATCCGGCGGCTTTTCTAGTATATCTGCTACTTGCTGAATTGCTTGTTTGCCCAATTTTGCAATCACTATGTTGTAATTTGACTGATCTCCTGATTTTTGTTGGTCTAAAATTGCTTCGACTTGCAAGAACCATAGTCTTGGCTGGTCCTGCCAGAAGTAAATTGTAGTACAGAGAGATAAATGGCAAGAATCTTCGATGTTAGCGTAATCGCCGACAACTCTATCGTTGTCGCGGTTCCCGGTAGTGGTGGTGGGTCTGGAGCCATGCTGCAGCACCGTTAAATTTGGTTCCGTTTACCCTGGAGCGCGGGGAGTTGTCTGCCCGATAAGCGATAGCGTACGGTAACACACGCGAACGCGTAACGATATACGAACGTGACTCAACCAGAATTCCTTTATAGTTTTATACACAAAAATCACTTATAAGTAGTTCACTGCTATTTAAGTTCAAAGTACACTTAATGTTCAAAGTCAATAGTCGGGGTCACCAGTTATATAGGAATTAACTATCTGGGAGTTGAAATGATAAAGCCGAAGTACTTAATTATGAATGTGTATTACTTCGCTCACGACCGGGAGACAACTAAAGAGCGAGCTTAGCGTTGGACCTCCCGTAGGCGCGTGAAATGCTGACAACGCATAAGCTGTCCCTATAGTGAGACTCGGACATATTAATTGTATACGAACACAACACAGGTTTTTAAGTCGAATATAGCTTACATGTTTCGCTCCTGATATATAAAAACGAACGTTTAGCCAGCTAACAGTTCCATTGTGTCCGAAGTTGTCTGTAAGAACTTCACTTCACTTACGCTCCGCTCGTTTGATAAATAATATTTCAAAGTTACAAAACAGCACAGCGTAACAAAATGGCCGTCGTAATGGGCTAACTCGACTACGTTTTGGCACATTCCTCTTTCCAGTAGTTACCAACTTGCCGCGATTGTAAATTAGGCGCTGTAGCTTTCAGGATGTGTTCGGGATTTGCGGCACAATAACGTTTTGTGTTGGCTGCATTAATATCTTGAAACGCTGTGTTGAATTACATAATAAATAAATGGTATGGCTCTGAACACAGAATAAAATTAGGTCTACTGTGTAATGAATCAGAATCAGAATACCACTTATATGCCTACTTTGTGTATACATTAATGACCCTATGGCCGGTGGATCTGCGTTTGCTGTATTCCATTTATTCGGAATAAATTTTGTTAGCATTTTATATTATTTTTGTAATGATTTTTCGATATTAAATATTTTCTCTTATAATGTAATAAATTATTAATGTGGCAACATTGTCGAATATGATTTAATGCAATTCCGTTTACTTTTTAAGTTAAAGAGTGTGAAAACGACTTATGTTCTGTGGTCATTGGTCATTGCTTCAGTGACGTGATCGAAGCTCGATTCCTATTGGTTCGCGGGCCGCATGGCGCCATTTTGCATTGCGGCTATTTTGGAAGTCTGCACGATCGTTCATTCGGTTACGATCACTCGAGGTAGGAACATGGAAAGTTATAAAGTGTTACAATTAAGGTTAACCTAGTAAGATAGAAAGTGTGCTTAATGATAACTATAATGTTACTGGTAATAAATACCGAGTCAAAGTTTACGATTTTATCATTGGTTCTTCGTGACTCCCGGATCGCCATAAGGAAGGAATAACAATTTTACCGAACATATTACGGGTTTTGTTGATTTTCTCTCTACTATGTAATGACATATCTGTTTAGGTAATGCTAAATCTGCTTGCGCGTGGCTGTTTTTCTCTATTGCATTATTTATTTCTATATATTGTAGCCTGGATAGCATTAGACCCTACTCATAGTGTTGTGTTCCAGCCATTGAGTAAGGTTGGCAAAAGAGCTAAAATATATTTTTGGAACAGGGTATGCCCTTAAACTACGTCCGGACACGGGTATGTCCTTAAAATACGTCCAAAAGGGAGGTATGGGTACTGCGAATGTCATCTCGCTATGTGTGGTAGGGCACAGCACAGCAAATGTCATCTCGCTCAAATCTGGAGCAGAGCCAGACTGGGGAAGTACCTCCACCTTATAGAAAACCACAGCCAAATAGCACTAGACTCTATTCATAGTGTTGTGTTCCTGCTGGTGAGTAAGGTTGCCAAAGTGCTCAAAAAGGACTCAGTGTGTTGACGATGTGGGACCCTCTTTTTCCTTTAGCCGTCAACGTAAAAAGTCGGCAACGCGTATTTGACACCTCTGGAGTTGCAGGCGTCCATAGACTACGATGCACAGTGTATTGACGACGGGGGACCTTCTTGTCCCTTTAGCCGTGAACACAGTGAATCCTCCTATATATTAAAGGGTCGGAAATGCGCATTTATCTGGAGTTCCAGGCATCCTTAGGCTACAGTAGCTGCTAACCATCTATAATGTTAAGCAATCTATACATATAATAAAGCTGAAGAGGGTCGAAAGTCTGTACATGGAAGATAATCGAAAAAAAGTTGGCTGGGGATACTTAGAATCGATAACAGAACACGTTCCAACAATTTTTAGAATTTTTGTCTGTTATCTGTTTGTCTGTTTATTTGACCGCGCATCACGTGAAAACGGCTGAACGGATTTTGATGAAATTTTGTATAGAGATAGTTTGAGTCCCGGGAAAGGATAATATATAGTTTTAATCCCGAAAATCAACCCTGGTGGGGGTGAAAATGGGGTTGAAAATTTGTATGGAGAATTTTTAACCGCTGATACGATTTAGATAGAAATGAGTATGGAGATAATTTGAGTCTCGAGAAACGTCATAGGATAGTTTTCAAACCCTTGTGGGGGTGAAAAGGGGGTTGGAAGTTGGTATGAGGATTTTTTTACCGCTGAACTGATTTTGATGAAAATTGGTATAGAGATAGTATGGGTCTCGAGAAAGGACAAAGGATAGTTTCATCTTCAAAAAAGCCCCCCCCCCCCCTTACTTTAGAATCTTAGGTCCAAAAATCTATCTTATACATATAATAAAGCTGAAGAGGATCGAAAGTCTGTACATGGAATATATTCGAAAAAAAGTTGGCTGGGGATACTTAGAGTCGATAACAGAACACGTTCCAACAATTTTTAGAATTTTTGTCTGTTTATCTGTTTGTCTGTTTATTTGACCGCGCATCACGTTTTTTTTTTTTTTTATTTATTTTCAATATTTTTTGATACATGCGTATTGTTACAAGTTCGCCAAACTAATGTTTAACGGCGATGTTATGCACTCTTTTATCACTTAAATTATTAAGCATGCACCTATAATTACATTAATTACAAATGAAAACAGTTTACTTAACTTTATAACTAACCTAATACTTACTCAATTAATTAATCAATTAATGACTTAATTAATTAATTAATTAATTAAGACTGCCTTAGCGTATCTAATAGGAACTTTTTAACTTTATTTTTAAATACTACCTTACTACTACTGCTATTGCAAGCATCCTCAAGGAAAACATCGTTAAACATTCTAGGAGTTAAATAACTGCGCATTCTCTTCCCATAATAGTTGTTAGCCTTGGGCTCGACATACTTCCGTACGGTCGTAACTCTTAAGTTGCGATTGTATGATTTAGGCTTTTTAAATTCTGTTTTGTTAAATTGGTCAATTGCTATTAGGTACTTTACTTTTTAATGCACTGGCAAGATGCTCAGTTTTTTATATAGGTATATGTGTGTAGTTGCGATTGCATTTTTCTATTGTTTTTTTATCTGAAATGATTTTTAATATTCTGGTTTGTAAGTATAGAATTCTATCTAGATAGGTTTTAAATGTGCGTCCATAGGCTATGGCGCCATAGTCGATAACTGCGTCTGCCAATGCATGATAAACCATGCGTGAAAACAGCTGAACGGATTTTAATGAAATTTTGTATAGAGATGTGAGAATGAGTGACAGTGAGAAGTGACAAAGTGAAAAAAGTAAAAAAAGTCGAGAACCTGAAAGTAAAAAATGTCGAAAATGTCAAAAATGTAAAAAATGACAAAATTTCAAAACATTCAAAAAATTTCCAAAATTTCCAAAATTTCGAAAATTTCAAAAATTTCAAAAATTTCAAAAATTTCAAAAATTCCAAAAATTTCAAAAATTTCAAAAATTTCAATAATCTCAAAAATCACAAAAAAATCACAAAAATCTCAAAAAAATTAAAAATTTCAAAAATTTCAAAAATTTCACAAATTTCAAAAATTTCAAAAAATTTCAAAAATTTCCAAAATATCAAAATTACAAAAATATCAAAAATTTCAATTAAAAAAAATACAAAAATAATCGAATAAAGTTTGCTGGGGATACTTAGAATCGAAAATTTCAAAAATTTCAATAATCTCAAAAATCTCAAAAATCACATATCTCAAAAATCTCAAAAAAATTAAAAATTTCCAAAATTTCAAAAATTTCACAAATTTCAAAAATTTCAAAAAATTTCTAAAATATCAAAATTACAAAAATATCAAAAATTTCAAAAATTACAATTTAAAAAAATACAAAAAAAAAAAATACAAAAATTAGGAAAAAGTCAAAAATGAAATAAAATTAAATAACATAACTTCGTTCCAACCGAAACGCACTCAGGTATTTTTTTTTCTCTGACGTTCATTAGCGCATTGTAATTTGCTTACATTGAAGAATAAATATTTTGATCTACAACAATATCATAAATCCTCTATTCCGCGTTCAGAAACCGTATGTAATTACCACCATTAATGCAATCAGTAACGTAACATCAGTGTATTATCTGTGACAGTGTGTTAAAAACGTATGAAAATTCATTACCTACGGTAACGTAATGAAAATTCGCCCTCCTCCCCGACCGCCGGCACAATAAGGTTGGTCATGGCGGTCATTCTAATGGTTGCCGAACACGTCACTTAGGATTTTTTTAATATGTGTGTAGATAAAGCAGTGTATGCTTCTATTAGGGTACATAAAATAGGGGGTGAATTTTTTTTTCGCTCCAACTCTATCGTGTTGGGTATTATTGAATAGGTCTTTCAAAAAGAATAGAGGTCTTTTAATACATTTTTTGGATGAAACTGATAGTTTCGTAAATATTAGATTTGAAAGTTCAATCAAAAAAGGGCGTCTCTTCCATCTAACTTTAGAACCGTGGGTCCAAACAGACGTGAGCGGCAACTACGAAACTCTACACTGAGCATCGCCCGACATGCTCTTGGCCGGTTTTTTTTGCATTGTTATCCCAGAAATCACCCCTTAAAGATTAATAATTCCAATTCAAGAAAATCCCCAGCCAGGTTATACGTAGCCTATAAAAATTGAACGCTTAAAAGGGGGGGGGCAGCCACTACACTCACTACAGATTGAGTTAAATTTGCATGAGTCACCCCCCCCCCCCAGGTACACCTCAAATAGAAAAAAACGTTACTGACCCCCTCAAAAAATCATTTCTGCATTTGTGACCCCCCCCCAAATTTCAACCGCACCTGTTCTTACCTTTCATGCTTAGACTGATTTGACGGGAGGATCGATTTGGAAAAGTGGTATTGTATCCGATATACACCTACTACTCTATGTCGTTTAAATCATGCCAAAAAAAAGTATTGATTTTTGAGTGTAGTTTCATTTAGTGGTAATTGTATCCATTTGTCAACTTTACTTCAAGTTCCGCCTCCAGGGTAGCGGGAGAGAAATTAGGGGCAAATTAGCCACTTACACAGACCGAATTCCACGCGGGCGGAGCCGCGGGCACAGCTAGTTGGAAATATTATAAAACTGCTACGTTCTGCGCAATGTTGAAAGATGTCAGTAACATTACATGTAGACTGCAGAAACACACGAAATTGGCTTGCGTTTCTAAATTAGGAATGTTGTAGCTTTGAGTTAGGTATTCGTACCGCAATGGCGCGTGGCGCTGCGAAACTCGTTTAAAATTGTGTTTTGGAGGTAGAGATGGGTAGTGAGTAAATATTCAAGGGTAAATACCGAGTAAATACTCAGTATTTACTCAATATACCCGTATTTACTCGTTTATTCCCAAATTGGTGGGTATATACTATTTAGAGTGCTGCAAGGGGTATAACATTTTGAAATATAGGTGTATTTTGTAACCCGCTACTAAATTAACTAGTAAAAAAATATGTTTAAGAGGGGCACTGCATACATGTAACTAATTGTCACAAACAAATCAGAAACCATCAACGTGTTTACATGATTAAATAAGGCATTAAACTTGACTTGCGTTTCTAAATTAGGAATGTTGTAGCTTTGAGTTAGGTATTAGTACCGCAATGGCGCTGTGAAACTTGTTTAAAATTGGGTTTTGGAGGAGAGAGCATGAAGATAGTTCATAAACTAGGGTAGATTGAGGCGAATTGGATCGCAGGGCCAAAACAAATGAGGGGCTTTGCTCATTTGTTTTGGCCCTGCGACAGGACAGGATTTGGTTTGACAGGAGCAATTTTGTACTCATGTTTCAATTCAAATCACAACATATATTATATTCGATGTCGATAAAGAAATTACGTATTGTATCACGTTAATTATATAGGGAGGCAGCAGTGGAGGAGATGAATTATAACAAGATGACGAATGAAAGAGAGATTCATTTCATTAGAGAGAGATTCATTTTTTGAGAGGTTCATTTTCGGATTACGCAAATTCGACCATGTTTCTAGTTTTCGTTCTCAACTCAAATGGCTCCCTATCCGTCACCGCCGTAACTCTCACATACTTTCTTTACTCTTTTCTATACTTTTTAACCCTGCAACTCCCCGCTACCTCAAAGAGCGTTTCTCTTATCTTAATTCTATTAGATCCTCTCAAAAATTGCTCCTAAAAGTGCCATCTTCATCTTCCAAATTTTATAATTGCTCATTTACGTTCCAGGCCGTTCGTTTGTGGAATTCTCTCCCTCTCAACATTAAACGCGCGCAATCTATTGGTAGCTTTAAATCGCAACTTAAGGAATACTATTTATCTCTTCCTTAGGTTTTTAAGTTGACACTGTTGTTTCTTATTGTGTGTATTATATATGTATATATGTACGTATATGTATGTTTATTTTGAATTTATTTAAGTATGTATATTCATATGAATGTGCTGTGTTATCTATTTTCGTCTCTTTTGTTTCTATGCACCACCTACTGCTTATTGTTTTTCTCTAGTCTCCACTACCCAAAGGTTGTCTGGAAGAAATCGCTCATTAGCGATAAGACCGCCTGTTGTTACCTCTACCTAAATTTATCTAATTGTAAAATTT
Organism: Pammene aurita; assembly: GCA_947086415.1. NCBI lineage: Eukaryota > Metazoa > Arthropoda > Insecta > Lepidoptera > Tortricidae > Pammene > Pammene aurita. The sequence goes on from OX352315.1 coordinate 17,869,100, forward strand.
GTGCTTGTAACTGTATGAGGTGTGCAATAAAGAGTATTTATTATTATTATTATTATTAATTAAAATATAAAAATTACATCTAGATCTTAACCTAAGGTGTTGTCCTATGACCCGATGTTAGGTGTCAAAAGGCTCAGTGAGCCTGGGAGAGTGAGCGTGCACTCTCGTTTTATCAAAGCGATCGAACCGATTGCTAAATATCGATGATGCGCGGCGCGGGCGGCTGCAATGTAACGTGGTGACGTAGACGCATACGCAGGCGTGATGCAGTGCTGATGACGCGACGTTGTGACGTATACCGGTGACGTAGCCATGCTGTGGTGCAGGGTGCGAGGTGCGTATATAACACGTTGTTATATTATTCCGAAATATTACAAATAGGTATACAAGAAATACGGTAGAATTTCATTCATACTTTTTATAATTTTAGTAATGTTTATGGTTACCAATATTTTTTTACATTTTGAATTTTAAACTATAATTAATACATTTATAATTGCGATAAGAATAAACGAAAAATAAAATAAAATAAAATAAACAGGTTTGCAAGTAATGAGAAAGGCCATGTACCAAAGAATTAACACTCTTATTTTATATTTTTTACAATCATTCAAAATTGATATTGCCTCATAAGGATGTCGATATTTAACTTTTTTCATTTAACATTCACTAGCAGAAGTGCATTTTCGCTCCCGTTAAACCGGGGTATGTTCATAAGGTAGCGAGTAGCCACAGACAGCCAATCAGCGTCTAGCGTTGGGTTTACCTTCACGCACGCCGTGTGATCTTATGAATTTGACAAAATGCTTAACTTGATCCGTTTTCCCCTGCAATCCGATTCGCCTCGATCTACCCTATGAGAGATAGCAGATGAAAGCTGGTATTCCATAAAACACGGTAAATAAACAGAAAATAATCACGTTATAGAATAGGCTGCGGTAGCCGCTTACCCTCAGGCGAGCCGTTTACTTATTTGCCACCGTCGTGGTATTACAAAAACTGGTCTTGGAATTATCAAAAAAGTATGTGTTCAATGTTTTTGATATGCTCTAGGATTCCAAATTGCTCCAGCATGTTTTTACAGCATCAAGACGGTATAATAAATGTCAGCCTATTATTATATTATTAATTTTGTTTATTAAGCTGGGCTTTTCAATTTTTTTTTATAAAAGTGAAATACAACAATATATGTAAAACAAAACAAAAATACACTATAAAATAGCTAACCTAAAGTGCCACTGGCAACGGGGCAAGACCCAAGCTGCCATCGCCGCTGGACTATGCGCTCCGTGTCCAGGAATACCGCCTTCTGTATAGGCGCGGATCCAGGATTTCGTTCAGGGGGGCACTTTCCTTCACAAAAAGTCTCGCGGTCCGCAGCTATGGCCCCCGTAGTATAGGAGGTTAGCGTTTCGGGTAAGGGAGGGGGGGGAGCAAATGCCCTTGTTGTTTCCCCCCTGTATCTGACTCTTGATCCATCTATAACCACGAGAGTCTCTTATGTTTGATATCGATTTTTTATTAAATAGGTATCGACAATAGCTCAAACCTGATGATAATGATGATGACAAGCACTTTCATTATCCTACTCGAGAAATCAGCCTTCGCATTGTCAGTTCTATCATTACCAAACTTATTTGCGTCTTCCCAACTCTCAAATCATGATGACTCATCAACTTATTTCAGCGCAACAACGTCCTAACTACAATGATGAGCAAAAGGAATATGAACTCTGAATCTAGGTACTAAGCTTCAAATTTTAGTGACTTAAGAAGATGTCGAAGAACGTTTTTGTAGTGAATTGACGAACTTGCAAGCTGAGTACATACGTCATTGTGCTGACGTCACAGTGACGCCCTCAATCTTGATTAATGACGTCATGTCCCAACTAGAGTTATGAAATGTAAATTAAATTAGGCCATGTTCCATTAACGACGCATTGTCATTTTCATGGAGATTGATACGCTTTTAATACGGAATTAGGAAAAATCGATGGAATTTTGTATACTGAGCATAAAAATGCCGAAGTTTTAGCTTAAATTGCCCTATCTTCAAGGCTGAGATCTGCGTTAGAACTAAGATTATATTTTAACTGAAACAACAAGGCTGCAGGCGAGATTACATACTGGATTAAGAAAAAAAAAAACTCAATTCAATAATTTTCTGACTACCACTTTTAATATCAGCCAATACGTATTTACAGCGCCATTTAAAATAAGTTTTGATTGATCAAAATAGCCTCTTAGCTGCCGCGAAAGTCACTCTATCATACAATCATGTTTCTAAATGCTAAAGACAGAAGGTCTAAGTTGGCGTAAACGTAAACGTTAATTTGTGTCGTTTGACTATTAGCTTGAATGAACATCGTGTGATGATCGCCTTTGTTAATGCTGTCTAATGTCATTCTGCTGCGATATATAATAAATATCATAATCTATCTCCTAGCCGTTTTCGGCTACAGCAACTGCGTTCGCCGAGAGCGACGCTGGTGCGCTCTTAGGTGACTGATATAGCCAAGTTTTGCAGCAAATGTGCGGCCACACTTGCTGCAAGTCAGCACCCCTCCGACATAGCAATAATTTATGGCCACACTTAGTCTGGCCTCATCATATCATAATGATACTTATTTATAAAGGTGTATATCATATAATGGCGTTAAAGTTCAAGGGCTTAGGGTTGTCGGACATCTAAAAATAACCTATAAATCACGAATTTTATCTCAATTATATACATATTCCCGATAAATATTCTTTAAAAACTTAGATATTCGGGATATTCACTTCACTATCTTCAAATTAGGTAGAGTGTCTTTTTGTACTACGACTTTTTGATCGGGCCCAGCCTCCATACTAAAATCGGCAATATCCTTTACCCGTCTAGTATGTAGTAAATCATCTAGAAATCACTTAAAGTATCACTAACGCCTTAGCCTATTTCTGAAACCTCTCTAACAAGGCTGTATCCTAGAGAACATGAAATTACTGGAACTTAACCTAACCTTAACTTTGTACTTGAGAAGTTAGTTCTAAAGTAAATTTGTTCACAGACGTAACATGTCTTTGTTGTCAAGGCAACAAGGGCCGTATTATAACACTTCAATATTGGTTGATTATTTGTTGTGTGTTTGGGTTATGTTTGAGATATATTGTGTTTTTAATGTATTGTTTATGTATTTTTAAATTAAAATACGGCACCAGATTATAGAGCAGATTTTAAAATATTTTAAGTAGGTACTTACCATAGTTTATTAAATTCTAGTCCAGTGAAATAGGAATGTTAATGGTTGCAAAGATACTCAAATTATAAAAATAATACTATAAGAAATAAGTCGTTCGGTAATTGGGTCGTTATCGTTTTCAGGGTTGCCTTGCTAAAATTTCACTTGTAAGACTTGTTAATGAATAAGAGGGATAGCGTTTTACATTTAAACCAAACATTACCTTTGTTACCTGCATAGAAGTTACTGCTTTTAGAAGGTAAATAGCTACAGCGCTTAATATATGTACAATTATAAATCTACATTTCACTACAAAACGTTGTTCTAAGGTCATAGTATATATTGGTATAATTACACAATGAAACCAACCAACGTTTGCCATAAACACATTCCTTAATTGTACAAACATGTTTCAGCATTTCAACATGTTACAACATGCTACAAAGACTTCTCATATTTCAAGCAAAACATGACAGCGTGCAGCATAATTACTTGCAACATAAAGACAAAAGCTAGCGAATTGCCAAATTAACGAAACGGGAGCACACCACATTTCATGCCATAACAGAATTTCACACGCACGGGAATGCACCAGCGTTTACCGCTAAGCCACGCTATTATAAACTCTATAGCTTATATAATAGGGTTTTAGTGCCAGCAACTTGTGCAAGGCTATTTGGCAAGTGACGAGAGGTCTTTGCGAACGTTTGTGAGCCGTTACAATTTAATTTATTGCATGAGAAATGTCTTATTTGTTATTGTTATTATAATGTCCTGCATAGCCGCGGCGTCGTGCGAATTTGGACCGTAAATCAAGCGGAATTAGTTCGAAATTTGAATAGGATTATTCTACAGCTTCATCATGTTTCGTGAGCTGTCGCAGGCAGTATTGGACTCTGTCACTTTGTGTTTAAAGTTTATAATTGCTTGGAAAGTTGGGGAGTATACAGGGTGTATTATTTATGGCGCGTTAAGCATTTTGAGGAATTTAATGGAACAAGTTGTTCCGGGGATTAATGCGTCTTCTGTATGGGAGTTGGGATTGTTCTAACTGGATTTTACACTTAAAAGTATACGGCGCAAACTGGTTTGAAGTGTAACTTAATTAAATGGAGAATGCAAATGAATACTTAATGATCATTTAAACACCTATATTAATTTATTCAGTTCTCAGCTCTAATCACAACACAGGTACAATTTTTTTTTTAACGATCCTTTTTTGGTATGGTTATTACACTATACATACATATAAAAAATCATGCTAAAATGTAACGGTATACAAATTACTACTTTTTTACATACGTTTTCTAAATAATGTTTTTTTTACCTACATGGATTATATTTTTATGTTTCCTTTTTAATTCCTTACTGTTTTACTAATCTAAATACCTACTATACATATATAAGTAAGTGTAACGAAAGAAAACAAAACTCCGGACAACATTTAGAGCCAGTTGTACCGTATGTTAACGTCATCGTTACAGTTAAAACTTGCTTATAAGAAAAATTTGTCAGTTTTCTTTGGGATGACAGTTGCTCCGCCATATTTGACGCTGATCAGTTCGTCATTGGTGCGTGGAACCCTGACTTGGAAAGATTTCTGAACACGCCCAATTAGTTCATCAATGAGTTTTACACTAGATGGCAGCACCGTGGTAAAAGGTATATTTGACAGCAGCTGTCAAAATCCACCAATAAAAAAAGATGAAACATGATTGGTGGATTATGACAGCAGCTGTCAAAAAGACTTCTCGCTCACAGTGCTGCCATCTAGTGAAAATCTCGATCGCAGAGACCCTCATTCACCTATTAGGTTATGTACAGTGAGCAGCAGAAGTAGCTTAACGGGTGAGGTGTTCAAATGACCTTCACACGCTCTTATTCTCTTAACAATAAAGTCGTGTCAAGTTCACTTTGAACACCTCACCCGCTTAGCTACTTCTGCTGCTGACTGTACATAAAATAGAATACAGGTATACTGTCTGTATGCGCTGGGTACCCGCGTGCAAACAAACAGATCGGTCTAATGAACGTGATACAGACGAGCGGTTTTACACTGTCTGTATGCGCTAGGTACAAGTCCGCATACAAAAACCAAACAAACAAACTTGCCACGCTGAAATTTGATAGAAGGTATGTGAATGAAATGTATGATAAACTTATATAGATGTCATATTCTTCTTTCTTCTTTGTCTGCGCCTATTTCCCATATCTCTTGGGGTCGGCCCTCCTAGTCCTTTCACGCCATTCTGGGCGCTTCTGTGTCATTTATGGTTTTAAACCCGTCGTCTTTATATCTTTGGACATGGTCCCCATCCAAGAAGTTTTTGGCCGGCCTGGGCCTCTTTTAGGCTGCTCAATTTCCATGAATATATAGATGTCATATACAAAGGAAAAAGTGACATAGGCCTCCGGTGCCCAGGGCTGGGATCGAACCAGCGTCTTCTGTATTCGTGACAGATTCGGTTGGAAATGAATGATATTGATATCACAGATCCCTCCGTGCCCTCGTTTCTAGTCAATTTACCTATTAGACTAGATCCACAGTACATACTACGGAATACAGGTACACTTGTATGCGCTGGGTACCCGCGCGCAAACAAACAGACCGGTCTAATGAACGTGACACAGACGAGCGGTTTTCGTTGTATATTGGGAACTGGGATGTAAATTTAACCACACATGTGTGTTGTTGCGTTGAAATAAACCACATATTAGAATAAATTCGAGGAAGCACAATCATGGTAGCCTGGCGGTAAATCGTTCAAGTTTCAATACGGAGAACTCGGGTTTAAACTTCGGCTCGTAGACTTCATTTAACCAAGTACATAATATAATTTATTAGGTTGGTGCTCGTACCGTGGCGGTAAGACGTTCGACTTTCAATTCGGAGGTCTCGGGTTCAAACCCCGGCTCGTACCACTGAGTTCTTCGGAACTTATGTACGGAATATAATTTGATATTTACCAGTCGCTTTTCGGTTAAGGAAAACATCGCAAGGAAACCGGATCTAATCCCGATAAGGCCTAGTTTCCCCTCTGGGTTGGAAGGTCAGATTGCAGTCACTTTTGTAAAAACTTGTGCCTACGCTAATTCATGGGATTAGTTTGTCAAGCGGACCCCAAGCCGGAACAAACGATAGGAGGAAGAAGGTTGGTGCTCGTATATAAGACCGTCTGTTCTGTAGTATAAAGCAAGATGCTACGGGCTACTGACGCTAGCTACAGTGTAGCATAGCGTTGTGACGTCATGCTACGCCAGACGCTATGCTACGTGAAGACAATTGTAATGGCGATTATCACCGGCGCCGCAACTGGATGCGGCGACGGTGTGCAAGCGTGGCAGCGCTATATACATGCAGAGGGCAACTCGCTCGCGCATCGCCGCCGCATGCGGAAACCGCAGCAGTATGAAAGCCGGTTTAAGTTGTAATAAATGATTGTACGAGGTTTTTTTATATTTGACATGAAAAGAATATAAGGCAAATAATAGCAAAATGAAAAGTGACGATTACTTATATTTTTATTCCGGTAAAATTACTTTCAAAAATGCGTTTAGAGTGATGTTTGGGTTGCCACCCCACTGCAGCACGTCAGCTGATGGCTTCGATGCAATCGTAAGAAACTTTCAAGAAACATTGCTTTAGGCTTTCAATTAATCATTTGAACTTCAGCTTCAGCGTTTTAAAAACCGCCGGTCTGCACCGCACTTCACACGTCATTGCGGGCGAGCCAACAGCGCGTGTAACGCAACGATATCGCTCTAGAAACGCGAGCGAGTTATGGACGTGTTTATTCAACACGACGAACGCGGACGGTGTTATGCGGGATCAAACATTTTCAAATTGTTTTATTTAGCTCAAAGGAAATACAGTCGCCATCAGATATATTGGAGCGGCCAAGCTGGTCACAAATATCTGAACAACGCCTCTATTGTCAAAGGGATAAAGTGTAGGTTCGGATATTTTTGAGTACCCTGGCCGCTCCGATATATTTGATGGCAACTGTTCCAATTTTTGAGGGAACCGTTGGAATGTATCTACATTTTATACAGCGTGTATTTTTTATATAACCGTATACGCTAATGATAGTTAGTATAGAGCTTAATAAGCATAATTTCATATTTGTAGGGTTCCAAAACTCAAAAGGAAAAAACGGAATCCTTATAGGATCACTTTGTTGTCCGTCCGTCCGTCCGTCCGTCTATCACGACCCTTTTTCTCAGGAACGCGTAGATGTATCAAGCTGAAATTTATACTAAATACTCAGGTCTACTGTCCCTTGCATCTGTGAAAAAATAAAACTTCGAAGCCAACGAATCAAAAGATACAGCCGTTTATGCCACAAATTTCCGCAAATTTTCGATACTCGCAAGGGAATCAAAACCTACAGGGTACTTCCTGTGAACTCAGAATCTTGAAATTTGGTAGAAGTAACGTCTTATAGCACAGATGAAGGAAAAATTGCAAAAGCCGTATATTTTTAGTTACATCATATAATACAAATATTTTTAATAATTTTAAAGTTACTACCCCTCTATACGTACAGGTTTGTACGGAACCCTCGGTGCGCGAGTCCGACTCGCACTATGCCGGTTTTTTTTATTACAATTTTACTTTTCTTTTTCCATATTAAATATTTCAGTACGCAATGTATGGTTACTTTTGCTGTAAAACGTCACAATTGATGATGTGTCAAATTTGTGTACATGCAATACTTTGCGCCTCGAAAAAAAATCTAAAATTAATTACTCTGTGTATTAACAACTATTTAGTTAACTGTTAATATCATGAGTATTAACTACGAGTTTTCTTTTTATTATCAAAAGTACAAAACATTTAACAATTTTATGTCACTCGCCAAATTGCGATAACAGTTTGTTGGCGAGACCGTGCTCATTAACTAGTGTTAAATACCTATGTTAAAACTATGTTGAGGTATGCTATATAAGTTTGAGTATGCGGAAACTAAATAGATTAGACAAATATATCTTCGCATTTTAACAGCTGACCCGATATAGATAAAATAATGTATGTATGGGCATAGTTAAGGTCCCTGGGAAGGACATAATTATTCCTCAATGAAGTGGAAAGAACGGAAAATACTTATGTCTAATTGCATGTTTCCTATTACGTTTTATTTACAAGATTAAGGGTGGGTTGCACCACGCACAACTAACGAACTCATCAACGTTAAATATGGCGACGGAGCTGTCATCCCATAGAAAACTGTCAAACTTTTCATACAAGATTTTTTTAACGATGACTATGACGTTGACGTGCAACCGGCCCTAAGAAGTCGCTGGCATTGGTTAGTTATCAACTTATCAAATTCAAATAATTTTATTTTCAGACTATTTGTACATAGTGTTACACTACATACATACATTCCCTTAATCCTATGTTAGTAAAACCTATACCTACACAGGTTATCAATGTTATCAATATCATATACAGGCTCACTTCTGATTCGAGGTATTTCTTCAAGGAGCTAGTACTAACTATAGTTAATTTGCAACAAATTTAATAAGCCCCCATTAACTTATCTCGGTAACCAGTTATTTTTGACCCCCGCTTAATGGGGAATGATTAGTTGCAAATGAACTCCAGTATTAGGCTGAGGAAATATCTCGAATAAGAAGTCCTGTATATTTGATATCATCTTTTCCATTCGTGAAGTTATCAATATTTGCCACAAATTTAACCGTAGCATACTCAGCTCAATGTCAATCACAAAGCCCCTTGTAACGCACTTGCGAACACTTAGCTGAACTTGGCGTAACTTAGCCTAACTTGGCTAAGCGTAAGCACCCTCCACTAGGGATGGGGCTGCGACGCAAAAAAAAATTTTTTTAATGATCGGTTATTTAACTGATCATAAAATAATCGATAGGAGTTATAAATTTTGATACCTATTAAAAATGTCAAAATTTAATAACTGAAAGAATAATTAAAATATTCACCGTTTCAAGCAAGATTCGAACTTGTGATGTCACCGTTTGTAACACCGGTCCGACTTCATTCCGAATCTACTCGTAATTTCGGTTTATTAAATATAAACGTATAATGCATACGTATATAGTATGGGTATAAATACATAATAATATATCATAAAAATATATAATATAATAATATATAAATATAATATACATAAATGTAAATAATTTTATTGATTCGTAAAGCCAATTTACATGTCATGTCATATCAATGTAGGTATATTTGATGTTTGTAATATTATAATCGAGTTAGCTTTGACAAATCGATTTTTTTCGCTTTCTTTTTCTTTTTCTTCAACAAAACTCTATCTTTGAATAAATTTATAAAATAGTTTTTTTTTAAATAAACTAGCGACCCGCCCCGGCTGCGCACGGGATAAAATGGTTATTGTTTTACAATACTGTAGTACATTATTTTGATCTATCTCGTAGGGTTCAGCAAGCGTTTGCAATATAAGCGCAAAAAATGTGTTTATTTACGACAGCACATTAGAAACCTCTAAAATTATCAGTGTTTCCTTACTATATTATGCATGTATTATACATATAAACCTTCCTCTTGAATCACTCTATCTATAAAAAAACCGCATCAAAATCCGTTGCGTAGTTTTAAAGATCTAAGCATACATAGGGACAGACAGCGGAAAGCGACTTTGTTTTATACTATGTAGTGATAATAGATTTTTCCTACGATCGATCTTTGCTAGGTACCCATCCCTGTCTTCCATGTTTCTTAGACTTGCCCGCATTGATTGCGTTAAGTTTTCAGTTAATTAGGCTAAAAGGGTTCTTTTGCAGATTGTGTTTTTTGCAAGGAATTAAGAGGCTTTGTATCGGATCTATTGTTCAGCTAAATCATTCTGGTTAGTGGAAAAGGCGCGTTAGTTTTCTTAGAAGAAATATTTGTTTAGGTTTCTTATTGTAATTAACAACAAAGAACAGGATGTTTGTTTTTCAGGGTATTGTTTGACATCTTCAAATAATGTTAGTTGGACATAAACAGTGATGCAATATTGTATGACTAAAAACCTTTTCCTATATTTTTCCTTCGTTTTCTCTTTATCCTATGCAAAAGACATCAGCGCTCGATTAAATAATACGTTTATACGTTTTAGTGAGTTTGCTTATCAGAATTACAATCTGTTTAGATATCATTTTGATGACAAAATATCATATTGGTAACAAATCCGAAACAAATCAAGATTTCAAAGTAAGAATACAGCTCCAGGTGTCTTTCTTGCAAGACACGTTTAGTCTTCCGTCCCTCTCTCGGATCGAAGCCGGTAATAGTGAGTAATGGGTGCTCTAATTGAGATTTATTCTTATCCAACCGAGCGTGTAGCTAGCAGGTCACTGTAGGGCAATTGTGAAACAATCTAGTGGGACGACGGTCGAACTGAAATTTTGATAAAGGTTTATGTTCAGACTAGCCTGTGATTTGGTCCACTAGTCGTCGTTAACTTCGTTTTTTCAACAAAAACCCGTTCTAATCTCGGAATGTTTGGTAGCCTATTTTTAAGACAACACAATGTAGTCGTTAAATCCTACAAAATGTTTTGAACAGAATGAGACCTTGTTACAGATACTGAAAATGACAAATATAATGAACTAACTACTTTTAGGACACTGCGTCGTTATTTCGGTTGCTTGTCCTAAAGCTAGATTACCTACTTATATGCCTTAAAAGGTTGAGTGGAGGTTATGCCATTTGAAGAATGTATATTCCAGTATTTCAAAGTTTTACCATTAACGGTTTAGTAGAGCCTCGTCACACCACACATCTAACGCAACATCTTCATCTCCGCTACCTATCCTGCTAAGAACTGCTCACTGTAGTCCCCCGAAAAAGCCGCAGTTATTACCTTCGCAAAACGCTTCATTGAACTTAAAATATTGATTCATATCTTTCGCTCGCCGATATATGTATCACGCATTTCACTCAGTGGATCTGTTCGCATTTTCACATTGTCTCACTCGTTTGACTCGGCGGGCTCATTCGAATCATGAGTGGGAAAGAGCGAGCAAGGGACACTGTAAACACTGAGATAGATGAGTTACTGAGCGAGTTAAATCTTCAGTGAGTTTAAGATTGAGTGAGTTGAATCAAAATATATAGTTCATTTTAATCACTCACTCGTGAACGACCCATGTCTAGCAGGTAACTCATTCTACAGCCGGAGAGTTCGCAGAAGGCACTCCTCATTAGCAGAAACATTGTATTTTTCCTTAAAACTCGTCTCTACTAATTTCGCTGATGAAATTAATCTGGTACCAAGCGTTGAGGGTGGTTTAATTTCATTAAGCTCTAAACACCCCCTTCCGTCTCAAACAATTTAGGAAGCTTTTAAGGTCCCCACATGAGTTAAATTGCTATTATGGTGCGGTCGCCAGCAAGTTGGCGTTAGCTTTAAGTAGTGATGTGGGTTCAATGGCTGGGGGTCTAAGTAACGATTGTTTATATCAACAATGTTAAGCGAAACATAAAATATAAATATAAGAGTACCTACTAACGGCCATCAGGAGGCCGATTTTTGACTTTCGAGCGCTCGAATTCAAGGAAATTAAGCTCGAAACATATCGCACACAAAAGTTTGTCGCCATTATTTTCGCATAAAACTAGTAGTTTTTATTTTTTTATGGAGGATAGGCAAACGTTTGACCGCGATCTCACCTGATGGTAAGTGATAATGCGGTCTACGGTAGAGCACGCTTACCTATGAGATACCTATTTACTCTCGCTTTGATCGTTGTTATTTTTAAAACACCATTTCATCGTTTTACATAGAGTTTTTAATGTCAGAATCGAGCTCTCAAATCTCAAAAATCGCCCGCCTAGTGCGGTTCTTGCCCTTAACAAATTTACCGAGTACAAGGCAGGGTCATCCGAATGAAAGCTTTGAAAGAAACTTTGCATGAACGTAACTTATATACGCACGCAAAAAATAGAAGTGGAAACAGATCCTGGTCAGGGCATTTATTTGTGTGTTTATCACGGATATTTGTTCCTGAGTTATGGATGTTTTCTGTGTATTTAAGTATTTTATTTTTATTTTATTTTATTTTATTTTATTTATTTATGGAATTCCAACAGCTAACATGTATACAATAAACATCTTAAATAGAAATACAGAGCCAATTACAGGAACTCACAGATAGAAAACAGAATGTAATAGTATACACTACCCTTTGTTACTGAAGCACATGTTTATCTATATCTATCTATTATATACATATATCGTCTCCTAGTACCCACAATAAGTCTTATAGAGTTTATTGGGGAGTAGGTTGATTTGTGTAAGATGATTCCATTAATATTTATATCTACAAAAATTGTTGAAAAAAGTATATAGCAAAGTTTTAAAGTACTAATAGACGGTGAGATTTGATTCGGGCCGGGCAGCGAACTTGGTTCGCTCCGAACCAAATCTGGGGCAGATTCTGTAAAGTTCAATTCGTCCAACTTGGTTCGACGACAACTTAACAGACGGATTTGCTTCGGAGCGAACCAAGTTCGGTGTCCGGCCCGAACCGAATATTCCCGTCTGTTACTACTATTACAGTTATCAAATTATACGCGGTGCAAGTGCAAGAAGAGAAGAGAAGTTGCGTGTACCAACGCAACACTCGCGTTTTACGTCGCCAGCGCTGATTTGAGGCTAGATGGATATGTAAAATGGTCCTTATATTTATTTATTAATTTCAAATAGCAGTGTTATAAAGTTTTTAACGACCTCCTAGCCCAGTAACGGCCTCCTAGCCTAATAATCGGTAGTGACACTGCCTATGAAGCAGGAGGTCCCGGGTTCGAGTCCTGGTAAGGGCATTTTTTTTGTATTTATCACGGATATTTGTACCTGAGTTATGGATGTTTTCTATGTATTTACTTATCTATATGTATTATATATGTCATCGTCTAGTACCCACAACATAAGCCTTATTGAGCTTACTGTGAGACTAGGTCTGTGTAAGATTATCCTATAATAATATTATGAAGACATTTGAAAATAATCATATTGAAATAACAAGCTGTTTTCATTACAACAAACATCGAGCGCTTGATAAATGATTCTATTGCCTCAGATAGTGGAATTAATTTGTTTAAGTCACTCGAGAATAACGAAACGCTGTGTAATAAGATGTTTGAAGCATTGTTTTAAATTAAATTATGAATTCTTGTAATTATCTCGTAATATTTGTAAAGGAATTGCCGACGTGTAAAATACGTTGCTCTTTGATAATTAAAATATATTTTTATTATATTATTCGAACTAGCATAATTATTACTGACAGCCTGCTTTTACATTTTTAACGATGGTGAAAAAGAGAGGAATAGGGATTCTACAGCTGTACACCAAACAAGAAAAAAAAACTATTACCGTCAACTGCTACAACTTTGCCCACGATGCTCAACTATCTTATTGCTGAGATGGACGCCTTTCTCCCATCTCAGGAATAAGATATAAGTTGCTGTTTGGTGGAAAAAACCGTGTTTTTCCAGCCAGGCAAAGTTGAGCATTGTTGGCAAAGTTGTAGCAGTTAACGGTAGTAGCAAGCGATAAGTAAGTAAGTAAGTAAATATTCGTTATTGCACCAAAATACAAGAATAATAAAAATATTTTTTACAATAAACTTAGAACAACAGGCGATCTTATCGCTAAAAAGCGATCTCTCCCAGACAACCTTTGGTTAGCAGGAAATGTAAAATTAATTTAAAATAACAGGTAGTGCAAATAATTTAAAGTAAAGAGAGCAAATTACACACCAACACACAAACTCCTACAAATTTCTAAATAAATATTAAAAACTAACTAAAAATACCCACATAAATAAAACACAATAATATCATACTTATACATATATATATATAAGTTATAACACATAAAATATATACATACACATAACATATTGGCAAATTAAGGTAGAGACAAATAATAGAGTTTCAACTGATTTTTAAAAGAGGGAAGAGATTTCGCTAGTCTTATATCCACGGGCAAAGCATTCCACACGCGAACAGCTTGGAAGGTAAAGGAGTTGCTGTAAAATTTCGAGGTGGATGAAGGAAGAGCAAGAATATGAGTCAGAGAACACCTGAGAGAAGAGAGACGTTTGAAACGTTTGGTAAAATGTAATAAGGAAATAAAATTGTAATTTCAATATTAAACAGTGAAAACGGGTTCGACAGTTTTATCGATTTTTACACAGTAATTACATCAATATTTAATGTTTGAGTAATGGTTTTGTACTAAAAATAAGTTATACTTTAACGTCTCTAACAAAGGGAGTTAAAAAAAGACAGCAAGTTTATTTCATGACAGATGTAAGATTACTTCTTACTGACACGGATGGTGGAAGGTCGTCAGGTAGTCCCCATCTTTTACTCTTTTACGCTGGTGCGTGACTATTGACACAAACATGTAGGTACCTATAATACTCAGCCAGCAATGTGCTACTTTGCGTCCTCGGCAATAATGACTATTATTACGACTTGTATACTTCATTGTATTTTTAACAATAAATAAACTGAATCTGAGAGACTAACCAGTCGTCCTCTTTGAAAGTCGGGCTTCATCAGATTGTATACCAAGAAGGAGCCGCAGACGCCCAAAGTGAGAGCGCGTTTCACGCGTTCTGAATGTCAATTTTAGCCTTTACTGGATTAAGGTGCCTCAAGCGCTTGAATCATGAGTGCGCAAAGCGTGTGCGGAAATATTAATTAAATTAAATATATTATTGCGCCACAGCCGCCCAAAATGTGATGTGATATGTACATATACAAGATATCTCTATACTCCGCTTTGCGCGTTATTTCTTTGAAACCTAAGCTGCTAAAAAGAAGGGGTACGGTAGGGGAACACGCAATGCTAGCGTTCCCTACGCGCGATTGTTCCGTGAGGCGTACGAGAGAGTCACACATTAATGTTTGCCATGGAGACGTACTAAGTTTACTGTCACGTCCAATAATTAGTGTCTCACTGTAGAGTGAAATTACCTCAAGCCTGGCAGCGGGGGTCGCCCGACTATGCGGGGTCATGACCCCATGACTAATTAACCCATGGGTTAATTAGTCTATGGATATATATTTTAACGGCCCTTAGTGCATGGATATCGTAACTATAGTTATAATTACATTCAAATTCTAGTCGAACAAGGAAGGAACGCGTTAAATAAAGGTTGTTAGCGATAATCGCAGTTCCCGGATATAAATCACGGCTATCGGCCGCGACTCGAACGCATCAATCCGGGTGATGTATTGCCGGATTATCGCTGAGATTGCTAAACGCTCTTTTGATATTTCCTCAACTGGTCGGCGCTGACGATCATAGTTATCTGATCATGTTATAACAAAATCAGGTGTTTTTCATTTTACCCCACTGCCGAAAGAAAAGAAAAACGCTCATATTCCTTGTTGAAAATGGGATATACCTACCTATAACAATTTTGGAGGCCTTTACTCTCATCGAAATAGTCTTCATTTGTTTCTATTTTTTATTTATTTAAGAAAAGTTATTTAAGTATACTGTAAAAGACAGTATTTTTAAGTAATGAGTCGGAATAAAAAGGTTTAAAAAAAAAGGTTATTGTTATAACTTTATCAAGTGTTTATCTTTTTACCCCACTGTCAAAAGAATAGAAAAAAACCGGCCAAGTGTGTGTCGGACCACGCATAATGGAGGGTTCCGTAGCATCAATGGAATAAGAACCAAACTAATGCCAAAAGGTCGTAGCCGATGCCTATGGAAGAAGTTTTTTGGAAATAACTCAAAAGTTACAGGGGGAGGGGGATGCTATTCTTCCGACTTTCGAAGCGATTATTTCTGAAAATATTCACTTAATCACAAAACTTTCAAAGAAACCTCAATGTTATTTTTGAAGACCTATCGATTGATGTGCAACATGTTGATATTTGGTAAAATTTTGAAATTTAGTTACATTATGGAGCGCTCCCCCTGAAAAATTTTTTTTCTGCAATTTCACTACATAAATAAATAGCGGCATAAAAATTCACCTCTTGTCTAAATTTTATTAAGATACGTCTTATAGTTTCCGAGTAAAATGGCTGTGACATACGGACGGACGGACGAACAGACGGACATGACGTTTTTGCCATTCTGGCTACGGAACCCTAAAAACGCTTATATTCCTTGTGGATATATAATTTTTATATACCAAAAACAAAGCACTAACTAGTGACATAATAACTACGGTATACTTCTTGAAATAATTATTAGTATTATTTCAATTGTTTTTGAACTAAAAGTTTATTTACATAAGAAGGGTGCTTGAAGAAACTAAAAATAAAGTGCCTTAGCTACGCTTAAATCATATAATTTATAATATCTATGTAGATTATGTTGTTATTTTTATGATTCATTATTATAAACTCTCTGTTGAGAGAGAGAGAGAGAGTTAGTGAGAACTAAGTAAAATAAATAAGAAATATAAACAGAATTTTATTTATTCATAATTTATTCAGAAGTATTCTATAATTTAAATTTTAGTCACGAGTTCCAAGTATATTTTATTAATTTTCCAGAGGATTCTGTTAAAAGCGTTTGCTAAAAACATATAAAAAGAAGCTGAATGAACGCATCGCCGAGAAATACCTGTTTTCTATCGTTTTTTCTGCTCTTTCTTGCAAAGTCTTAGCTTTAATTTTGCAGTGATTTTAGAACGTTTTATTAGAAATGTTCACATTATCTATGTTGTTAAGTAATAAAGTGGGGCTTTGTGTTTTACTGGCTACTTAATAAAATGCTTAGTATTTTAACCTTTCTTCTTTAAGTCCCCATTGTATAAACTTTAATAGTCTAACATTTTATTGTACTAAAAATGTACGAATGTCTGAAAATATGGGTACATTTAATGTGACGAAAATATGTATCCAAAATTTCACGCCTTGGTAATAATAGATTCGTGGCTACTTTTTTTCGACACATTAAATGTATCCATATTTTCCGGCGTGATTGTACTCGAGACAATCATTAATACATACACAATTTATACAAAGGCGAACGTATCCATTTAAGCGAACTCTTTCAGCTAACCTTAGAGCAAATATAAATAAATTACTGTAAAAATTTATGTATACTTTATGGTGGAAACAGTGGAAACAGTTTTGCAGGGCACAGTATAAATTAATGTATACTTTTCGAATAATTTCTTTAAATAGATAGATAGTAAGCAATCTATCTATCTATTTAAAGAAAACGGAGAACTTAGAAGTTGATTTGTTTAAAATTGTCCCCAATTTTTTTAGAACCTGGTACATCCATCGGCAACACACTATTGACTGTTAGTTAAGCTCTTTTTACATCAAGATAAGGTATCTCAATAGTAAATGTCGTTATTGTCACTACATTTGTTTGTCAATGCACAGTCGGCAGGATCACTGTAATACAAACAATCGCCGAAAAACATCACGTACACTTGTTTATTCATGTAACAAGGCTCCAAAAATGCATCAGCATTAATCTACTCTAAACCTTATTTATCTAGGTCGTGTCGTCCGTAGCATGTTCTGTCCGTTTATAGACTACCCCATTACAAACTTCGCATTATGAAGCCTTTTATATGAAGTATGTAGCAAAGTAAGCTGTTTTGAATCGACTTCAAGATTTCGAAGGAGGTTCTCAATTCGTCAGGATCTTTGTTTTTGCTATTGTTTTATGTATGTTCACCGATTATTCGAAGGCGGCTTAACCGATTTGAAAAATTATTTTTTTGTTTGAAAGAGTATATTCACAGTTTGTCTTATTGTGATCAGGTCAGGATGTGTATAGGTGTGCCTATAATATTGATTTGAGTATTTTTTACAGTAGCTCGGGAATTTCCTTTTGGACAGGCTAAGGCTGAGTGAAGTTAATTATTTTTTGCTGATTTAAACTTACACGATTCTCACTCATTATTTTGATTATTTTTTGTTTAAAATTATATAGCTAGTATAATCAATTAGCAAGTACACATTTGGTAATATATTTACCCGCAAAAAGCTGAGTGGAAACCATTTCAGTGACGTTTAACAATAATATACTGGCATTTTTTTTCTTAAAATAATAATATGATTAAAACTATATTTAAATACTAGTTAAGTGTTTCTGAATAAAGTTTCTTCAATTCTATTCTATTCAAAACTGCATAGTTTGACTGCGGATGGAATTAATAACTTAATATTGAATATACCGTATTGTTATATTATATGTGAACATGAAAATGAATGTATTAACAATATAATATACTGACATGACTGATGTTGACGTATAAAATATTGTTTATTTTATCACTAAACGAATTGAATTGAATTGACCGCAAGTTTGCGCTATCTATTGAACAGGTTATCTATGCCCTGAACGCATCGGTTTCCGGTTCCGGAAATGGATTTTAAATCGCCTCGCGCCGGCGCCAGCGGCCATGTTGGAAAAATGGGGTAAACAAGAAAAACGACGTAACCCCGGATTTAGTTAATTAATATATTGTATTGGGGAGGGGATTCATTTATTAAGTTGATTGCAAATTGGACTGTACGATACGGTTCGTTATGGGGTGAAAATGGGTGGTCAGCTGAAAGTTTACTAAGCAAACTTGGTCTGCCACATTATAATTTTTTATCTGGTTTCATAAAGCACTAGACCCTACTCATATAGTTGTTTTCCTATCGGTGAGTAAGGTTGCCAGAGAGCTCAAAGAAGATACTGTACAAATGTACATTTGACAATGATGCTGGAAACGAGGGTAGTTCCTCGCCTCCCCGGCCGCCGCCGCCGGCCGCGCCGAGCGCTCGGTCGCGGAGAGCCGCGGCCCGCAGTCTTCGTCGGTTCACCAACGCGAATGGCTCATGAATAAACTGCTCGTTATAGAGCGAAACATGAAGAGATGAATATTCGACTTAAAAAACGTGAGTTACCCGTTTTTACGGACTCATCAACGTTAAATATGGCGACGGAGCTGTCATCCCATAAAAAACTGTCAAACTTTTCATAAAGAAATTTTTTACGATGACGTTGACGTTAACAGACGGTTTGGTGCAACCGGCCCTTAGTCTCACGTAAGTTTTGTTTTGCCCCTCTTCTCCCTTTACCGTCAACACAGTGAAACCTCATTTATGTTAAAGGGTCGCAAAGCGCATGTAACACTTCTCGAGATGCAGGCGTCCATAGGCAAGGGTAGCTGCTTACCATCAGACGAGCTCTATGATTTGTCACCGTCGTGGTATAAAAAGCCTTTGGCCATGTTGGCTCCAAAAACAAAGCCTGACCGCCGCGCGGCGTTCCACCTATGCGCTGAACAGACCAAGTGAAGTCTGCAGTAGGGCACCGCGTATCTGACTGTGCCAGACAGTCTGCCAGCAGAGAGATAGCGGGAGAGCGTGCGCAGAGCTGTGTCCGCCTCCACCATCGTCGGGGACGCCTCTACGTGACCATGATCGCTCTGCTAAGAGCGAAACGACAGAGAAGAAGTTCCTGACTCCATGGTCCAGAAGGTCTCAATTGTGAACACCGCAAACATGGGATTACTTTATATACCATGCATAAATGATTGTATATAATTCAAAACTTTTTTATACTTTTACAAATGTCAAAATAATCCATACTTCCATACTAATATTATAAATGGGAAAGTGTATGTGTTTGTTTGTTTGTTTGTCCGTCTTTCATGGCAAAACGGGGCGACGAATAGACGTGATTTTTTAAGTGGAGATAATTGAAGGGATGGAGAGTGACATAGGCTACTTTTTGTCTCTTTCTAACCCCCCACTTCCCTCAAATGGGGGGTGGAAGTTTGTATGGAGCATTCCGGGGGGCAAAGGGGAACCGTGTTACCCCGAATTTAACGCGTGCGAAGCCGCGGGCAAAAGCTAGTAATATTATAAAAATTGTACAAAAACCAGACTCAAGACAAGAGTACAAAAAGTAGGTACTAGTCAAATAACCCGCCCCGTGTCATTCCCGGCGCAAAGATTATTGTATATTGATATTTTAATAAATTTGGTTGTACAAATTATTATTGCTGCCATCTGAATATGTTTGTTGAGAGAGTTTCCATTGTTATTATTCAACGAGTACATCTGAATATAACGCTTTGTTTCTTCAATTTAATATATTAATAATTTTAAACAAAAGAAGAACCGACTTCACTTGGCATCCACCTTTCCAACAGCAAATGCTCGAGCTGCTGTAAAAAATACTCAAATCACTATAGGTGTGCCTATAATAGTTTAAGAGTTCCCTTCTCCCGGATCCCATCATCACCTGGTTACAATGGAACCAACTGTGAATTATACTCTTTCAAACAAAAATATAAATTTCCAAATCGGTCCAGCCGTCTTCGAATAATCAGTGAACATATTTAAAAAAAATTGCAAAAAAACAAACATCTTGACGAATTGATAGCATTCCCCTTCGGAATCTTGAAGTCGGTGGAAAACAAACGTGACAGGATAACTGTAATATTTTTACATTACAATACAATGTAAGTCGTCGGTGCGAACTCAAAGTTCCTAACATTCGTGAAACTTGTGGTAATGTAGTACCCACGATACTAAATAAAGGGTAGGAAGCACAGACTATATGTTAAACTAGACGGGGCAACTGCTTGTACTGTACCTTCACGTAATTTTTTCGATTAAGCGACAGCCAGAGATCATGCAATGAAACGGAACATAATTGTTTTGAAAGTATATTTTTTAAGTTAAAAGATAAACAATACTTGCATAATAAACGTAGGTTTAAATGAAATGAAATTGTTTTAATCCAGAACAAATTCCATATATGTACAAATGTAAATAAAATTAATTATAATTACACAATAAATACAGTAGTAAAAATTCAATTACAATTAAAATTATGAACTCGAACTAGGCCTGTACCATGGTTCACCTCGATCTCATGGTGACAGGTTTATGGTAGCTCCTCCAGCGCTCATGAAGCGGGCTAGCATCCCAAAAATCCAAGACCTTTCAGTATCTATCTATGCTCTAAACACGGACTACCACATGGTCGCAGCAACGTTCCGAAACATTCTAAAGTGTCAGATGTTTGTTACTATACTTCTAAAACAAAATAGTTACGCAAAAGTAAAAACATCAACTTTTTCATATTTAAACCTACTATTTGGGATGGTTCCGAAGTCTAGTTTCATCTATTGTTACCGGTAGCAAATTACATTAGTAATAAAATAATTACTCTTATACTAGTATAAAATCGCACTTTGTTTTAAGTTGCCTTGATTACGCTTGCGGCATCTAGTACAATCTATAGTCTGTGGCAGCGAGTTACGTTTGCAATAAGAAAAGAAGTTGCGGCCAAGTTATTATATTCCCGAACTTAGTATATTTATGAGCGGATTCTGGGCCTTAATGTTGCATATTTGAAATATACGCTAAAGGGCAGACAGGTTATATGAAACACCGGTATATAACTTATATAAGACGATGTTATACGCCACACCGGTACTTTATATAAGCCGATATTACAAGTATTAAGCTGTCTTGATCTGATATGTCATAACTCATAAGCGTTATATGGGACAAGACCTAAAGTAAAGGGGTTATTTGACTTGTCATACGCGCTCATAATAGAAAATGCCTACATTGTCTAGTAATAACAAATGAAATGAAATGAAATATCTTCATTTTCAGGCAACAGCCCATAGATACCTATACCTTGAAACTAAGTATACGTAATATAAAATTAAAGTTTATTTAAATTTAATTAAATTTAAATTATTTTATTAAAGTAATGCAAAAAGCAATTTTGAAGTTTAAAAAAAAAACTACGTAATTTCACCTGAGCTTTGACACATTTCTCAATAATTCTCTCAGACTTACACGTACTTTATATGTAATCATTAAAAATATTTTTTAGTTATCTGTAGATAATTAAAGTAATGTATTACGGGATTCTTAAGAAAGAGTCGGTAACGCGAATAATATCCCTGGAGTTACAAGTGTTTGTAGGCTATATTGACTGCATACCATTAGGCTGTACGCTCGCTTGCCACCGACGTGGTAAAACAAGCTTAAACTTAGTATTGTATTTGAAAATGTAGGATACAATTTTTACTGCAATACCATTTTAGTCGCGCAGTAAATTTTACGCCAAAAAACGATGTCGGGTATTTGTCGACGATATTTTAACGTTATTTGATCTGCTCGGTGTTCATGTTCATACAATGACTTATTGAAAACGGGATTTTATTTACAACTACTAGTTTTTATAAAGTACATTTACAGAAAAGTAAAACAGAATATAAAAAGTAAAATAAATAAATGGGAAATATGAATAAGCGAACTTGATAGATAAAGAGTAGGCTGTAGGCAACCCGACCTCATCGAGTAGCAGAATTTGGCTTATGTAGAGCAATACACGGTAAAATGTTATGTATCTTAGTACCTGGTAGCCTGAGCCAAACTTGGAGCAAACAAAAAATTACCCTATACAACTACTTCAACGACTAGCAAGTGGGCACGCAGTCCGTACGTGCGTATTAAGAAGTGTCAAAAAATTGTGGGAGCCACACAGGTTTCAGGAATAGTTGATGAGTTCTTTCGAATGTCACGCATTTTATCTTCTACTAGGTTAATTATTTCAATAAGGTAGAATCATGAAGTTGCCAGTTTTGGGCAATGCATCCTCTAATTTTTTGGCACTTGTTAATAAATAGTACGAGTATCTTACGTACCGCGTGACACTGCATTTATACCATCCCCTGAACTCATTTGCACGTCGTACTTGCATTAAACGATTTTCACTTTAAAACATAAAACTTGTCTGAATAACAAAAGATCCAGCCTTAAGGTCGCCTACCATTTTGTCTTAGTACTTTCGAATGGCATACGGTTCAATTTGCTCCTCGATGAGGTAGATTTTTTTATAATGATGTTTTTGTTGACTGTACAAAATACGCACAAAATAAGTTTAGCTCAGTCTACCAAGTATGTATATAACTTTTCATCGCGCATTGCCTTACATAAGCCGAATGCTGATACTCGATTAGGTAGGATTCTCTTAAGCATACTCTCAATCTATACTGATTAACCGTTAAAAATTACAGGACATATTTATGTATCTTAATACATACTTATCCATCTAACTTAACATAATCTATCCATCTAACTTAACGTAACCTATTGTCATTGTCTTTTAAAACGTTGTCCTCCTTTGAAACGACTAGAAAGCGTTTTACTTGTCCATAAAACGCCTTTAAATCTCGGCCCGTTACCGGCCATTTTTATTTTAATAGACCTAAAATTCAATTTTTGCGTCTTACAACTCCCTGGCGTAGACCCAGTCGCACTTGCCAGATCCCATTATATGCGCTCATTGAGATTTGCACCACGCATAAGTACTACTGAAAAACTCATTAGATTATCGACCGTATGTGCGTGCAACAAAGTCTAAATTTAAACTGGTTTACCCACGGTTGTTAGGGCCGTTTGGATAACTGGGGATTCGGTGTCAGAATAATCCTTGGTTATCGGTTGAACGGAATTGTTTTGCATGCCAACTCCTTGTCTGTGACAATGTGTAAAGAATTGCATTGAAGTTTCACGAGGTCGTTTTATTTGAATGTGTTTTGGGACTGCGGATTTCGGTTGTCACGTGATAAAATCCAGGTTCGGGGGCAGTGTTCGAATCCTGGTCAAGGTATTTATTTGTGTTTTTATCGCGGATATTTGTTCCTGATTTATGTATGTTTTCTATGTATTTAAGTATTTATCTATATCTATCTATTATATATATCGTCGCCTAGTGCCCACAACACAAGCCTTATTGAGCTTACTGTGGGACTAGGTTGATTTGTGTAAAATTGACCCATAATAATATTTAATACTTAAAATGTGTCGTTGCGCGTATTTTGTCGACCTCATCGCTAAAGCTGACGTCACTTTCTGACAACTCCGATAAGTAAAACTAATTCCACGTAAGGGTTTCTAGTTTTATCTTTTACATAAAACAAGAACATTTACATTTACCGTATTTCTTAATAATTAGGTTATTTTAATTTCTATCCATAATAAATGACACGATAAAGCAATGGTGCCAAATGTACAAGATTTATAAAAAAACATTTTATTCATTTCTACAAGAAATATGGTAATTACAAAAGAAAAGTTTGTTATTTAAATTTATTCTAGATGAAACTACAATATTATTATAGGTATTTACAAGAACATCAATTTGTTTTGATTTGGGTCTAAAAACATTTCAACAAAATATGCCAATCATGCACCACTTATTTAAAAATGGCATCACAACTTTGTCTGTTGGGGAGGCTTGAGCAGAATGAGCTATCTTTGACATCAAAATTCCCGGACTGAAAACGCTTGAAATAATTTTGTGCTACTGACACTGCATAAGTCCATAAACGTCACATATCTTATTCCTAAGATGGCTGGCTTTCTCCCATCTCAGGAATAAGATATAAATAATAAATAAATAAATAAATATTATGGGACAATCTTACACAAATCAACCGAGTACCACAGTAAGCTCAATTAGGCTTGTGTTGTGGGTACTAGGCGACGATATATATAATAGATATAGATAAATACTTAAATACATAGAAAACATCCATAACTCAGGAACAAATATTCGTGATGAACACACAAATAAATGCCCTGACCAGGATTCGAACTCGGGACCTCCTGCTTCATAGGCAGGGTCACTACCGACTAGGCTAGGAGGCCGTTGAGATATAAATAGCTGTTTTATGAAAATAAAACCTGTGTTTCAAGCTTAACGGCCTCCTAGCCCAGTCGGTAGTGACCCTGCCTACGAAACAGGAGGTCCCGGGTTCAAATCCTGGTAAGGGCATTTATTTGTGTGTTTTTCACGAATATTTGTTCCTGAGTTATGGGTGTTTTCTATGTATCTAAGTATATATTTTTCTATATAAGTATGTATATCGTCGCCTAGTATCCATAGTACAAGCTTTGCTTAGTTTGGGACTAGGTTGGTTTGTGTAAGATTGTCCCGAAATATTTATTTATTTATTATTTATTTATCAAGCCAGGCAAAGTTAAGTATCGTAGGCAAAGTTGTAGCAGTTGACGGTATCAAAACCAGTCAGATAATACTACAACCATACAGATTTTTTATTAAAACTTTATACATTTAAAATACGAAAAAAAACAGTATTATATTGTTTATTCATACCTTTAGCCAAGGATGATCCTTCAGTTATTCCATGACAATTTCGACCAACTTCAGAAAATTTTACGTACCTGAAACAACAAAGAACTTCGTTATTTTAAAGCACATTTCAAATGCTACCTTTTAA
This sequence comes from Pammene aurita, assembly GCA_947086415.1. Lineage (NCBI taxonomy): Eukaryota > Metazoa > Arthropoda > Insecta > Lepidoptera > Tortricidae > Pammene > Pammene aurita. The sequence continues at coordinate 17,894,589 of OX352315.1, forward strand.
TGAAATTTGAATGAAAATTCAAAACGGGGTTGCACACACAAACTCGTATAATATATCTCTATCACTACTCGTATAAATATTATCACTATCACTACATAGTATAAAACAAAGTCGCTTTCCGCTGCCTGTCCCTATTGCCCTGGTTACACCTGCCGAGTACAGTTGCGAGACAGCAAAATGCCACTCGGCCGAGAGAGTAAAATGGCCGAGTGACTGTTTTTTAATTTTGTGGCGAGTCAGTCAGCGTGTTCAGTAACGAAGTGCACGGAAGGTGAGCTTACCCAAGTATGAATCGCAAAAAATATCATTCGAAAATATATAAACTAATTAATAGCACTCCTCATGTGCTAATAACACTCCTCATAGAGGAATTGATGGAATTGTTAGAGCAGATGAAAAATCGTATTTGACGAGACGAGACCATTTTAAGGAGACCTGATCCGCTACAAATACTATTTTTCAAGAACTCAGTAATTTTTTAGGGTTCCGTACCCAAAGGGTAAAACAGGACCCTATTATTAAGACTCCACCATCCGTCCGTCTGTCACCATGCTGTATCTCATGAACCGTGATAGTTGAAATGTTCACAGATGACGTATTTCTGTTGCCGCTATAACAAAAAATACTAAAAAACAAAATAAAATAAATATTTAAGGAGGCTCCCATACAACAGACATGATTTTTTGCCGTTTTTATAGATAATGGTCCGGAACCCTTCGTGCACTTAGCCGGTTTTTTATTTCTTGGCTGTATGTCGATCTTAGATTTTTGATCTTATTTTTAACATCTTGTAATGAAAAACCTACTATGTTCATTTCCTCTTGAATAGCAAGTTGTACTGCATCTCGTTTCGGTCTATTTTTATAATCCTTGGACTGGAAATTCCACAGACATGGATGGAGTATACACATTAATGAATTTTATTGTTGTTTCCACATTCCACGTATTGTTAGCCAATTTTTTCTCTCTAATATACTTTTATAAAGAACGACTACCGGCTATCTAGTTAATTATTTTAATCACTAAACATGTATATAAGCATTAATATTAAAACGAAGGTAGGCGAGTGGCGAGTGCGCAGGGCGAGCGCACTGTTCACACCCAGCGAGCGAATCGGCGAGTCAATGCGGGGAGCGCGGGGGTGGGCACTCGGCCTAGTAAAAAGATTGGGGAGCGAGTGACTGTCTCGCCCGGCGATGTGTTTACACTTAGCGAGCACTCGGTCGAGAGCACTGACTCGCCACTGTACTCGGTAGGTGTAACCAGGGCATATGTATGCTTAGATCTTTAAAAGTACGCAACGGATTTTAATGCGGTTTTTTTCAATAGATAGAGTAAATCAAGTGGAAGGTTTATATGTATAATACATGCATAAAAGAGTAGAGAAACACTGATAATTTTAGAGGTTTCTAATGTGATGTCGTAAATAAACACATTTTTTTGCGCTTACATTGCAAACGCTGGCTGCACCGTACGAGATAGATCAAAATAATGTACTACAGTAGTGTACACCTGAAAAAGGTCTACAAACAAGTTCCGTGCGTAGCTGGGGCAGGCCGCTAGTAATTCATAAAATATGCCAAAGCGTCCTGGACTGGTAAGTTTTTAGCAGGTTATTTAAATGTTCAATTAGTTTCACATAATTAAGTTGAAATACTTAGTACTTTTGTATACCACGACTGTGGCAAACTAGAATACGACCCGCCTGATGGTAAGCAGTTACCGTAGCCTATGGACGCATCTAACTCCAGAAGATTTACATGCGCGTTGCCTGAGCTTTTAGAACCTATACACTCCTCTTTTGAAGAACCTCATACTGTACTTACCCTTCTGGAAAAACCTTGGCAGAAAGACACAGAATACTCGGTTATCTAAAGACTAACCAACTTAACTCATCATCCTCCTAGCATTTGTCTCGGCTCTATTGAGACTGGCGTCCGCTCGGCAACCTAATCCCAGGAATTGGCGTAGGCACTAGTTTTTACGCCCTCCAGAGGATTCACATGCGCGTTGCCTACCCTTTATTTTATTCTTCACACGCCACAAAGCTCCATAAGGCTAGATTAGTATGACATAAAACTGCATCCAGGCAAATTATACATCCAGTATTTGAATTAATTTCCTCTCTATATTTAATTAAACCGTTATTTAGTAAGTAATTAAAACCGTGGTCTCGTTAGCGTTGCGACACCGCTCTAAGAATCTTAATTCCATTTTAGAAAATAGTATTATCCTACGACTGGTGCAAAAACTGACCGCATTCAGGGTGTCACATGCGCTTTTCATTTTGTGACAATATGACTTAAGACCCAGATACGAGATTTTATGAGATTTTTGAAAAAAGTAAGTACTTACATTTTATACAATTGTAATAGGTTAATCAATATTTACAACTATGACTTGTAAACTTAAGTTATTAATAAAATTTTGATTCATAACTCATTATATAATATATATCTATATATATAAACGTCAAAGTCCTGACTGACTCACTTAAATCAACGCCCAGCCCAAACCGTTGAACCTAGAGAGCTGAATTTTTCACAATAGGTAGTTTTTATAACGTTAGTATCTACTAAGAAGGGGTTTTTCAAAATTCATCTCCCAAGGGGTTGAAATGAGGATCCAAATCCAAAGTTTGTATGGGAAACCAGATCAGTTTCGACTATTTTATTCTAAACTTCACACGAGTATTTCTAACAATAAATGAGTAAATACAATTTTCAGGATTTTTCTTAATTCATCCCCTAAGGGGATGAAATGGGGGTCCAAAGTTTGTATGGCGAAACAAGATTAGTTAGACTATTTTATTCGAAATTCGATTACGAAAAGAACAAACTGACTGACTGACTGACATATCAACGCATAGCCCAAACCGCTGGTTCTAGATTCCAAATTTGGCACGTAGGTAGGTTCCTTATAAGGCCTAGGGGTTCACTAAGAAAGGATTTTTCAAAATACCCATAGGGGTATGGGGGAGAAATTGGGGTCCAAAGTTTGTACGGGGAAACAAGATTAGTTCGACTATTTTATTCGAAACTTTACAGGAATATTCCTAAAAATATATGTGTAAAACAAATGTTTCAGGTTTTTTGAGAATTCAACCCCTAAAACGGGGAAATACGTGACAAAGTCTGAAAATCAACATGGGTATTTTTTCTATGGTTTATGGAGTCGCTGATTATAAAAACAACAACGATTTTAAAATCTTACGTGGCGGACGTGACTTACCACTTCCCCTGTTGGGGTGCGATGTGGTGGAAATGTCTAAATATCAATATGGTTGTCGTTTATACGGTTTTTTGGGACGTAAATTACGAAAATGGCATCGATTTGGAAGTTTAATATTGTGGACATGAAAGTATTTGTGCCAAATTGCAATCTAATGTAAATATATATAAGAAGAAACTGACTGACTAACTGAGTTATCATGACTGACTGAAGTCAACACTTAAGAGGCCTTTCCCAAAACGCGCGAATTTCACGAAATGCTTCATTTTCTTCGAAGGCTATGGAGAAAATACTAAGTTTTTTTAAATCAATTATTGATGCACATAATAGTTCATTTCTTTATCTAGACGGCCATCGGAGCAAATATTACATTTTAACGAGTGAAATATGAAAAAAATTGGTTGTCTTGGAAGACCTTTCCGGATTTTCCAGTTAGGTGTAGGTTCATTTTCAGATTACGCAAAAAAGGGTAAAAATTCTTATTCAATTTGAATTAAATTCAATTGAGTATATCATGTATGAGACGGCCATGGAAATAAAAATCGAAGATTCATCTTGGATAATCGACAAAATACCTTCTGATTATATGCCAGTTTTTTTATGAAAACACGGTTACATTTCATTTTTTCCACGAAAACTCTATGAATATTTTGCCCTAAAAATATTACCATTGCAAAGTTAAACTATATTTCTATCACGATAAAAAAAAACATTACTATAGCAGTAAATTTCAAATTACTATGAATTTTTAAAAATGACACTTAAATCACACTTCACATGACACTTTTTGTAAGAATCGTATTTTTGGGTACTTAATAATAATAAACATGGTTCAAAATTATTTTTTTGTATTACTAATACTTCAAACTATCTTATAAATAGCATTTTATGCGGCTTTTTTCATTAATAGAGTTTTTCGGCCTTTTAGGGAATAAGGAGCCTTAAGAGGATGAAATGAGGGTTGAAAGTTTATATGGGAAATTTTTAAACGTTAAACCGATTTAGATGGAACTTGGTATAGAGATAGTTAGTGTCCCGGGAAGGAACATAAAATAGTTTTTAACATGAAAATCAACCCTTAAGGTTAAGGGGGTTAAAATGGGGGTTGGAGGTTTGAATGGGTAATTTTTAACCACCGAACCGATTTAGATGGAACTTAGTATAGAGATAGTTCATCAACACGTTTGTGAAATAGGGGTGGAAAGTTTGTATGGGGAAAACGTGGTATAGAGATAGTTTTAGTCCCGGGAAACGACATAGGATAGTTTTTATCCCGAAAATCAATCCTAATGGGGGTGAAGTGGGGGTATGTATGGAGAATTTTTACCGCGAACTCATTTAGATAAAATTTGTTGTGTATATATTTTGAGCCCCGGAAAACAATAAAGGACAGTTTTTGTCCCGAAAATCAATCCTAGAGGGGTAGAAAAGGGGTTGGTAGTTTGCATTGCGAATTATTAACCGCTGAACCTATTTACTCGTAAATAATTTGGTATGGAGACAGTTTGAGTTCCTGGAAAGGATAAATAAATAGTTGTTATCCCAGAAGTTATTCCTTAAGCGGGTAAAAATGAGGGTGGATTACCAATTCCACGCAGATAAAGTTGCAGGGAAAAGCTACTATTCAAGAGTAGAAATCTGTTTTAATCATAATCTCTTAATAGTAGTAGGTCGTTGCTGGCGTAACAATTCAACAATGATTACAATCATTTCTTTAAAAAAATAAGGGAACCGCCTTCACCAAAACGTGGTATACTGAAACCTCATAAATACTTTTCCGAAAACCGCATCTAAATCGGTTCAGCCAAACGCGAAATAAAAGCGGACAAACATACATACAAACATACGGGTCAAACTGAGATTCTTTTTTTTAGTACTTTTAGTACGCGGGCGAAGCCGCAGGCAAAAGCTAGTAAAAAATAAACGAAATGAAGATAAGGTCAGGTGGAGTTTATAAAAGTGGGACAAATACAAGGGCTGCTATTTATATATCCGGAAACCGGGATTACAAACTTCTTAAATAGCATATTTGACCTCCATGGTAAAATTTGAACTTTTTTAAGTACTGGCCGGTATATTTTTTCTTTCTTATTAACGCTCGTGTTTTGTTTTTGGCGGGTTTTAAATGTCATCTCGCAGCAAGAATGGAACTCACTGGTGAAAATATTCGTGCTATGATTTATTATGATTTTCGGCGTGGTTTAACGCAACAACAGTGCATAGATCAACTAACTTCAACTTTTGGTGATGAAGCCCCATCTAAAACTACTGTGTATCACTGGTTTAGTGAGTTCAATCGTGGACGTAGTATGCTTACGGACGAAGTTAAGGCAGGTCGCCCGAAATCGGTCGTTGTACAACAAAATATCGAGGCTGTGCAAAAACTTATAATGGACGACCGACATGTTACGTACCGCGAGATAGAGGCGACTCTGGGTATTTCTATGACCAGCATTAATAGCATATTACATAATTATTTGGCTGTAAAAAAAATTTGTTCGCGTTGGATACCCCACAACTTAACAAAAGAGCAAAAAGATGCTCGCGTCGAATGGTGCAATAAAATGTTAAAAAAATATAACCGTGGTGACTCAAAAGCCGTTTATAACATTTATACAGGTGACGAATCCTGGATCTATGCATACGATCCCGAAACGAAGCAACAATCAACGGTATGGGTGTTTCAAAATGAGCCGAACCCTACGAAAGTTACTCGTGCAAAAAGTACATTGAAACAAATGGTGGCCTGCTTCTTCGGTATTAATGGCCATGTAGCTACAGTGCCACTAGAAAACCGTAGAACGGTTAATTCAGAGTGGTACACGACCATTTGCTTACCGGAAGTATTTGAACAAATTCGTAAAACTAACCAGCGACGAAGAATCATTCTTCATCATGACAATGCCAGCTGTCATACGTCACGCGAAACAACTCTATTTTTGGAGGGTCAAAATGTGGAATTAACGGGTCATCCGCCGTACAGCCCTGACTTGGCACCCAACGATTTTTATTTATTTCCAAATATAAAGAATAAATTACGCGGTCAACGATTTTCGACCGCTGAAGATGCTGTCGACGCATTCAAACAACACGTTATGGAGGTACCTCAGGCGGAGTGGCATAAGTGCTTTAAAAATTGGTTCACGCGAATGCAAAAGTGCATAGATCATCAAGGGGAATACTTTGAAAAACAATAAAACCATTTTCAGCCGTGTACGTTTGTTTGTTTTTTTGTTTCCGGATATATAAGTAGCAACCTCGTACAACTACGAGTATGTATAAATAGTATAACTAATAATCCGTTGCGCCGACCTGCGACTACTAGTCGCAGGTCGGCAGTCGCAGCACGCGAACTCTAGTTATTTTTTAGGGTTCCGTAGTCAACTAGGAACCCTTATAGTTTCGCCATGTCTGCCCGTCCGTCCGTCCGTCCGCGGATATTCTCCGTGACCGTTAGAACTAGAAAGCTGAAATTTGGTACTAATATGTAGATCAATAACGCCGACAAAGTGGTAAAATAAAAAGTGGAAAAAAATGTTTTATTAGGGTACCTCCCCTATACGTAAAGTGGGGAGTGATATTTTTTTTCATTTCAACCCTAACGTGTGATATATTGTTGGATAGGTATTTAAAAATGAATAGGGGTTTACTAAAATAATTAATTGATAATGTAAATATTTTCGGAAATAATCGCTCCAGAAGTTAGAAAAAATGTGTCCCCCCCCCTCTAACTTTTGAACCATAAGTTTTAAAAATATGAAAAAAAATTCTTGAGTAGAACTTTATAAAAACTTTCTAGGATAATTATTTTGAACTTGATAGGTTGAATAGTTTTTGAAAAAAAATTACAAAATAAGTTCTGAACTAAGTTTGTTTTAACCGTATAAGCAGGTGTTTATTGTATTTACCTGTAATTTCTGCAAAATCACAATGAAATAACGTGCTTTCAAAAACTCTTTCAAGTGGGGACACTTACTGTGACGTACGGAACACTGCGGAACCCTACACTGAGCGTGGCCCGACACGCTCTTGTCCGGTTTTTAATAATAGTCATATTATTATTTTTAGTATTATTACTTATAGTATTTCTACATTATTGCAATTGGCTACTTTCTTAAAAAAAAATATTTAGTCGGTCAGTTAGATTATCAAAGAATATTGGACACGTGTATTTTATTTTGTCACACTAACAAAAATTGGTGAAGATATAGCCCGTTAAAGTTCCGCGTGACGTCACATTTCAGTACTCTTTTTACCATAGACATAGAACATTTTTATTTAACATCACATGGAATTACAATTAGGAATATGCATGATTTTTTTGGAAGACGTCATTCGATTCTATCTCCCTGTAGATTCAAATGTCTCTAATAAACCTACTATCTATGGTAGCCCTGAAACGTCAAAAATGTGAAAATACGTTAGGCGTCTGCGCCCCATACAAAAAGTGTGCGGATTGTGACGTCACCGGCCACAAAGTTGCAGAAAACTGTTTGGAAGGAACAAGTTTTTGGAAGATTTTTGTAATTTTAGGCACGAAAAAATGCGTTTAGCTATATAGTTGTTTTACATTTTTTTTCTTGTTAGAACATATGTAATCGAACCGAAGTTTCGAAAATACATTTGAGGTATAAAAAACCGGCCAAGAGCGTCTCGGGCCACGCTCAGTGTAGGGTTCCGTAGTTTTCCGTCCGTCACAGTAAGTGTCCCAACTTAAGAAATAAAATAACACCGCCATGTAGGATATGATATGAGCGTTCCACGTACAGCGACATCTATCGGCAAATTAAGTAAACTATTGCACGCGAGCTTAAAGTATGGAAGATAATTTTTATGGGATAATTCTTTATTGCGTAAACCGATTTTCGCCGTTTTTACTTTATTTGAAAGCACGTCATTTTATTGTGATTTTGTAGAAATTACAGGTACGTACAATAAACACCTGCTTATACGGTTAAATTACAAACTTAGTTCAGAAATTATTTTGTAATTTTTTTTCAAAAACTCTTCAACCTATCAAGTTCAAAATAATTTTCGTAGAAAGTTTTTATAAAGTTCTACTTTTGAGATTTTTTTCATATTTTTAAAACATATGGTTCAAAAGTTAGAGGGGGGCGGACACATTTTTTTTAACTTCTGGAGTGATTATTTCCGAAAATATTTACATTATCAAAAAATTATTTTAGTAACCCCCTATTCATTTTTAAATACCTATCCAACAATATATCACACGTTAGGGTTGAAATGAAAAATAAAAAAATCACTCCCAACTTTACGTATAGGGGAGATACCCAAATAAAAACATTTTTTTCCACTTTTTATTTTACCACTTTGTTGGCGTGATGTATATCAATCACTCATCAATCATATTAGTACCAAATTTCAGCTTTCTAGTGCTAACGGTCACTGAGATTATCTGCGGACGGACCGACGGACGGGCAGACATGGCGAAACTATAAGGGTTCCTAGTTGACTACGGAACCCTAAAAAATGCCTAAAATTTTACGTTTTTAAACCGCAATATCTTTAAAAAACTGTTAAAAATTATTACGGATTTCCACTTATTTGTATTAATTTGGGGTTGTTGAACGTGTTTATGCAACAAATTCAATTAAATTTTTTTCACGCATGTTCTCTATTACCATACCATAATCTCTTTCTCTTCATTCTGAGGTTAACTCCTTTATACAGCCTGTTCAACCGAACTATTTAAGTACCTAATATACCTTTTTAAGAACCCTGTATTGTCGTTCTTTTCCTTTAACTTTTTTTAACGTGGTCGTGCTCTGGAAAAAGATTAAACACAGTAAAAGTTTGCGGTATCTTTAATCAACAATGAAAAAACTAACAGGATTTTAAAAAATCTGATTTAAACAAGAGACAAATAAAACTAACAGCTGGGTTAAATATAAAGGTTCTGAGTAAATAAATATAAAGGTTCATTCTATTTACTTTATTTTGTGTTGTTTAAAACCTAAGCAAAACCTTTATTTCGTATTCATAGTCACGTACCTAAATATTTGAAGTTTAAAAGTGCATGACATTACTAGCGACCAGGGTCAAACAATCCGTGAACTCGGTCCCTAATTCTGACATTTGTTGTATTAAAGGTTTATTCGCAAATCACTTCAATAATGTAGTGGATTTACGTAAACAAGTTCATAATGGTTTTTACTATTTACCTTCAATTTAGATTAACCACGACCGCTACGCTACATCTCAAGCGTCCAGTATTATATTAGTCTACATATAACTATTTTAGTGTTGGTAGCTACCAACACTATTGGTACACTTATTGGTATATGGCACGATATAAAGAAAGATCTAATTTCTGGCAGGGCATAGACATTTTCAGATCATTATCCTTAAAAAAATGCCCAAAAACCTGGAAATACGGAGCGTTTTCTTATTTGGAGTTAGCATTAGGTTTACAAAGGTATAACGTTCTTGGCGGATGTGTACCTAAAGTACTCAAGGACCTTAATAAGGTGATTTCACGATCTTAATAAATATCGAAGGAAATCTATACGAGGATGGACCAGTCGTAGAGATCCTTAGGGAGATTCTTGGTTCTTTTGACATAAAATAAGACAGTGCTACTGGCAAATACTAAGCTCGTCCAAAGATAGCATTAGTGCATGTTTAAATTGCAAACATCATTAAAGATTTGCCGACTAACCTTAATGAAGAACAAACCCAACACATTAAATCAAAGACAAGTAAATTATATACACTGCTGAAGTTTTTATTCATATTGTTGATGACGATAAATTAGAAAACAAAGATAGACATAAATAACGATTCTTGATTGAATAACGATTTTTTTTCTTATCACAAAAAAGGATGATGAAATTTTATTTTTACCTCACTGTTACTAACAATATTAGTTTGCCTGACTATGTACCATCGCCAACACTGTTAACCGGCCATTTGTACTTCCTATTGTAACGGCATATGTTCTACCGATGGCCGGTTAAGGGTGTTGCTTTGGACACTTGTAAAGTCGCTTTTTGACAGCAATCACGAAAAGAGAGCTCAAGAAAAGCAACGTAATTGTAACTCTCTGTTGTTGTACGTGTCCATGGCCGGCGTTACAAGAAAAAGCAACGCACTTGTAACCCTCTGTTGTTGCATGTGTCCATGGCCGGCGGTACAAGAAAAAGCAACGCACTTGTAACCCTCTGTTGTTGTACGTGTCCATGGCCGGCGTTAATTGCTTATTATCACTCACATTCACATTCGTCTACTCTTTTGCCTCGTATGTAAAAAAAACATATCTGACAGTTATATTGGTGGTCTTTATTATAAACTTGTCTCTAATTTAAACTATGCAAATATTGGATATGCAAATAACTCTGATTGGTATTCAAATAGTTGTATGCGGTCTTTTATATGAACTTGTAAATTGATTTCGCAAAAGTTTTATTAGAGAAGACGCAGCGATATTTTAAATTCATTATCGTTAGGGTTTTTCTTTTTGTTTTCTTGTTTGAATTATGAGAAACCGAATTGATGCTACGTTTTTTGACATTTATTTTTCGTCTAGATAAAACCACAAAATTAACTAAGTACAGGTATTTTAAACACAACTTTCGTGAGACTCAGATATATCAAATAAATTGAAAAGGAATATTCGGCTTAAAAACGTGAGTTACTCGTTCCTATTAATTGAATAGTAGTTAAAAAACTTCACATTAATCTATTAGTTTATTAGTCTTTAATTTATTAGTCTCAAACTAAAAATTTCAACAAAATAATACAATATTAAATATAGGGTGATTGTGCTAGTTTTCGTCCACTCTTGTCAGTTTTCCGTCCATACTTATTTATATCTTTATCTTCAAGTTTTTCCCAAAATAAAAGCTTAATATTAAAAAAAAATCTACTAAGGAATAAACTATAATTATTAACTATGTTGACCTGAAAAAGTTTTTCCCATTTATTTGCAGCAGTTTAATCAAGTGGACGGTAAACTAAACCTGGACGGGAAACTAGCACAATTACCCTACTACAATATTAAATATAAGGGTCAAGCTAAACAGAATAAATAACTATGACTATGTTAAATCTTTATAGTCTATCCTAAAAAGATCTCTTATCATATTTAGATTTCCAAATCACAAAAGACAGTCTGAACTATTTATCCGTTGGTTATTTGAATCCTCACGTGGCTTAAGTTCTATACTTAAATAATAACAATCTGTATGAGTATTTTTAGTCACTCGCAATAACTGCTTCTATTCTATTAATTCGTGCCATAGACGCCAGGCGGGCGCCACTGTTGCCTACTCAGCATAGACTAATTAACCCAAGACCCCGCATAGCCGGGCGACCCCCGCTGCCACGCTCAAAGTAATTTCACTCTATATAGTAAGAGACTAATATTAGAAGTGACAGTAAACATAGTACGTATCTATGGCAAACATTAATGTCTGATTCTCTCTTACGCCCCACGGAAGAATCGCGCGTTCCCTGTCTAGCATTGCGAGTTCCCCTCCCGCACCCCTTCTTTTTGGCAGCTTAGGTTTCAAAGAAATAACGCACTAAGGGCCTGTTTCACAATCTCCAGATAAACTTATCTGCCAGTTAAAATTATTGCTATCCTTTTCTCCAGTCATATAAAAGAAAAGGACAGCAAACATTTATCTGACAGATATGCTTTAACTGGAGATTGTGAAACAGGCCATAAGCGGAGTCTATACTATATATTGTATATGCTACTCAGACACCATAATAACGTATATACCTAAACCACTGATACGTAATGAAATACTCGTATGATGCTGACATACCAATTTGCCATTACAGAAACGTAATTTAATTGGACAAATCCATATTAATGTATGTCTTAATAAAGCGTAATGAACCATAAATACACATAATTGAAGTAATTAAGTTTTAATTATAATATCAGATGAATCAAATTGATAATTAAATAATGAATGAGGGGAAACCTAAACCAACAGAGAATGGAAATACAGATGGTTAAATAAAAGGCGCGCTGTGCGTATCGTCGGACCTTTGAGTCTAAGGAGAGACTTTGCTTCCTTATGTGTGTTCTATCGCTTGTACAATGGGTTGTGCTCTGAAGAATTTTTTGATATGATGCCAATGGCAGCTCTTTATCACCGCACCGCTCGCCGCCGGCAGGGTGTTCATCCTCACACCCTGGAGCCTAAAAGGTCGCGCACTGTACGGTTTAAGAGGAATTTCCTCCCACGAACGCTGCGGCTGTGGAATGAACTCCCTGCCGAGTTCTTCCCAGCGGGCTACAGTATGCAGTTATTCAAAGACGGAGTGTATAGGTACTTAAAGGGTAGGCAACGCGCATGTGAATCCTCTGAGGTTGCAGGCGTCCATAGGCTACGGTAACTGTTTACCATCAGGCGGGCCGTATGCTTGTTTGCCACCGTCGTGGTATAAAAAAGGAAGGGACATATCTTGTGTATACTTGAATTAGTTAATAAGGTGCAGTGTGTTATGACGGGGACCCTCTTGTCACTTTTAGCCTTCAACACAGTTAATCCTCCTTTATTTTAAAGGGACGGCAACGCGCATGAGATACCTCTGGAGTTGCAGGCATTCTAGGCTTACCATTAGGCCGGTCGTATTCTTGTTTGCCACCGCATTCAAAGGTTATATCTGGGAGCACGGGAGTGCCCCCGCCAAGTTGAGCATTTCTGTTAATAATGTGCATAAGAAACCAACAAAAAGATTGAGTACCTTCCGTTCCGATGTTTTTCTTGACTTTTTTATCATGCACGGAAAACAGCTTCACTTTAAGGAATTTGTAACAAAATGACCGCTCAAATTGTTTTTAAGTTAAAGTTAAAGAGATAGTAAAACGAAGAGGCCGAGGAAGACCAAAGTGTGCATTTCCAAATCAAACCAAAGAAAATGCTAAAGTCATGACGTATCAAGAGATAAAAGCATTAGCAGAGAACAGAACAGAATGGCGATTACTCCACCAACAAGAGACACTCTAAAACATATTATGGTGAGATCACATGTTGGGTCACGTCCGTCAGGTTGGACCCGACGTCACCATACAACAAGAGTACGCGTAAACAGATGTGTGGCTAAGTCTGGTCCCGTCGGATTCGATCCGTACCTAGCTGTCGGACGTCGTTCGATACATTAATCGAGTGTTGCCAGTCTAATAAAACTATACCATAGACAAAGTTATTGTTTATTTTGATTTAAGATGTATTATTTGTGACCGTTGTATAAGAAAAAATGTGATATTATTTTAAACCGTATTCTATTTTGTCCTAAAGGAATATTGCTCGTATGAATGGTTTTATTTTTATAATAAGTAGGTTTTTCTGTGTGTATCTGCAAGCATTAAAACTAACATCCAAACGCTCCATGTATACTTTGATGAAGGACGAGGTCTGGTACTAATTGGCTCTTTGTAGTCCATCACAATAAAATACATCGGCCATGATCAGACCAGGCCCGACGACTAATCTTATTATTTAATAGACGGAGTTTCCTCATCGAAGTTGGATAGAAAAAAACGGGCTAAAAGTTTACTTATTGGTCGTGGTCGCGACTTTACCAAATCCGACGTACAATATCAATACATGGGAGTTAGACAGAAACTCGGTGACTGGAAGCGTCAGTTAAAGGCGGGTGGCCCGATGCTGAGCGTGGCGAAATCCCAATACATGGTGTGTAACGAACCTAACCAACTTGAAGACCCCCTAAGTATCGATGGACAGCTAGTCACTCGGTGTGACGAATACAGGTATTTAGGTACCATGTTACTCAGCTCAGGAAAATTCGAGGTTAACTTGCAGCGCCGGATCGCCGCTGCCTGGCTGAAGTGACTGGCGTTACCTGTGATCGGAGGATGCCCGTGAAGCTTAAGGGCCTTGTCTATAAGCACATGATAAGACCGGTTCTAACATATGGGAGTGAAATATGGGCCATGACGCAGAGCCATGTCCGGTCTGTCCAAGTCGCCGAAATGGAGATGCTCCGGTGGATGTGCGGAAGTAACGAGGCTCGACAAGATACGCAACGAGTACGTTCGCGGTAGCCTCGGAGTACGGGACATCGCCTATAAACTACAAGAGAGTCGACTGAGATGGTTTGAACACGTAAGAAGAAGACCTCCTGATTACATCGGGAATGTTGCTCTGGATCTGAACATTGCTGGGTCCCGAAGAAGAGGTAAACCGAAGACGAGATGGACAGATACCATAGCAAGATACATGAGGGCCTGCGAAGTTTCAGTAGACGATACGTCCGATCGCGCGAAGTGGAGAAAGAACGAGAAAATCAGACCCCACAATCAGATGGGAATAATAATGCTAAGGAGAAAGAGAGAGAGAGGAGTTAGACAGAAATCGTTGAAAGTTCGCAAAAAAATCGCAAATGAGAAACTACTGCTCCTGTGTACACTGTGTAGCAATAAACAATACTGGCAATAAATTTGTCGAAGCAATTTAAGTTGGCGGCGATTTATCGCGCTCGGATGTCGTGTAATGAGCACGCTAATAATACCGCTTCTTCATCATTTTATGCCTCTTCCATGAAATAATGCTATATAAAGCTAACTAGCGACCCGCCCCGGCTTCGCACGGGACTATTTTGTAGACCTTTTTAAGGTGTACAATACTGTGGCATGACGGCGGCAAACAAGCACACGGCCCGTCTGATGGTAAGCAGCTACCGTAACTCCAGAGGTGTCGCATTTTAAAAGCGCGTTGCCGACCTTTTAAAAAGGAGGATTCACTGTGTTGACGGCAAAGGAACAAGAGGGTCCCTCTACGCCAACACACTGGGTCCTCTTTGAGCTCTTTGGCAACCTTACTCACCAGCAGGAACACAACGCTATGAGTAGGATCTAGTGCTATTTGGCTGTGGTTTTCTGTAAGGTGGAGGTACTTCTCCAGTCGGGCTCTGCTCCAGATTTGAGCGAGATGACATTCGCTGTGCTGTGCCCTACCACACATAGCGAGATGACATTTGCAGTACCCATACCTCTCTTTTGGACGTAGTTTAAGGACGAACCCGAGTCCAAAAGCTTCAGTAAATACTGCCAATATTGTCATTATTGACGTTACATTTAATAAGTACTACATTATTATAATGGGAGATTCTCACACAAATCGATCTAGTCTCACCGTACGATCAATAAGTCTTGTGTTGTGGTCTACGTAAAAAGCATACATAAACAAGGAACAAATCTGTAATAGACACACAAATATGTCAATGCCCTTACCAGGATTCGAACTCGGGACTTCCTTCTTCGTAGGCAGACACACTACCTGCCTGGTCTAAAATGACCCTTATATGAATAATGTAACCTCTACATTACTTGTTTTTTAATAACAGATATTCTATAAATATTTAAACTAATAATTTTAAACAAAAAAGAACTGACTTCACTTCGACTCCACCTTTCCAAAAGGAAATGCCTGATCTACTGTAAAAAATAATTAAATCACTGTAGGTGTGTCCACAATATTTGAAGATTTCCCTCCATTTCTCTAGGGCCCCATCATCAGACCGTGACCTAGTTACAATGGGACCAACTGTGAAGAACTTTCAAACTAAAAAATAATTTTCCAAATCGGTCCAACAGTCATCGAATAATCGATGAACATACATAAAAAAATTGCAACAAAGATCCCGACGAATTGAGAGCCCTTCGAAATCTTTAAGTTGGTTGGAAACTCATTGTGTTGCCATCGAAGATCCGGCCTCACGACCAGGCGCATCAAAATAATAAAATAAATCAAGATCATGAGGCTTCCACCAACAATCAAAATAAACCTCTACCAAGAAAAGAACCACTTATAAAATTTATAGGTGTGGCATAATGAGGACACTAATGATACCGCTTCCTCATCGCTGTACGGAACGGGAAACTTAGTTATGGACTAAGAGCTGGCCACGACAGATATGATACAATAATAAGAGCAACAAAACCAATCTGGTTAGATTGCTATACTATCCTTATTGGTAGATTCGGGCGTCAGGCAGCTGCTAATGGGTGGATGTCAGAGTGACAGACTAACAAAATTTTTGAATTGGAAAATAGTAATACCGAAATAGATAAAAACTGCCGAAGTTGTCTCAGTTATAAACCTACTGACCTATATTTCGGACTGGGCCTATATTTTAACATTAGAACAATAAACATTGCGTATTATTACGGAAACAAAAACAGTAGGCGACAAATTATGATTTACTTTTTACGTCGTTTGGCACAAATTTTCCCCAATATAAACTTTTAGCAATGATATACTCTAATTAATTATATAATTTCTCATAATATTGCATCAAATCCAGAACTCTAGGATTTGTTTTCTTGTAGTGGTTTACATTCCTTGACCACCACCACTTTACAGCTGCCAGATGTCCAGATCTAGAAATAAACATAGTATAGCATACTGACTAGAGGGATTTTGTTGCTCTCATTATTGTGTCTTATCTGACGTGGCTAGCTCTCCGTCTATTATTTGCGACGTAATATATTTTTTACAAAAAACGGGGATCACAATATACAGTCACGTCTGAAAATATGAATACTATTAATGTGATAAAAATATACTATATAGCTACGACTCTATTACCAATGAATTGGATAAATTTTTTTGTCACATTAAATGTAGGTATAATTATTCTGTGCATATTTTCAAATGTGACCGTATGTACGTTCTTCAGGCTGGTTATGCCTTCAGTGGAAATTCATATCGAATGAATGAAGTACAGATAATTATTCGAAAAATTTTAAGCTTTTTAAAAACTAGCAGTCTTCGTCACGTAGATCTATAGTCGCCATCAAATATATCGGAGCGGCCAAAGTAGTCGAAAATATCTGAACATGAACAGATATTTGTAACCACCTTGCTCGCTCCGATATATCTGATGGCGACTGTACAAAATTATCTTCTCAAATATTGCGTAGAAGAGCTTTATTTATTTATTTTAACTTTATTGCACATAAAATATACAAATGGGGGGCTTAACGCTTTAATAAATAAAAATAAAAATCATTTATTTCAGACTAAAAAGTCCATATATGGTTAGTAAACATTAAAATCTTATTACTAGTGTTAGTACGACATGCTATTCTAAAATCCTAACTAAAACTAAAAACTAAACGGGGACTGCATGCAGTCTCTGCCAATGGTTGAGCGTGGGGCCATTTTCGCGCTCCATAAATACGCTCAGAATGTTGTTGGGGCTGCCGCGCAGGCGACACATCAGTGAAGTGCACCTCTTGCGCATTATCGCTGCAAAGCTGTCAATTTGTGCCTCCGCAAACATACCAGAGGCACTACAAAATCGCGGCAGCCCCATCAACACCCGGAACGCGTTGTTATATTGGACACGTAGGCCGTTGTATGCCCTCTGCGTATAGTTGGTCCACAGGCTGCATGTGTAAAATGACTGACAGTAGGCTTTGAAAAGTGTAGTCTTTACTTGTACAGTACATTTCGCGAACCTGCGGGCCAACATGTTACATCGGACAGCCAACGACCTACCTAATATCCAAATCATCACTCAGGTCGTCTGTTATCACTGGGTAACAGACGACCTGAGTGATGATTTGGATATTACTACTACCCAGGTACTTGAACTTAGTGACAAAATTTAAGGGGACATCGGTAGAGTGTCACTAGCGGTACAGTCGGATAACTTGTTCTACCAGCTTTAAAATTCATCACCTCGCTCTTTTTGACATTATACCTGAGTACATGGGCCACAGCATAGGACTCGCATATTTTTATCAGCCTTCTTATGGCGTCGATTGAAGGGCCGAGCAGCACTATGTCATCAGCGTAACTATAATTGTTGGCGGCGACTCCGTCAATGCGACATCCGGCATAGGTACTGCTCAGCTCCACGATGAGTTGGTTGACATATAAATTAAATAGTTTGGGGGAAGACAGCCCACCCTGTCTCACCCCACACATCAAATTATAGTTACTCGAGATTTTGTTACCCCATCTTACAAAAATATTTTGATGTAAATACCAATATTTAAACAGAGCTATCACTTCCCTAGGTACACTTGTCTCATTTCGTAACTTGGCCCATAAGATGTCATATGATACAAGGTCGAATGCCTTTGATAAATCCAGGAACACACCATATACCGGTGTAGTACTGAACGGTATTCTTGAGGGCCAAGATAGCACTCTCTGTGGACAGCCCACGCCGAAAGCCGAATTGGGCGTCATTTAACTGGATATACAATAGTAACAGCAACTCTCATTAAGGAAAATAGGTCTTGATGAAATTAGACCCTTTCCATGTATGAAACTAATAGCAATATATCAACTAGTCCAGAAATCTCATTAGTACTAGTCAAGGTAATTATAAAATTATAACATCAGATATATTATAGAAGTCTCCTGAATCATCCGTCTCATAATAAATACGCTCCATGGGGTATAACTGAAGAAAAACTTATCTGGGCAATTTAAACCTTAAAGCAATAGATATAAGGTTCCATATCTAACTCTGTCTTTTGTACCGAATCCCCTCACTTAATTAAATAAAGTTCTATGATAAAATACTTAGATATTTGCTAATAATCAGTTCAAATTATCTCATTCCATCAGGCACTTCCGGCTTTGGACTACATTCTGCGTGCCTTGATCTAATGTAAACCTAATTCAAATATATATATATACATATATATATATATATATATATATATATATATATATATATATATATATATAAATAGTGCAGTGTGTTAAAATGATTTCTGACAAGCGTTTTAAGAAATAATATACTTACCTAAAAAAAAATTCGTCATGAGTCTGGAGGTTAGCGCTATAAAAATAAACGTTGCTGTTGTATCGAAGTTTTCGCGAAGGATACAGTATGGGGAGTACATGATACAGTAAGGATATAAGGTTGCTTACCATTATGGAGGTTGTATGTTTATTTGCTATTGAAGAGATATAATAAAAATCTGAGAGCTCTGTGTCTGGGATAAACTACTAGGAGCTATGTGCAAAAAAGCTAGGTGTAAAACATTTTTTTTTTAAATTGGCGGGCTTACATGAGCGGGCTTACAGGGCTTACAGTATTATTCCAATCATCCAATCTAACACTGTCAATTTATTTTTTATTTCAGAATATCTTCCAGGAGCATTACGCAACCCAAAAGGCACTTTCATCCAATGATCTCCAACCACATCAACTTGAATGGCGGTCCACGATTGTGGCGCCATCTTTTAATTCTATTAATAATTGAGAGAGGGTCGTTTGTTTCCCGCCTTCGGGGCGTTTTGGGGTATTTTTAGGATTTTACTGAGATTTGAGTGTTTTAGACGGCGTTGAATAAGATGATGGTTTTAAGTGAATCTAAGTCTGATCACTTTATTTTAGTTGACTGCCTAAGGGAAGAGAGGTATTTTTCTAAGAATTAAATCATGCTCTAGAGTCTGAATAGTTTGATAAATTGTAATATTATTTGTGACTTGTGTAAGATTAGTTTTTATGGTGGGAATAATAAATAGCTTGTAAATTCTGTATCTACCTAATTTCTTTTTAATTATTGACTGCCAGTTTGGGTTTGAATATAGACTGTAATCGAAGATTTTTTGGTTAAACATATTATCCCAAAAACCATTCACTTTGTTACCATACCAATCGATCGACATTGATCGAGTCGATTTTGTATCAGCCAAACCTACCACACCAATCAATTGATGTCATTTTGTTTTACGGAAAACGCTGTTACCACACCAATCGATCGATTATATCGAACTTTAGTAATTAAAATAGGTAACCAAAAGAATCATTGAGCCTTTTTAGAACTAGGAAATCGGTAATATTTGACAATTATCTTAGCCACCTGCGACACTACGAAAGAGCTTCGCGTAAACTTGACAGTATGACAAAAAGTCTTAATTTCTCCTTGCAACTTTCCGTCATTTTTAACCCTAATTTGTCACCTGTTTAATCAAGGTAGCTATATTCCTAAGTATTTTGTTTACGAAAAACGCTACCGTTTTCGGCGACATCAGCACAATATTACCCCCATATTTGTGTCACCATCTTGTTTCACCAAGTTTGTGCTCGTTTTTATTGACCTTGTTTAATCTTGTTTACGTATCTTTCGAGATAAGAAAGAAACTTTGATTAATGAAATCATGATAATATTTTTTACAAAGACGGCCGCGAAAAAGTAAGAACTTTCAATGTCATATAAATAATGTACTTGGAAACTCCTGTTTTACGATAATGGGGCTTAGTCCATCTTTTATGTTCACTGTTGCGTATAAGAGACTGGATATACCTACTTACATTTTGCCCTTAGGGATTCCTAAAATTAATATATATGATTCTTAAGAAAACCTTAAAGTAAAGTAAAACTTTCGGCCACAGTTCAAAAGAGCCTTTTTTATTTTTTATACCACGACGGTGGCAAATAAGCATACGGCCCGCCTGATGGTAAACAGTTACCATCAGCCTGTGGTCCACTCAGCAACCTTTTTACAAGAATAATCGTAAACCCAGAGTGTGAACTCGCCCTTTTTGGGATTAGATTCAGTTTCATCACGATGTTTTTCTTTACCGAAAAGTGATTGGTAAATAGCAAACAGTATTTCGTACATACGTTCCGTTCCGAGAAACGAGTCTATATTTTAACCAATGACCTTCAGATTAAAAGCAGCCCTTACCTTCTTTAGCACCAATCACTCGAGACCTTACATTGAAATCCTTAGTTTGTGTTTAAAAGGAACGGCCTTTAAATACCTACCAAGGCTCAAAATACTCAAAAATCTCTTTGCTATCCAATTTGGAAAACAAAAATCCAAACGTGGCACACTTTATCCCAAGACATTAAACGGGGCAGAGATAAAGAGAGATCCCGTAATCTATCCCGTGGGACATCGGGTACGGAGTTAATGACACTTTGCAAAATTAAAAAGCCGGCCTGACAATTTGCTTAAATTAAAGTGGGAAGAATTATTTGGTGCGTTTCCGGTTGCATTTGAATGAAACTTGGAGAGGTATTCTAACTTTGAAATCCAAATTTGTGACGGATTTATATACTTATATACGCTTGTATTCCAACTTTTCAATACACGACCCAACTCCAAAACAACTTCAATGCGTTTTCAGATAACGCCTAAACGTCTGAATCAGAATTTTCTTGAAAAATATTCCGATACAACTCTAAAATTGGTTGATTAATTGTTGTGTGTTGGAGTTGCGTTGTAGATAGATTGTGTTTTTTTAAAGTACGAAATAAACTCTCTCTCTCTCTCTCTCTCTGTAAATGCTACGGCGCATTTTTGTTCAAAAAATTAAATAAAGGATGGTCTGAATAATATAAAGGTCACTTCTGGGCAGGTCTAAACCTATTCAATCTCATACTAATAGCAACTTCTACTCCTGGGAGCCTGTGCTCAGTCCTTGCAACTACAAGACATGAGACATACAAGAGAAATAAGTAAGCTTTCCTCTTATTTTAAATTCCTTATTTCTGAAGAATCTTCGCTCGGTTTCAGG
Organism: Pammene aurita; assembly: GCA_947086415.1. Classification (NCBI taxonomy): domain Eukaryota; kingdom Metazoa; phylum Arthropoda; class Insecta; order Lepidoptera; family Tortricidae; genus Pammene; species Pammene aurita. The sequence continues at coordinate 17,916,318 of OX352315.1, forward strand.
TGATGTAGAGGTGGTAAATAAGAAGTGGACTGTACGTTTAAAGCTTGTTGTAATCCACATTAAGACGATTGTCGCCGGAGTGTCCTTGAGCGTTTGGGCGCTCTCTGCCCGCGCATCCCCGCGTACCCCTCTCATTGCGATCGTGCGTAAATCCGCCGCGATGCACCGCAATAATGTTCAAAGAATAGGACTTTACTCAGAGGCGCGCGGGCAGCTTTATAATAATTATAATCCTTTTGTGGATGTTTTGTGATTTGAATACTGTGATTAAGTACTACGGTGACATTTTTAGGAATGCTACTTACCTATTAAATAAGATAAGTAATAACGATCTCAATTAGTAGATTTTTATGTAAAAAAATAAAAACCTAGATTTTGAATTTGAAGTACAGTGAGCGGAAAAATATTTATGAATTTACGAAATACGGTTAAAAATATCCCGCATATCAGAAAAAAATAAAAAAATACTGACTAGTACAGCAAAAAAAACTGAATGCACATCAAAGCGGTGTTTTCATGTGAATTTGGATTTTTTTTGCTGTGCAAGTGAGCTTAATAGTGGTAATTTTTTTGTTGCGATTTTAAATAATAACCGTAAAAATTCACCTTCAAATATATTCGCAGGGTATGCATAGCGATTTCAATTCAGTTATAGAAGCCACGAATCTTGATCTGCTCCGCATATCAAATTGGAGTCAAAATTACGGTTTAAAAGTAAACCCTCTAAAGTCACAGGTAATTGTGATGGGTAGCGCTAAACAAATCTCCAAAATTGACTTTCTCAGGCTCCCTCCGATAGTCTTCGATGGTATCCAAATTCCTTTTTCCAACCAAGTGAAAAATCTTGGCGTAATCATGGATCGTTGTCTATCATGGGTGCCTCAGGTGAGTGAAGTGAGCAGGAAGATGTTCGCTGCCATAGGGTCTCTCAGACGGCTCCGGAATTTCCTGCCAATTGCTACTAAAATTGCGCTTGCTCAGTCGTTACTTCTCCCCATTCTTGATTATGCAGATATCTCCTATTTAGACCTAACCGAGGAGCAACTTAATAAGCTTGAGCGTATTCAAAATGCCTGCATTCGGTTCATTTTCGGATTACGCAAATTCGACCATGTTTCTAGTTTTCGTTCGCAACTCAAATGGCTCCCTATCCGTCACCGCCGTAACTCTCACATACTTTCTTTACACTTTTCTATACTTTTTAACCCTGCAACTCCCCGCTACCTCAAAGAGCGTTTCTCTTATCTTAATTCTATTAGATCCTCTCAAAAATTGCTCCTAAAAGTGCCATCTTCATCTTCCAAATTTTATAATTGCTCATTTACGTTCCAGGCCGTTCGTTTGTGGAATTCTCTCCCTCTCAACATAAAACGCGCGCAATCTATTGGTAGCTTTAAATCGCAACTTAAGGAATACTATTTATCTTTTCCTTAGGTTTTTAAGTTGACACTGTTGTTTCTTATTGTGTGTATTATATATGTATATATGTACGTATATGTATGTTTATTTTGTATTTATTTAAGTATGTATATTCATATGAATATGCTGTGTTATCTATTTCGTCTCTTTTGTTTCTATGCACCACCTACTGCTTATTGTTTTTCTCTAGTCTCCACTACCCAAAGGTTGTCTGGAAGAAATCGCTCATTAGCGATAAGACCGCCTGTTGTTACCTCTACCTAAACTTATCTAATTGTAAAATTTGTGCTTGTATGAGGATGTGTATGAGGTGTGCAATAAAGAGTATTTATTATTATAATTTGTATGTCTTTCCCGACCACGGAACAATTGTGTTCCGGACCTTTGGGAGGCATATGCGGAGCCGAAGCCAACGCGCAGAGGCCCTTTTGACAATTTAATGAAAAGTGAGGGGTACACTAAGCGGATGCTGCCCCTACCCGTGTCATGGGACGCACGCAGAGACAGCACCCGCCATGGTGTAAAGACTATTGAGAGTTAATGGAGTCTAAAATGTACTAGGCTATTGGGTGAAAAGTATGGACTAACTACTGGGCTATTGGATGAAGAACCGGACGCCTGCCTAATAAAAGGTATGCAATTTTATTTCCGGCAGATGGTGACTTGCCCGCCGCAAGATGGGCCCCCGTAAAAAGCGACATCAAAGATGGCTCAAGGGCAACACCGGTGCGTGGGCTGTGAGGTTGTCGAGAGGTGAGTCTGCGGTAGCCAGATCCCGGTAATCCGTTCAGCAGGCCGCCGGCGTTATGACATTTTACACTTCCAACCTGGAGCATAGGTCCCGCTCTTGCGACTCCACTCTGGCCGGCCAGTTAAGGCAAGTACAGAGGCGAGGGCCAAATGGAAAGGGCCCTCTGGAATAGGGGTCCGCGGTGTCGCCACTCACCGTCAGCTCGCCACAAGCTGCCCCCGCGGGCTTATTATTATTATTATTCACTTAATTACGATAAATTAACAAAACTAAGCCTGTTGCGAGTTGCGAATAAATAGTAAAAATGCACATGTAAGGAGCGGCATTTGTGCACGAAATCGTCATACAATTGTCATGAGAGCGGTAAGCCCAAAGAGGCTGACAACACCCGATGACCTTCAAATTGACTGTACTCAAACAGTGTTTCAGCTATAACTACTTGTTTTGAGAAAGTAAAAAAAATGTATGTTAATATTCGTTATATTTGGAAGAACTTCGTTGCGTCCGATACACGATTGGACGAAATCGGCTCGATAGAAAATAATTCCAAAGTAACATCTTAAAATTTGCTTTAAACAGTCGTATGTGTTTAGTTTCTTGACTTATACGTCTGTAACTAAGGACAAAATTCCACCGCACTAATACTAAAAACTTCGTTGTTTTATATTTCTCTATTAATGCGTAGTTTTTTTTTAATTCATCATTTTGCTAAATTTGCAACGAGCTTCCATACTAATCGTAACACAGTGTTTCTCTTTCACTCGCGCTGAAAAAGATAGGAAGGGAATTTAGGTATTGTCAGCCCCACACAGCGCAAACACTTCTTAGGGTTCCATAGCCAAAATGGCAAAAACGGAACCCTTAAAAGTTTTTGAAACATGTCCGTCTGTCCGTCCGTATGTCACAGCCATTTTTATTATAAAACATATATTACTTAAATTTTATCCAGAGGTGTGTTTGTGCCGCTACTTATTTTCCTGGCTAAATTGCTAAAAAAACTTTTAGGGTAGGCATTCCATACATATATATGCCAAATTAAATGTCAAAAATATTTTTTTTGTGAATATGAACATGTTGTACGATACGGCTTTAAAAATATCTTATATATTTATATAGAGATTTTTAAAAACTTTTTAGTAAGTCAATGTTTTCAGAAATAATTGCTTCGAAAGTCTAAATATAATAGCCCCCCCCCCCATCTAACTTTTAATCCGTCAGTCTAAAAAATATGAAAAAATACCAAGAAGGCCTAGTACTTAATTTCTACGAAATTTATTGCACATATTATCGGTTCATCCGTTTTTGAGTTATCTCCAAGACACTACTTTCTACGGAACCCTACATTATGTGTGGTCCGATACAAAGTTGGCCGGTCTTTTAAAGATATTTGATAAGTAGTATTAACCCTTAGTAGTAATTTATTTATTTACTTGTGTTGATAATTAATATAAAATTAGTATTTATTTGCATTTCACCGACATAGTAAAGTTTTTTTAGGGTAGTCAACGCGCATGTGAATCTTCTGGGGTTGCAGGCGTACATACACTGAGAAAAATAATGGCTAACAAAGTCACAAAATACGCTTTGTCATGTTTTATTTAGTTATTGGCACAATGAGTATTGCACTGGTAACAAAGCGGGTCTATTTACTATCACAACGTTTTTGTTGTCACATATTTATTGCAGTATTAACAAGTCGTATTTTGTCACCGAGACCATATTTTTTGGCTATGTTGACTTGACAATTGCATTTTGTGAATTTAACAAGTTTTACATTAGTACGGCAACAAAGTCACTACTTAACAAAGCCGATTTGAATCTGCATTCAATGGTTTTAATGTTAGAATGACAAAATTTGTAAATGTACAAAATTACCTTTAACGCATTAACAAAACGCTTGGAATGGAGGGGAGGCGGGAAACGGAACGACGTATATTTGTCAAAAATGCTTTAAATGCTCGGTCATTTGCAAATGGCTGCCGTTGAAAGCGGTGGACTCTCGATTCGAACTGCGGCGCGGGCGCGTGTGTGTGTTTTAATTAGAAATGTGTGACAACGAGTTGGGCGTGTTTCTGATAAATGCTGGACTTTCCCACCTGATCCCGAACATGCTTGGTAAGTAACTAACTCATTGTTTTTTTATTACTTGGGTAAGTTTTATTTCAATTACATTTTACACAAGACGCGTGCGCAGGACTTCCTGGTTGCCGAATCCAAGGTTATAGGCATTCTAAACTGAACTCTTCATTAGGTTGCACACTTATTATTTAGTTCATTAATCAACACAATCCATATTAAACAAACATTCAGTCTGACTTGGGGAACCACGAGGCCGCGCGCCATCTTGATCGAGTATACCTACTTGAAAAATAATGGCATGAGCCACAAGTATAGCTGATAATTTAACTTAATAAGTACTTATACGATCTGCCGATGGTCATCAGTAAAGTATTTCGTTGATGGCTGATGTTGATGGCGTATTCGATGATAATAAATCATGATGCTTACAGATATTCGGTTTGGACTAAAACAATGAGGGCGCAGGACTTAGAAAATTTTTGATGGAATTGGTGTCATTATTACACCTATTTTTTATGATGCTATCGTATAGAGGACGCTAAAATAAGCATGTTTTGTAGGGGCAACTTTTCTCTAAACTTGATAATTACCAAGATAAATGACGGATTGTAAAATGTAAAATTTTCAAGGATGGAATATTGTGTATACGATACTAGCCTACGAAAGTCCGAATTTAGGGCTCTCGCTGGTTAGGACTCGTGCCGACACAGCAGCGCGCCCTAGTCCCTCACCCGCCATGCTCCGTCATGCAAGGGCGGAAGGGCTGCTGTTCTCACAGCGTCGGAGTCAAAAAAAATTCTAAGTCTTTTTTTGCACCTCCCCCCCCCCCCCCCCCCCCCTTTTGCTTTAGGCGGACCTGCAGACCAAGTCAGAGGTGTAGGGTCGATCGATCTTAGTAATAAAATGTATGTTAGATATATGTTTTGAATAAATACCTAAGTCAGAGGTGTATATAGGAATAGAACATGCATGAAATAGTTTCTTTTTGATTTTCATAAGTGCATTTTGTAAAGTGCCTAAATTGAAGAATAAATATTTGCATTTTCAAATTCACATTGCCACGAGGTCTACCTTGGTAATTTTATATTTAAGTGTGATGTTGTTTGTAGAATTAGGAAGAGTAACCTTGTCAGTTTGAAAATGTATTTTGGCCACTTAAGGAGAGTTTGTCTGTTCATATGTCCGTCATTTATTGTTAGTGTAAATAAGGAACTGAGACACTGTTCATGTACTGAGTCATTGAAAATATATTACTATATTTATATAAATATATATTTTGACGTGATAACGTCTTTAAAATCGTTTTAGTCGGGTGACATGTTCAGAAACTTGTGTCACACCAAAACCTCACGAGCGCGATCGCAGGTATAACGAGAGAGAGACGGACCGATCTCCCGTCTCATCTCGAGCGCTGCCAGTCATTCCGTGAAACTTGTCACGCGGAATCCTCACGAGCGGTTAGACGTTATCACGTAAACATCTCGATCGTAAACCTACTTTACAAACAACCAATTTTTTTAAATGACTTTTAACTCCTCGCCGGATTAAGCGAGGTGAATTTTGCCAATGTCGGAGATTTTATTCATTTTTAGTAATATATTTTAAAGGCTTCCAGTGTGATTTCTAATTAGCTGGAATAAGTAAAGGGATGTATGGTGTAACTTGCATGGTGTATTGATTTACCAACTGCAATAATGTTGTGTGAAGTTGCTAAAAAAAAATGACCATTATAATTTCATGCTTAGGTATGGGGGTCAACTAACTACCTTTTGTATTTTAATGTTTGCCAAATGTTATAATAATTACTTTCAGAGGAAGGCATGACAATTGAGGTTCTGTTGGAGGCTAATGACACCGAATTGGCACTTCTAGCACCTAAGGTGGCGGATAAAATTAAGTTAAGGGCTGCAGTCAGCAAAATTGGACAGAAAAATGTTAGTTTGGTTTTTATTGGTGGTGGTGGTGGTGCTTATTGGTGGGACAAAACTTTAAATAAACACGGTCAGCATTATAAATATGTATACTGCCATACAAAATAATTTAGAAATAAACTCTATGACCGACCGACAATGATGTACCTTTGTTTTGAAAACGTCACATTTTTTTTAAGCACACTACATTTTCTGAAAAATATTAAGTGTTTAGGTATATAGTTTTAAATCCTATGTCTAAATAAAGTTAATTTTTGACATGCACACCATATAGACCCCGAGCCAGATGCAAATTTCATTGATCATTGCGTCCCAGGCGATAACTTGTGTTTTTAGGGATGGAACACTAATGTTAGGGATGGAAATCGGAATCTCTAGGATCAAAGGTACGTAATATAAAACAGGTACAGTCAATGTCAATTATTTAACGGCCTCCTAGCCTATTATAGCCTAGTTGATAGTGACCCTGCCTACGAAGCAGGAGGTCCCGGGTTCGAATCCTGGTAAGAGCAACTATTTGTGTGTTTATCACAGATATTTGTACCCGAGTTATTGATGTTTTCTATGTATTTATCCATACCTATCTATTATACAGGATGACATCTGAGACGTGATCAGTTATATGTTTTTCTAACTCAATAAACAACTACCAATTGATTGCCCTGAGTCCTACTAAAAACGGGCATTTTTATTTTTTATTATTTTTTTGTCATTTATTTCTCTTTCAAAAGTGATAATATAGTGTAAAACAGTTTTATAAGATATTTAAGGTAAAACAATTTATTACATTACATTTTATCCGGAATAAAAGACAAAGTTGTTATTAACGACAGTTCTTATTCAAAGAGGTAATTCAATTTACTTATTTAAATATTCTAATAAGTAGTTTCAATATCCCGAAAACCCTGTTAAATGAAAAATAAATAACAAAAACATGTAAAAAAAGAAAAAAAACTTGTCTGATTTTAGTCAAAGTCGGGGTCAAATTCAACTGCTAGTTGTTTATGGAGTTAGAAAAACATATAACTGATCACGTCTCAGACGTCATCCTGTATATATTGTCGTCTAGTAACCACAACACTTGCCTTATTGAGCTTACTGTGGGACTAGGTGGGTTTGTGGAAGGTTGTCCCATAATGTTAATTATGATTATTTATTAAGCCGTCCAAACACATACCTACATTGTTACAAAACGTTTTTAGCGTTCCATGGTCAGTTGGGAACCCGTTGCCGTATCCATTTGCCTCTCTTTCTGTCCGCGGCTAAGGTCGGTGATAGTCTGGATAACCTATACCGGCCATGGAAAATTACTTATCGTTTCAGCCCGGTCAGCTACAGAGATTTTTCTTTGCCCACGCTACATACAAAGTTTGTATGTATGTAGGGGAAGGGGGGGGGGGGCTTTTTCATTCAACGTCACATTTTTTTAAAGCACACTACATTTTCTAAAAAAGATTTGGTGTCTAGGTATATAGTTTTAAATCCTATCTCTAAATAAAGGCAATTTTTGAAATGCACAATGCAATAGACCCCGAGCCAGATGCAAATTTCATTGATCATTGCGTCCCAGGCGATAACTTGTGTTTTTAGGGTTCCATAGTCAATTGGAAACCCTTATGATAGTCGGGAAAACCTATACCGGCCATGGAAAATTACTTATAAAAATAAATACATTTATTTTCTTAAGGATCTTTTAAGTTTTCAATCGCAAGATTATCCCCAAAGGCAATTTAGTGGCAATATTTTGAGGGTTAAGTTTCGAAAATCCATATAAGTATTAATAATTAGAATACGATATCAATTATGCCCTTAAACGGATCACCAATAGTTTTGTTTACGTTGTATAAGTTTACGGCTTTATTACTCAATAATAACGATTTGTTTCATTATCGGTACTGACTGTCTGAAGTAAAAACTTTTTATTATATATTTTTAATATATGGTCCAAATCTCGACGTATATTGCTCATTTTGTATCTATTTAACTAATTTTTGTTACAAAATTTAACGTGTGTCATCATCCCAATTTTTCAAGTAGCACTTGCTTTATATTATTGTCATTCAGAAGTATGTATTTTTTCAGGACTCGACCATATTCGACTCGCACCATAATTTATTCTCTGAAGAAACGGAATCTGCCCAATTTTTCAAGTAGCACTTGCTTTATATTATTGTCATTCAGAAGTATGTATTTTTTCAGGACTCGACCATATTCGACTCGCACCATAATTTATTCTCTGAAGAAACGGAATCTGAAGAATGCGTACACGATGAAGAAGAAAATGGTAGGGGAGAAAATTTACGTCGCTTATTACTCACAGAAACTACTGGAAAATGTTTTGTAAAAACAGTTGAAAATGGATATAAATTGAACTCTCGCGATCGGGCCTATATAGTTAAATTAGTGGTGGAAGCAGAACTCAAAACGCTAGAAAAATTCAACCACACCATAAGACGAGACGTTTGGCTACAGTGGGCAAACGAAATCAGCCAATTGTTCAAAGGAGAGCCGAAAAGTCTGTATTACGTGCCCTACCACATTCTGGGGAAGAAGGTGGTACAAGCCAGTGGGCTTATTCATAATCGTTTAATAACGCACCGACGTTCTTTATCTTGTGGGGCCAGAAAGCGCCGTAGTGAAAGCAGCGATAGTGGCTGCAGTTCAAAATCTACTCACAGTGAGAAACGGGTACGGCCACTACCTAATGAGTTTCAGGATTTGGATGAAGAGAGTTCGTTGTCACTGAAGGAGCAATTGGACTGGCTAAAAGGTTGCTCTACGCCGTATGATACAGTTGTAACCAAGTGGCGAGCTACATTTGAGCTTCGCACAAAACTCTTAGGGAGTGGAAGTTATCAAGAATACTTTAATACATTCCCGGCACTTAAATTACCCAACGGGTATCAGTTGGTGAGTTTTCTGCGTCATGTTATAAATACTATGAAGTAAGCGGCGGAAGAGGTGGCCCGCCTCCGAGCCAGGGGAGTATCTGAATTGCTCTCAATCCCGCCAGTCCGCACATGTCCTAAAGGGCCTCTACAGGTTTTCTGCCCCCTGGGCCTAATAGAGACCTACCTCTGACGGGCTTAATTCACCGTTGTTGGACCGTAAGCCAGGAACAAATTTCATGACCAATAGCGTCCCAGGCTATAACTTGTGAAGTGGTTAGGGGCGATGTTTACTGAAGCCTCGTGAAGGTCAGCTGCCGCTCCGTTGGTGGGTTGAGGAACGGCAGCCATTTAATTACTTTAAAATAAAACGGTCATCGCGTCCCGATTGAAAATTTGTCAGATGATAGTTTATATGCTCTTACAAGCATGAAAAATCGTCAGCCGGCTGTATCAAGGTGGAAAGACGGTCACCTGACGCCCTGAAGATCGTATCGTATGTTCACGTGACCAGCTGACTGTCTTTTCACTGCTATACAGCCGACTAATGATTTTTTATAATGAAAATAGGATATAAACTATATCTGACAAAGTTTCAATCGGGACGCGATGACCATTTCTTTTTCATTTATTGAAAACGCTGCCGTTCTTCAACCCACCAACGGAGAGGCAGCTGACCTTCACGAGGCTTCATGACACATCGCCCTTAACCATTTGACAAGTTATCGCCTGGGACGCGATGACCAACGAAATTTGTTTCTGGCTTACTGTCTATGTGTATATTTTCTTAACATCTAAACTATAGGAAGTAGACAACTAACTTAATTCATATATGTTTGTTTCAGTTGTCGACTGACTTTCAATGTACATACCCAGGAGCCAATATAACATTTGAGGAAAGATTTCCTATAATCAAATTAAAGATTCTGAAACTACTCGCCGAAAGGGGAGAATCCAGCACTGCAGACATATCAACTTTAGACCTTCTCGATTTGGCATCTGGTAAGATCCTAAAAATGTATTTTATGTTTTTATTTCTTCAAATAATTTCTGCATTTTTAAAAGGTCTGAAGATTGCTTTACTTTACTTTATACAGTAGCACGTTTCGTAAAACGGTCAGAGTATATATTTATATACTCTCTGACCTGAGTATACTCTCCCGTATGGGAATATAGTTCAGAGCTGGATACGGTTACCAACTTTTAGTATGTTGTTGGGCACGACACTGGGACCCCAAAACTGTCGAGAGACGGGGACATAGGTGAATGTCTCCCGCGTAATGACGTCATCAAAATGGCTGCCGATTCGTTGATAAAAGTGCAAATTTAAATTTTTTCACTCTAAGGCAATAGTTCGGCAGCGCCCCATGTTTTTTAACATAGCTGCCAAAATTAGTGCCAGATTTTTATTATTTTTATAGCAATGTATAGCTTAACTAGCCTTTTTCATTACTGTAGTACTTTGCTTTAAAGTTCGACTTATAATTTTGTTGTAAAATGCAAAACCCCGACTTATTTTTAAGACTGATTTTAGGTTTTTGTAATAGCTGTTAAACTGTAATACAAATCGGCAGCCATTTTGATGACGTCATTACGCGGGAGACGTTCACCTATGTCCCCGTCTGTCAGCAGTTTTGGGGACCCAGTCTCATGCCAAACATCATACTAAAAGTTGATAACCGTATCCATCAACTCTGAACGAGAGTACTATAAGGTTTATAAGTATACATTTGTTTAAATCTTGCTAGTGAATTTTGAACCAGCTCCCGATGTCCGAATGACCTGAAAATGTTCATACCTTCGTAACTCAGATAACAATGCAATGTTTTGGTACCATCAAGCTGATCTGATGATGGACACTGGAAGTGGCTATAAGAACTCTGATAAAAGAACTCAACCTAATTGTGTTTAGAGTCTATTGTAATTGTCTCGATGAGTAATATTAGTATTAGTTGACATTAGCAATAAAAGCTTGTATCAAAAAACTTATATTAATATATTTTTCAGAGGGCGAAGAGCAGGCAAATGTGGCTGCGTTATTGGGTGTTGTGACTCTCATGCGCCAAATGCCTACCATCTCTATACCAAAGAAAAAGGTGTGGAAATTATCAAGGGAAGAGGCCCGAAATGGATTCCTGGCTCGTGTGTCAACGGCTTCAGAAATTGAAACCTATTGCAATCAAAGGGAAATGCTTTTCATCAGGAAAGGTATTCCAAACCAGCCTTTTATTCTTGCAGTAGGGCCATCATGGAATAATGTTTCGCAGTATGAAATTGTTATTCACAAAGACATAAGATACCAACTTGGTAACGTTTGCTCTGCTATTATGTACACATACAATTTATATTGGGCCTTGGACTGTGCATACCCTAGAGATTCTGCACAGTGCTAGATGCTCATTCAAAAAGCGATGTTTCAAATGAGTTCAAAATATGACACCGAGGGAGTTCCTTTGAGAGAGCTACTTAAACAATTAGAAGTAAAGCCAGCAAAGTAAATAAAGATAATAATATTATATTAAAAATGATACCTTGTGCAAATTGCAATCAATCTTTTTCTACTTTCAGTAAGCTGAAAAGTCATATGGCCTTTTATCACTTGGCATTTTTAACGGCCTCCTAGCCCAGTCGGTAGTGACCCTGCCTACGAAGCAGGAGGTCCCGGGTTCGAATCCTGGTAAGGGCATTTATTTGTGTGTTTATCACGAATATTTGTTCCTGAGTTATGGATGTTTTCTATGTATTTAAGTATTTTTATATATATCGTCGCCTAGTACCCATAACACAAGCCTTATTGAGCTTACCGTGGGGCTTGGTTGATTTGTGTAAGATTGTCCCATAATATTTATTATTTATTATTTATCATACGAGTGTAACATCATTTTCTTGTGCAAGTACAAACTGTTTTCGGACGTTTCAGATTTTTAGTTCATTTAGACGACATTACCTCAAATGCCATCCGGTCTCGAGTGATCCGATACAGACTAGTTTAACAGACAGGGAAATAATTAACAGTAATCCTCTTCCCATAGATGAAATTGTTGTACCTGATTCAATGAACATAGATAATTTGACCATACCTTTAGATGATAGTTTGGCCCAATTAGTTTCTTGTCTTTATGCCAATCCTCAAGTTCCACAGAGCGTTGTTGGTACAGTTTTTGATGGTATAAAAAATATGTTAGATAATTCTCTTTTGCCTCTTTTAGATAAGCAGAGTAGTAATTTGTTACAAAAAACAGTCGATTTATCTTTTTCAAAACTAGGCAGTAACTTCAAAAGACTTAAGTATTTTAAAACTCGTGGATCTTTCATTGAGCCTGTGGCATATACAGTAGGTACTAGGTATGACTTTGTTAAAAGTGGCGGCACAAGGTTATACAAAGCTGTTGAATGTAAAGCTCATTATATTCCCTTAAGATCTGTTTTGCAGAAGTTTTTTTCATTGCCCAATATATTACGAGAAACTCTACATTACATGAATGATTTAGCAACACATGACTCGACACAAACTATGGAACATTTTATGCATGGATCTTTTTGGAAATCAAGGCAGGCACTATATAGTAACAAAGTATTGATTCCACTTTTCTTACAAGTTGATGATTTCGAACCTCTTAATGCTTTAGGTAGTCATAGCTCTATCCATAAATTAGGAGCAGCTTATATTTCACTGCCTTGTTTACCACAACGATATCAATCTCAGCTGTCAAGTATATTTCTAGCATTGTTATATCATTCTTCAGATCGGGTGGAGTTCGGAAATCGAGTGATATTTCAACCTTTAATTGACGAACTGAATTTTTTGATTAAAGACGGGATCACGTTCCATCTTCCAGATTATAAAGGCACAATATTTTTTCCCCTGGGACTTATTCTTGGGGATAATTTGGGTCTCCACAGTATTACTGGTTTCGTTGAGAGTTTTTCTAGTAATTATCCCTGCAGGAGTTGCAAAGTAAACAAACAGGCGATGGTACAACTTTTTCAAGAGGATGAGACCATTTTAAGAAACATGGATAATTACAAGGAAGACTTAAGAACGAATAATATTTCACTTACTGGGGTAAAAGAGGAATGCATATGGCAACGCGTTGAAAATTTTGCATTATTTTCACAAGTAGGTGTAGATGTGATGCATGATTTGAACGAAGGTGTAATAAAATATATCATGAGTGAACTCATTGTTACTTTCGTAGACAAAGTTAAATATTTTTCGATACGACTATTCAACAACAAAATCGCGTCTTTTGACTACGGTCCTGATACTGCAGATATTCCGGTATCACTTTCTCTAGAAAATTTACGTAAAGGCAACTTGCGCTTAAGTTCTTCAGAAGTGGCTACCTTATGCAGGTATTTTGGCATTATGTTTGGAAATTTAGTTCCTAGAGACGATAAATATTGCGCACTATATGTTCACCTTATGCTTTTAATAGATGTTGTTATGTGTTCAGCATTTCGGCCCGAAGTAACAACTTACTTACAACATTTGATTTCTACAATTTGTGAAATGTACACCTCTTTATTTAGCCAGACCATAAAGCCAAAGTTTCATAATTTGATGCACTACCATTCAGCAATGCTTAAATTTGGCCCACTACGTTATTTATCATCAATGCGTTTTGAAGCTAAACATCGTCCTAATAAGTTGGCATCAAAATCTTCGTCGAACAGAATAAATATGACATTTTCTATCGCGAAACGACATCAGTTAATGCTAAATGATATTTTTATGAATAATAAATTAAAGACTGATATTATATTAGGAATCAAAATTAACATTTCAACGCAGGAAACGTCTGTACTTGCACAAGAATTTGGTTGGGACAATGTTGAAAAAATTAAGTCTGTGTCTTGGGTGTCAATATCCTCTGCACGGTATCATAAGGACTGTGTTATAGTTTATGACATAAAACCACACAGCGTACATTTTGCCACAATACTTAAAGTCTATGTATACAATGAACGCAATATTGTATTCAAGGTTTTACCTATGGAATCAAATTCTTTTGATGAACATGTTTTTGCATATAATGTCCAAGATGCTCCCCCCAATGAAGAGTCAATATATATTAAATATGACACCATGCAATATACTTGTCCTTGCAATCTCGTCATTGTTGACCATGGTGTGCACTCTTTGAAATACGTTATTTTGTGTAAACCTTTGTAAACTTTGGTAAGGCTTAGTTTCATTGGTCGATAGGACCTACATGTACTGGGGTGCGGGAGATTTCCAAACCACATGTCAAAGGGCCCGCATTGCATTGAAAACGGGTCCTAATGATGGCATGCTTTATGGTAATCTCCCGCCTGCATGCGGGCCCAGCGACCAAAGAAACTGAGCCTTTATACTAAGCGAGCTCGCCCAAATATTAGATCATTTATCGTTATTACTAGATTCCGGGCCTCTGGCAGCTTCTCATCGGTGCCGAAGATGTCTTATTTAGACGGGGCACGTCCTATATGAATACCGTTAGGCGAAGAACACACGGAGCCGTGTGACGTGACACCGCCCGCCGCGGCGGCGCGCGGTCGAGCGGCTCCTCGCGGAGAAACGGCTTCATAAGTCCGCTCTAGGCGGATTACCTATACACCGTAATAAAAATAATTAATCCGCTCGACTGCGTGCCACACCGCTCTGTGTGTTCTTCGCCTTAGATGTCACATGGCCCTTGTTTCTCCCAACAGAAACGCCTGTCAATATTATATTCGAACATAGAGTATCTACTTGATAGAGATGCACAGTCTAAAAACTTTTTGAGGCTCCAAGTCTGAAGCGCCATCTGAACGGGATCAATCCAAAGCTACCGAAAATGTAGGAGGAAACTACATCTGTACTCCAGCGCCATCTAGTAACGAGTAGCGTTACTACGGTTCCTCCTACATTTTGGGTTACTCTTGTTCAGATGGCGCTTTGGACTTGGAGCCTTAAAAGAGTTCTTAGACTGTGCGTCTCTATAAAATTGATACTTTCTGATTCGAATTAAATATATATTACCCTTAAGGCGGTTTTCACACTGCTGCGGTTTCCACATGCGGTGACGGTGTGCAAAAAAGATAGCGCTATGCATGTCTATAGCGCTGTCACGCTTGCACACCGTCGCCGCATCAAGTTGCGGCGCCAGTGTGGTAATCGAACCCAGAGCTCTTAAACTTGCATCCTTCAAGTGGCCTGCATTCTTTGACCACCACTTAGTACCTGCCAGATGCCGGGATCAGGTAATAAAGATAGTAAAGAAAAATATCTGTCCAGTTGCTAATAGATCTGGCGTTATTGTGTACCATTTTCTGGGGCTGGCTCTCGCTCAATACCGAATTAATTACTTTACCCTAGATAAAGACGTTACATGGGGACAACTAGGGAGCACTTTCCTTACAAAATGTTTTTATTTGCACTTTCGTTCCAAACTGTTAAAACGTTACGCGGTCCTAATACTCTTTTACCTTACTTTTACGTTTAAATATTTTCACACAATGTATAAAATGAATATTTTTACATATATTTACCAAAAAAAACCAGCATGGTCGGTAACTTGAAATAATAATCGCATTAAATTGTTTGATAGTTATCAAATTACAATACATAACACTTGTACGGAAAGAGCTTACTGACAGTCTTTAGATATTATGCCATGTAAGACCATCGTTAGTCTGTCCGGAAAGAAAAGTGTCGTAGTATGAGCTTCCATATAAACCACGACACTTTTCTTTCCGGACAGACTCTATATTAATAATTGACATAAGATAACAAGATAAACTTATTTTTAAGAAATTGGATATGAAACAATTTTTATAATTCATAATTTTGATTAACTAATTTTAATTAATTTTTAGGGTAGTTAGTTTAATTGTGCCCTGATATTGTTGAATTGATATCTTTAAGGTAGGTAAGTTAGAAAGTAGTCACTCTAGTGATAAACAATAGCTTGCGATTTTCGATACATTCGATTTGATTGAATTTTAATTATGTTTAGGTTAATTAGTTTAATTGTGCCCTGATATTGTTGAATATCTTTTAGGTAGGTAAGTTAGAAAGTAGTCACTCTAGTGATCAACAATATCTTGCGATTTTCGATACATTCGACTTGATTGAATTTTAATAAATTTTTAGGGTAATTAGTTTAATTGTGCCCTGATATTGTAGTAGGGATTTCTTTATTAGAATAAAATACAAATCAAAAAAATATATTGTTGAATTGATATCTTTTCGGTAGGTAAGTTAGAAAGTAGTCACTCTAGTGATCAACAATAGCTTGCGATTTTCGATACATTCGATCTGATTGAATTTTAATTATTTTTAGGGTAATTAGTTTAATTGTGCCCTGATATTGTTGAATTGATATCTTTTAGGTAGGTAAGTTAGAAAGTAGTCACTCTAGTGATCAACAATAGCTTGCGATTTTCGATACATTCGATTTGATTGAATTTTAATTAATTTTTAGGGTAATTAGTTTAATTGTGCCCTGATATTGTTGAATTGATATCTTTTAGGTAGGTAAGTTAGAAAGTAGTCACTCTAGTGATCAACAATATCTTGCGATTTTCGATACATTCGACTTGATTGAATTTTAATAAATTTTTAGGGTAATTAGTTTAATTGTGCCCTGATATTGTAGTAGGGATTTCTTTATTAGAATAAAATACAAATCAAAAAAATATATTGTTGAATTGATATCTTTTCGGTAGGTAAGTTAGAAAGTAGTCACTCTAGTGATCAACAATAGCTTGCGATTTTCGATACATTCGATCTGATTGAATTTTAATTATTTTTAGGGTAATTAGTTTAATTGTGCCCTGATATTGTTGAATTGATATCTTTTAGGTAGGTAAGTTAGAAAGTAGTCACTCTAGTGATCAACAATAGCTTGCGATTTTCGATACATTCGATTTGATTGAATTTTAATTAATTTTAGGGTAATTAGTTTAATTGTGCCCTGATATTGTTGAATTGATATCTTTTAGGTAGGTAAGTTAGAAAGTAGTCACTCTAGTGATCAACAATAGCTTGCAATTTTCGATACATTCGATTTGATTGAATTTTAATAAATTTTTAGACACCATGCAATATCTTGTCCTTGCAATCTCCTCATTGTTGACCATGGTGTGCACTCTTTGAAATACGTTATTTTGCGTAAACCTTTGTAAACTTTGATAAGGCTCAGTTTCATTGGTCGATAGGACCTACATACATGTGCTGGGGTGTGGGAGATTTCCAATTTAATAAAATAATATTTATTACTGTTTCAGTTTTTTATATAAAATTAACTTTAACCGTCATTTTAATTTGCTTCTACAATGTTTCTTCAAAATCATACATAACGTACAACCCTAGTTTTTTATTATAGGTACAGTCGACGTCAAATAAATGTTTACGTTTTTGCACATTAGTATTAGTTATTAAAAAGGTACTTATGTAGGTGCAAAAGTGTAAACATATCTTTAACGTCGACTGTACCTATCAGATTTACAAAAATCATCGAACAAGGTGGCAGCTTGTAAAATGTAGCCTGTAAATTGTATTTAACCCTTTGACCGTCAAAGACGTCAAATCACGCGCACGAAAAGTCAGCGCCTCAGCGCCAGCGCGTGATATCACGTCCAAAATATAACCGAGTTGCTTCGCGCGCGCTGGCGCTGAGGGCACGATTTTCCCGTCCGATGCTTGGCGGTCAAAAGGTTAAGAGCCATTTAAATAACGTGCCCACTAGCGCCACTCTTAAATAATTGTGATTATTTCGTCAATCTAGCCGTCCAAAGTTAAAACCGCTCATAGATTGACGAATCCAGCAACGTAAAAATATTTTAATGTATTCAAAGGGTCCTTAAAGTCACTAGTGGACACGTTAAAGGGATCTTAATAAAAGGTTTACAGTTTTGTACCATTTGCAACTACAAAATTGTAATTATTAACTGCAATAAAATAATTTGGATAAACAAACATTTATTTGAGGAACAATACAAAATAATGCGAAAGTTATAGTATTTATAGTACATCTACAATTCTACATATCGTCAGGTGACGACCAAAACTCAGTAACTACTACTATACAAATTCATAGCTATAATGAACCGTACTAGTAACAAAACAAGGTTGATTTTCGTTAAATATTTTTTTGTGCAATTAGTGAGTTTTGGTTGTCTCCTGACGATATATAAAAACTAGAACTACTTACTTAAATTTCACAAAACACATTTACAAACAAAGAAATAATTTCAATGTCAATATGTAGTTTTATCACACGGAAAAACGTTAATTTTAAAATAAACTAAAATTGATGACTTTTTGTTTTATTCTTTCACTGACACTTAGGTACCTCCTCCTCCTCCTTAAATATTTTAGGTCACTGTTTTGCTAACGTGAAACGCTGTTGCTTGGTGAAATGATCGTAACATGAACATGCTTTGTTTCAGCATCATAATTTTTGGTCGTAATGGCTCGCACTTGCTCGCTTTGTTTGGTCATGGTTGGCACTGCTTTTTCTTTTTTGTTTTTTCTGTTTCTAACATTACATTTACACAATGTTATTCATAAAAAATTGGTTCCACCTTTCAGACTATCAACGGCCTTGAACAGTCAGCAGCAGAAGTATCTATTAAGCGGGCAAGGTGTTCAGAATGACCTCTTCACGCGCTCTTATTCTCATAACAATAATGTCGGATCAAACTCATTTTGAACACATCGCCCAGCAGCAGAAGTAGCTAAGCAAGTGCTGCTGACTGAGCCACGATTTTTGAACATTTTGTTTGGTATCTCTCAAATGAAAAATATGCAATTTACAGAAATTGGACTTTTGCATATTTTCCAATAGCGAGATATAAATTAAAATGTCAAAATCGAAGTTGAAGGTCGATGAAAAGATGGAATCAATGTTGTATGATAACATTGATAACAGTAAAGGGTATAGGTATCGTGAAACAGAAAAACCAAATAGTTAGCACAACAAAGTGATTTAGCCATTCCGACTTTAAAAAAATGATGCCGAAACAAAGCATGTTGCTATTGCGACCACGTAAGATTTTGTTAGGTCAACAACGTTAGCAGAATAGTGACCTGAAAGATTTGATGCCAAAACAAAGCATTTTGCTGCTATGACAACGTTTAATCTGGTTAGGTTAACAACGTTAGCAGAATAGTGACCTGAAAGATTTGATGCCAAAACAAAGCATTTTGCTGCTATGACAACTTTAATCTGGTTAGGTTAACAACGTTAGCAGAATAGGGACCCGAAAGATTTGATGCCAAAACAAATCATTTTGCTGCTATGACAACTTTAATCTGGTTAGGTTAACAACGTTAGCAGAATAGGGACCTGAAAGATTTGATCCCAAAACAAAGCATTTTGCTGCTATGACAACTTTAATCTGGTTAGGTTAACAACGTTAGCAGAATAGGGACCTGAAAGATTTGATCCCAAAACAAAGCATTTTGCTGCTATGACAACTTTAATCTGGTTAGGTTAACAACGTTAGCAGACCAGTGACCTGAAAGATTTGATGGCTAAACAAAGCATTTTGCTGCTATGACAACTCTAATCTGGTTAGATTAACAACGTTAGCAGAATGGTGATCTGAATGATTTGATGGCTAAACAAAGCACATTGCTATTATAACAATTTTTATTTGGTTAGGTTAGCAACAATTATTATGTTGTATTGTCGCAATGCAACACAAATTTGTTGCAAGGACAAACTTTAAACAACTGCAACAACAAAGTTGCTTTGTCATCGGCGCAAAGCAATTTTGTCTAGGTAGCAACTTAAACCAGAACGTGCTAGGTTTAAAGTTGTTAATAGCACAAAGTTTATATTGTTGTAATGACAACATATAAAGCATTGTAGTAATAACAAAGTGAAAATGTTATTTATATACAGTGATCGGAATTGGTAGTGCCATTTCGCGGGACTTCGGTGCGTAAGCTTAGTATGGATATAGTTTTTAACCCCGGGATTTGATATGAAAATTTTAAACTTTGTGTTTGGTTTAAAAAATGTTTTAAAGAACCGCGGGCCTGACGTAAGTATGAAAAATGTGGTTTCAGTTAGATATCGGACGTCAAAAGAAATAGATTGACAGTAGAAAACATTGATAAAAAATATGGTTTGCTGCTATAATTTCAAAGAAAGTAATAATTTAATTATGTTCATTTAATATAATGATGTTGATGTTTCGTGTTTTATTTTATGATTGTATTATTGTTAATTGTAACTGTTAAACGAAAGTAATTTTAAATGAATAATGTATTTATAAGGACTTTTTTTTACTTTTTCGTTTTGAAGAAATTTTCTGTGAGAAATACGAGTCAAAGAATCTCAAGTCTTATCCATGTTCTTTACAATGTTTAAGGTCATTCACCCGAAATGGCACTACCTATTCCGATCACTGTTTATATAACATTGTCAGGTTAACAATAAAAGTTTAACAAAATGAAAGTTGTACTATACACAAAGCCCCATAGACGGTTGTATAGCGTTTAAGTTTTATTGTTACGCCCAACAACATTTTTTTCTCAGTGTAGGCTTTATAACTGCTTTCCATCAGGCGGGTCGTATGCTTGTTTGCCAGCGTCGTGGTATAAAAAGAAGCTTTTTTTCCTTTATTCTTACATACATTAAACTCTTAAATATCAGCAATTTTTTACTAGAATCTTAATCAGGCATTGCTCAGTGATAGTTAGTATACTGAAATTTGGTATGAGTATGTGTTTTAATTACGCCTACAAAGTGGTAAAACAATAAGTATCTGAAACACATTGTTAGATAGGTCTTTCAAGAAGAATACGCCTTAAACAACTTTTGGATAAAACGAATACTTTTGTAAATAATAGCTCCGAAAGTTTAAAATGCTGTTTGATTTTTGAACCGTGGGTCCAAAAAATTTGGGAAAATTCCTGGAAGTGAGGCCATTGAAATACTTATCACGTATTTTCAATAAAAACTGTATGCAATAAAATCGGTTGAGCCGTTTTTGAGTTATGCCTATAGTAAAATAACGTAAGTGCCACAAAATATCTCTTTATAAACTAACTTTTGAATGGATGTATTGTAACAGGCCGGCAACTACGGATCCCTACACTGAGCATAGCCCGACATTCTCTTGGCCGGTTTATATGCAATCCTTTGCAGTTTACTTCGCAATTTCTAGATTTGATAATAGTAGTTTATGTAACTGTTACGTAATAAGGGTCCTTAAAACATGAGTGTGGTTTTATGAAACGAGCCGCAGGCGAGTTTCATAATAAGATCACACGAGTGTTTTAAGGCCTAATTACGTACAGTTGCATACACTGCTTTATCTACACTCATATTATTTATCCAAAATGCCGTATTCGGAAACCATAGAATGGCCGCCATTGCACCGCCATGACCAACTCGATTGTGTCGGGGAGACGCGTGTCGGGCTGTCGGCGGATGCGCGGGAGGGTGCAGGTGTACATTATGTTATCAAAACTCATAGCACATCAATATTTGAGCATGAAAAGTTAAAATTACGTTACTGCCACAGATAAAAAGCTTATCATAGTGAAATCGGTCGTGGTAATGCTAGCCATTGCCTACCGTTTTCGAACACGTTTTAGAGAACTTACAATATGAGTGTAGATAATTAGTATAAAGTATAACATTAACGATTGTGTTTAATCTTAAAATAAAACGCATATTACATTCGTTTAGAACACGGTATTCTTAAATAAATATGTTTAAATAAATTCGGTCCTTTGGAGATTTTATTAAATTAATTATTAGTCTATTGTATTGCAGAACTAGCAGATTTCCCCAACTCAACGTCCAATGCCTATTTTGTGTGATGCATTAGTCTACTAAAACATAATAATTGTAGTTTACTTACATGACCAAATTTTTTTCAGAGCATTATTAGATTCATGATTTTAGTTTTTTCCTCCATTTTTATTTCATTTGTTTTTTACTTGTATTATAATCTAAATAAAATACACTTTTTATACGAACGTACATGAACATGCATACGAGTACATTATCTTAAAAGATAAAACGTCTATACATTATTGATTCCGGGAAGACACGTTACGTCCGCACCGCATGAACCCTCTGCAGTTATTTAGTCTTTAGGCATAGTAAGTCCGATATTATTGCTCACGGGCCAAGCACAAGTATATGTAGTACAAGGGAAGCACGGAGCGACGAGCGACACAGCATCCTCGTCTTAAAGCTAGCTCACGACTGCCAGCAACGCCGTTTTCGAGCTACCAACGCACGAAATGTGGAATTATGATCAAGTTGTTTAAGAACATTTTATCAATTTAAATATCCTACGTTGTGTTTGTATTGTTCTGTAGTACACATTTTTTAGTTCAACAATATTTTAAATCGAATGAGCCGTTCAGTAGATATAAGCAAAATTAACCGTAAAACGACATTTCGTTACATTTAAATAACGGAGAAACTATACGTTACACGAGTAATTTAAACGTTAACAATGTTGTACATGAAATGGTAATTATTTAATTAATATATATTTTTTTCAAAATTTTTGAATGACCCGTTATTGAGATATATCCCTTAGAAAGTAACAGTTTTCGGCTACAATCAGCGCCAAGCGCCCGCAAGTCGTTGGGAAATCAGTGAACCGGGTGAGTTTTTGAAATCTATACAATGTGTCAAAATTTGGCAAAGTATTGCCATTTGAGAAATATGGTTGGACTGATTTGACTGTTGGTTGAATAGTGCGTGGCATTGAATATTTTATTTAAAAAATAAACACGTTGAATGAATTTGAATTTGAAAGTGAACTTGTTTGGAATACATAGTTTGTTCTTAAGAATATGGCTTTTAAACGGATTCTGAACACTTTCTCTCGTAATTTTCTTCATAGAAAATTCATAGCAACAAATCGTTTTGACGTTTTATAAAGCGAAGCTCGTTAGTATGGTAGCCAATTCAAACCAGACCTTTAATAAACGTTCCAAATTGGAATTTTAATTATAAATTAAATATTGAAATGCTTAAAATACATTGAAAACTATCGAGTGGCAAGCCCAAGGCTATTAGGCACCCTCAATCGCTGTCGATCGCCCAAAATCGCTTAAAATCGACCAAATTCGCCGGATCGCCGTTATTATTTAATACGGGTAATTGGACCCTGTGAGGGTTCTGTTTAGGGTTCAGTAAATAATGCTTTATTGGAGAAAGGGTGGTTGTATGTGGCCAGTTTTATTGCGTCGTTGTTTTATTTTGCGGTTCGTATTATTGACTATGGGGCTATTGATGGTCGTGTTTATGTAGTTAAAATACAAAACTGTTGATGTAGTTAAAATAAAATACAAAGCCGTCCTTTTCTTGCGAACTATAATATAGTAGGGTTTTCTCTTAGTACAAAAATGAAAAAAATTGTGCGCATCCAGAAAAAGTTGTGAATTTCCGAGCATGGATAGAGTGCCCTACGATGAATATTTTTTAGTATTGGAGGTCCCTAAAATTTTTGGACCTTCACGTCAAAATCAGGGGCCCCGTGCAATATATTATTACTCTCTGGTTAAGGCTGCTAGGGGTTGTGTGGTATCATTTCCGTGTAAAACAGATATGGAGAATGCATTTTTGATGTAAAAAAAAGTAAAAATTCATATTAAAAAAAAGTTCTGCGAAGAGGCATTCATAAAAATATTTTTTTTAGAACGTTGTATAAGTAATAAATATCATTTATTTTTAAATAAAAAAAATCATAAGAAGGCATATTTAATGCAATTTTTAAATATATACAATTTTAAGGCCTTTACTATACAAAAACTACGTGAAAAAAATCATTCGCGAAGTGGTGTGTATGTTTTCTCCATAGTAAGTATCGAAAATCAATATGAAACGTGAAAATCCGTAGCGTATTGACCTTAAATGTATGTATTGTTTATTATCAATGGCCAAAAATTCACAACGTTTTCTCAATGCGCACATTTTTTTCAAATTCAAGCTCTGCTAATAATATGTATCGCTAATCGCAGTGTCCGTCGCCGTCGGTAAATTGCCTGTTTACTTTTGTATTCACTAACGTCAAGCTATTTGTTTTAATTTTCATATTTAACAGCAATACTTGCTAGTTCGTATAATTATTTAGGATAACGCTTTAAGTTGTTTTTTTACTATCTAAGTTAAATAAAACAATTAAAAACGGATTTTATCGCGTGTATTGAGTTTAAATTACATCCCGACGTTTCAAACACTTTACAGCGTTCGTGGTCAACGGGAACGGGGTAAAGTGTTTGAAACGTCGGGATGTAATTTAAACTCAATACACGCGATAAAATCCGTTTTTAATTGTTTTATTTCATGAATAACTATCGCGGCAACCGAAGACAATATTATATCTAAGTTAAATTAAATAACATTTAGTAGATAGGCAAAGAAAATAACATAAAATAGTACATTTATATAAATGTCTTAATTAATATAGGTATGTGTGTTTATGTTGCCCTGAATTTAGATATCTCGGGAAATTTATTAATAAAATTAAATTGAGTCCGCCTCCATATTCAACAACAACTCGGTGTAGGTACCGATACCAAAGTGTAGTTATAAATGCACCGGCATTTCCAAGCCCTAGCCATAACGCTCATCGTCGCAGTCAGTCCGTTTTTATTTAAATTAAGCGTCTGCTAGACGGTCACCAACAAGCCCCTCCGACAGAGCGACCTTGGTCTGGACGGACCGTGTAGACAGTTGTTTCCAGCAAAATTGTATGAAGCACCAACCAAGGTCAGAGTGACCTTTGGCCGTCGGCAGCCTTATTGGCAACCGTCTGGCATACCCATAACGAGTTAAAATCGTGTGAGTTTTAGTTCAGGTAATATTATGTAAATCTTAATGTAAGTACTTGTAGGTACTTATAAGCATTTTACATTAAACACTTACACATTTACATACTTCCTGTACTATAGTTACTTACCTACATAATAATTAAAGTAACAAGATGACTGTACAAAGAACTTGCACAATTACCTTACACAAGTCACATACTTGTCGCCTTTGTTGAAGTTTTATACTAGTTTTAATGTGGTTAAGTTGGTTCCAAGTTCTCTTTGCGAGTTACAACAAGTATTGTAGTTGTGTGTAAGTGTTTGACAGAAGTTGCAGTATTTGCCGCTTAGTTTAGTACGTCGTAGTTAATTAAGGCGGTGAATTTAAAAAAACGCGATCTTTAAACCGTGATAATGGCATGCATCGGCAACAAACATATATGATTTTCGGATATATGTTTTTTGACTATATGATGTGGCATGACAAACCCGAAACACGAATCCTTAAAATTTACTCGATAGAAAAAAAGTCAAAGTTAAGTCTTCAGTTTTTTTTTACCTTAGTTCAACTAAACAAAACATCTGTGCAACCTTATTTACTTAAAAGTAAAAGGTTTTCATGTCTTCTAATGTCTCTCAAACCTAAAAATTATCGTATAGATTATAATCTTAATACTTGTTAGCATTTTTGAGTTTACAAATTCATCAACAAACGCCCACTTTTAGAATTAAAGGACCTGGGAATAGTCAAGTGAAAATCGTAAGTATATAGACAACGCTAATTAAAACTAAAAATCTAGGGAATTGATAACGTAATCCTGAAGGTTTATTCGGCAACCTTTTTAACGTAGCAAAATATGTGCGATAAGGAATAAATACTAATGTATTGAAGAGATAATAAATTAAGTTATCACCTGAACGGTAATAATCACGGAAAACGCACTAGCTCTAAAAAAAATCCCCGCATTTTTTTGGTGTTTATATGGTATCGGAGGAGGGGCATACAAGCTATGGCCATACGCCGTTTATTTCAGTTGAATCATGCATGAAATTTGACGTATACAATATTAATTTAGCCAATGAATACATTGATTGACCAATCATAACTTTTTAAGAGGCTGACAAAACCCGATGACCGTCAAATTGACTATACATAAACGGTTTTTATCTACAACTACTTGTTTTGGGAAAGCAAAAAAAAATAAGTTAATAGTAGTAGTAGTAGTATAACACTATTGCACAAAACAAATACATGACCATCAAAAATATAGTGAGTGTGTACAAAGGCGAACTTATCCCTATATATCCGTATATTATTCATTATATTTAGAAGAACTTTGTTAATTCCGATAAACGATTGGACGAAATCGACTCGATAGCAATGAATTTCAAAGTTACATCTTAAAATTAGTGTTAACCAGTTGTATGTCTTTAGTTTCTTGACTTAAACGTCTGTAATTAAGGACACAATCCTACCAGACTAATATTAAAAACGTTATTATTTTATATTTCTCAATTAATGCGTAGTTGTTTTTATTAATTATCTTGCAAAATTTTCAATGAGCTCCCATACTAATCGTAACACGGTGTTTCTCTTTCACTTGCGCTGAAAAAGATACGGATGGAATTTAGCTGTTGTTGGCGTCCTTTTAAAAGTAAGTAGCGGGAAATTTCGTATTGGGTCCATGTGAAAGCATCCAAACTAAATATGAATTCCGAGTTTTACGGTGATTATGTTGCTTTGAAGTTACCATCGACATGTTGCAAGAAAAGCATGGCTTTGACACGCAAATTTGACTTTTAAAGTTTGTATTCGTTTGCGACGCTGCACGCTGCACTGCATGAAATTCAAATTAAGCTTCTGAATGCAGCCTTGACATATTTTTAGAACTAGGAGGAGTGGAAAAATGCAAAATGGTCTCATCTTTAAGCTTGCAAGCTTACTATGCTAATGCTTGAGATGTGACAGTTATTTAATGTCGCCAAAATAAGTTCGCCTTTGTACTTTGTTTATTTTTCTTTTATCATGTTTGTTTTGTTACTTTTTATGTACAATAAAGTGTTTACATACATACATACATACATAAATAACTTTAAATCTAAATTAATATTAGAAACCTCAAAGTTATCATATACTCCAAAGGATGATAATTGATAATGTACTCAAATAATAATGTACGCAACTAATAAGTAAGCAATCATATTAAAATAAATGTTAGATACTTTAGTAAATATTTATGCAGTAGATACTAGTTAATTACTTAAGTTAAGTTTTAAAAAGTGTTCACCTCTCTAAGTTTTATACCGGTAATCAAAAAAATATACATAAAAAGGTAAAACTTCAACTAATTTTGAAAATAACTAGTTGAGCCCTTGAGAGTTTTTGCCGATGAATTTGTATTTCTAATAAAATGACGTAACTATTGCGAAAAAAGAAGTATCCACCTAGGGCGACATATTCTGCAACCTGTTCATTAACACTATAGCCAAAATAATCCGGAAGATTCTAGATTCAACTGAAACTATTAACGGCTGCCACAATAGATCATGACTGGTCCAGCCGGCATTTTAATAATCCAAATAAAAATAATAATAATAAGTACCGCGAAACTACGGGATTTTGCTTTTCGTATCGTATTAAGGTACGGAATCCGTTTATCAAGAATATGTTTTTCAAGGAGATAGTAATCAGTTTGCCTTTATGGCTCGTATAACAAAGACTTTATTTTTATACGGCTCAGACTCAAAATATTACGTGGATCCAACTTGGACTTGGGCTCATATTAGACTTATAATACATTAGACACATTAGAATTATAATAAAACCTGCCGCAACCTTTGAAAAAATGATTAGCTACGTTGGTTTTATATTACAAATAGTTTAGAAATTTTAATAACTGAAATGAAAATATTTGTCGTTCATTTTACGAGTCGAGACTTTAACAATAGCGGCATTGTTAGTCCCCTATAGGGTAAAATTTCGATATTCACGGGCAATATTTATAGTTTTACTTTAACATAGGGTCAGATGTTTTTCGACTATTTGTATAATAGGGATTGAAGAATGTTAATGTAGAAAGGTTATGATACAAGCCGCAAGACAAAGTCATACCAAAAATAATGTTTACTGCTTCTGTAGAAAAATAATTTCTTATCACAACTTGCAAAGATAGACTAATGTTTCGAGGTATTTTTTTTTATATTTGAAATAAAGTCGGTATTCTGAATGGGCATACCATATTATGTTAAAAATAAAGGAAAAAGAGTTGGGAATAATGTTTCTTGTAACGGATGATATAAAAAAGTTATAACCCGGTCAGAAGTTGAAGGCAGGCTTTTTCCTAATTTTCTGACTACTAAAGGAGTCTTGAAGAAATTTGACTGGACCATAAAAGATCCATCCGTTATTACTAAGGGTAACAAAGCTTTGTTATTACTCCCGTGTTACGACTGAGCCTTTCCGAGTTGTTTTTGACTAGTTGAGACATCGTCAAATTGTTCCCGTGACTTAAAAAAATGTTTATTCTGAGTATGGTTCAATACCATTGTCTATTTTTTTTTATGGCATTGCAATATTCGTGCATGATAAAGTATTAAATGTGTGTGTTTTTTATAAGTAAACAGATTTGTTTTCTTTTAAAATGCCCCAGAAGGTACCTAGAATTCTTCTCACTTTTTATAACGTACCAACATATTTTTTTTAAACTGAAAAAGTTAGGCAGTTGGCCGCTGGCATCGTAACGTAATTCAATCGCAATGTCACGAGCTCTGATAAAATGAAGTCAAATATAGCCCAGATTATGCTGGAATGATTTAAGACGTATGACGTCCAAATGGAGGGCACTTACCTAAGTACCTATTAAATCTTCTGAGAGCTTCTAAGAGGACTCTAAATTTAAATTAACTTGGTACTAAATATTATGGTATTGACCTTTAAAATTATATTGACTCAAGTATTTCCATTAAAATAAATTCATGTTCTTATTTAAAAAGTAGACTCACAAGTGAGGTACAACAGAAAATGTTAAGTTTTTTACTCGTATTTACTACCTATTTTTATTACTTTGACAGCTGGAAACTGATTGATAACTGTGAAAGTTCCATTCTAAAACCGCTCATCTCAATTGTTAATTATGGAAATGTAACAAAATCTAAGGTTACCAAAAGTAAATACAGAATCTATCAAGATTCTACCATAACAGGTTATATTAAGAAGCATGTCGCTTTCGTAGGTATCTAGTAGCTTACAGTAAATACAGTTGATATCCCACTTGATCTATATTAGTAGGTATGGAACGTCTGAAATACGGAGCAAGTTTCCTCGGTCTAAGGATTCGAAGGTAGAAGTTCTGAGTAGGTAGTCTTAACTTGGAAAAAATATTGTTATAAATTGAAGTTATCGGGCAGATAAATGCTGATGCAGTTTTGGAGGCTTCTTATAGGAAAGGACAAGTGTATACTTATTTTTCGCATTTATTCGCGTTTTTGCGATCCTACCGATTGCGCCAATGCAAATATGAATGTACTGTCAGTAACACACTCAGCTGATTATTGAGAGATTATCTTGATGTAAAAATGGCCAATTAAGTTTACCAACGATGGGATATGTTACAGGTTTAAAATAAAATGTTTGGAATCTATCTTGCACAGATTTATAAAGCCTTAAACTCAGCAAAGCTTATATGTACAGACTTATGATAGAAAAATAAATACTTGTAATAATAGAAAATCCATAATATAGGAACCAATCGTATGATATCTTCAGTTTCATAGGTGGTTTTGTAATAACAAAACAACAATAACAATACTGAAAATAGATGTCATATACTTCAGAAAAAGTGACCAAACCCTCCGGTGTCCGAGGCCAGATATGAACTGGCGTCTTCAGCTTTCGCGGCTGACGTCCTGACCACTAGACTACCCGGTCACGGCGGAACTTGACAAATTTTCTCATGTATATGACAAAATTTGTCAAGTTCCGCCGTTCCGTTCATACAATCTCTGAATTTGAAACGGCTAGGCGCCGTTGACCATACTCTAAGGGCATGCGCAGTACGTGCTTGCACCTCCTATCCGAATCACTTACGTAATTCTGGTATAGCGAGAGAGATGGTGCTGCCATCTATGAATCTTGAAGCAAATCAAATTATTTTGTTCAATATTCTTTTGATTTGCAATTTTTAAGTAGTTACACTACTATATATACTCGTAAACTGAAAATAGATGTCATATACTTTAGAAAAAGTGACCAAACCCTCCGGTCACCGCCTCTGGCCTCGGACACCGGAGGGTTTGGTCACTTTTTCTGAAGTATATGACATCTATTTTCAGTTTATATATAGTAGTGTAACTACTTAAAAATTGCAAATCAAAAAAATATTGAACAAAATAATTTGATTTGCTTCAAGATTAATAACAATACTTTCAACAACAACAACAATGAACAATAGTTTGTTATATGTAGTTATTACTCTGCTTTTCGACTAAGTTTTTTGTATTACAAGCATGGGTCCCTACGTAACGTCTGAAATGCTCACTTACATTTTTAAGAAATTCTATTGGTGCCTGTTTTTTTTGCATGAAGCTTCTTTGTTAAGTAAAAAAATTAACGTAAGTTCATTTTCTTTACCACCAGTATGTACTTCTATTGTATCGGGTATTTGTGAAAATAATAATATTATTTTCACTATTTTTTAAATTTTCTAATGTGAAACATAGATATTCTAAAATAACGGATGACTGTTATTGGCCCTTTTTTATGTAACTAGTATTATATCATAGTTATATCTATGGCTGTTGTAGTCCTGAATACTAATAAAACAAATTAAATAAATAAACCAATATTAGAACTAAAAACACAAATAAATTTCACCAAATTACAATTAACGAAAACCATTTCCACTTCCCTTTGTAGCGCAAAGACGTTTCTATTTATACTTCCTTTTAATCCCACGCCATCTCTCTATGGCGAACTAAAGTACAATCACATATATAAGTGGACCAGCGACAATGTTATCCGATCCCAGAAGATATTAAATCCTTTGTGGAGACACAAAATGTTGCCACTAAGAGAATCTTTTCGTTTGCGGCCGCTAAGTACGTTGTGTTTCTTGCCATGGCTATCTGAAGTTGAGGTTGGGACTTTTTAATATGTGTTATCAACAATAACTATTTCAATAATATTTTATTGTATTAAATGTTCGATAATAAAAAAAAAAGATATCCCTAACAATCGATCTTATGTTACCACCTGTTTTTATGCATTTATACTCAATCTAATTTTATCATAAAAATTAGCTCGCACGCGCGCTGGTATCTATTGAAATCCTAATTCTCTATTCCTAACCCTATTTGAATTTCCGAATAATCAGACATTTGAAATGTATAATGTACATAATATTGTCTTCGGTTGCCGCGATAGTTATTCATGAAATAAAACAATTAAAAACGGATTTTATCGCGTGTATTGAGTTTAAATTACATCCCGACGTTTCAAACACTTTACAGCGTTCGTGGTCAACGTGGTCATTTTTTCATTTGGTTAAGGAGCAAGCCAGACACATTATGGTCTCGCAGTCCTGTGTCTGGCTTGCTCCTTAACCAAATGAAAAAATGAAATGATGATTTGTTTTGTAATAAAAAATAATTTGTTTTTATAAAGGCCCCTCCGGCATGTGCAAATACTAAATTTGTTTAATATTTAATATGTGGGTAGGTTTGCATATTGAGATAGTTTTTGAACGGAGGTAATTGTAAATTTTTCCTCAGTCGACCCGTTGACCACGAACGCTGTAAAGTGTTTGAAACGTCGGGATGTAATTTAAACTCAATACACGCGATAAAATCCGTTTTTAATTGTTTTATTTCATGTATAATGTACGTCAAAAAATTATGATAAAATTATGTTTAAAATTTCCATGTTCTGCTTTCATCCGGACCGTAACCGTCTTTGTGTAAGTATGTCAGTTTCAAAATATTATATTATAAAATTGTTCATGTTAACCGATATACACATTAAGAACGTTGTGAGAGAATACAGCGTCTACCTTTTATAATACGTCTTATACATTAAATGTCACATTCCAATTATTATTATGTCCATTTCTGTCCACTAGATATTCAATAAGGTATGAAAGAAACAGGAAATTAAAGAGACTTCAATCAAAAAAACTTTCTTTTAAACATGACGCATTATAACTGAAGTTCATTCAACGATCTTACGAGAAACTTTCAAAATTATTTAAATAGGACTTCAAAACTGGACGTAGTTTTTACGTTTATTTGAATTGTATGAATATAAAATTTTTGATTAAGTTACAATTTAAACCATCAGGGAAGTTTTAATTTCGGGAAAGTTTTCCTAGGAAATAATTATTTTATGATCTTACATCATGCTGAGGAAATGTTTAATGGCCATTAAAACGATATGCATTTTCAATGTTTACACCAGCTTTGGTTTGTTTGGCAAAACCTAAGTTTGATTTTATATTGATTTGTGATCACTCCAAGTACACATTGCTTGCACTTTTATATTCTGACAGCGATTTCGTGGAAACAAGTTATGAAATTGCCAAAACTACCTCTTTTAATAGTCTTTAGACTTTAAACTCTGGGATAAAAATGTGCTTTCATCCTTTTCTATACAACAGTTTTTTCTTCAAGGAGAAACTAACATCTAAGTATCCAAATAGCTAGATTTACTGCAAAAAATATCCAATTACGACCACAACCCATCGATTTTAGAAAATCACTGGCCAACTTAGTTCTCATCGTCGCTTTGGTACTACCGTATCGTTTTAACCTGCCAAGTACTTAAGCGCCTTGTGTCACTCAGCTCCCACTTTAGATAGATGCGCTCGATTGGTGCAGTTCCAGTGCTAATTTAGATTATTGGTTTATATATTAAATTCATTCTTGTTAGAAGATAATTAGGTGCTGGTATTCTGTACTGGCTCTTTTAACGAGTAAAGGAAAATTTGAAAGTCCTTGGGAAATCGCATTTTCAAAGTTTCAAATTCAGATACTGCCCTTACTGTGTCTTTTTGTTTTAAACGTGCTGATGAAAATAATTTTCGTGGAAAGTATTTCCTATTTTTTTTTTCATATTTTTGGACTTACGGTTCAAAAGTTACAGGGACCCCTCCCTGTAACTGACACACAATTTTTCTGACTTTTGAAGTGATTATTTCTGAAAATATTCACCTACTTAATAACAAGATGTTCAAATAAACCTCGATGTTATTCTTAATTACCTATCGATTGATGTGCAACATGTAACGTGTAACAATCGATAATGTTGGTATTTGGTAAAAAAAAAAACATTTTTGAAATTTCGTTACGTTGCAATTTAACCACATAACTAAATAGCGGCATACAAAATACACTTTATGTCAAAATTTTATTAAGATACGTTTTATATTTTCCGAGAAAAATTGCGTGACATACGGACTGACGGACGGATGGACGGACAGACGGACATCACGAAACTATAAGGGTTCAATTTTTGCCATTTTGGTTACGGAACCCTAAAAATACAGAGCTTTTTCTTTTTATTGTTTCTTATTTTGTATTGTTTTTGGATCTGATGGAACTTATTCCATTTTAATCACTAAAATATGAAAAGGATTAGGTATAGGTACTCGCACAAATCAAAACAAGTCCGAAACAATCAAACATGGTCCCCATAAACTCCAAGTCCACAAGGCATCCATAGCAATCCCAACACGCAATAGGTCCCGGAAATGTATCGCGTACAAAACAACTAACAAAGAGGCAAAGAAGTAAAACAATAGCCCCTTTGTTTGCTAAACAATCCAATTAGTGTGGCGAAAAGACGGCGCGATAATTAAAAAAAGCCAGCCGCAAAGGCTTTGATGTTTGTTTTCGATGTTGTTTGGAATCTGAACGATTTTTATTGGTTTCCATTCCAACGTCAAGAAAGATATGGCTTATTGCTTACTTTGATGAAACTTAATAGGCTAACTAATTTATTAGAAATACTTATTTGGCAGATAACAGACTAATTTTAAGAATTATTTGTACAGTTCAGTCTTCTAAATGATAACAAAATATACGATTTTTTAAATAAATTCTACCGAAAAGGAGATGGCGGGACGACCTGGACGCATTCTTTACGGAATGGCGGGGAAGCACTATGAACAGGACTGAATGGAGGAGAAGAGGGGAGGCCTTTGCCCAGCAGTGGGACACTAATACAGGCTAATCCATACTTAATATTATAAATGGGAAAGTGTGTGTGTTTGTTTGTTTGTCCGTCTTTCACGGCAAAACGGAGCGACGAATTGACGTGATTTTTTAAGTGGAGATAGTTGAAGGGATGGAGAGTGACATAGGCTACTTTTTGTCTCTTTCTAACCCCCCACTTCCCTAAAATGGGGTGGAAGTTTGTATGGAGCATTACGGAGGGCAAAGGGGAACCGTGTTACCCCGAATTTAAGGCGAGCGAAGCCGCGGGCATAAGCTAGTAAAAAATAAAACAATTCTAATGCTCAGAGTAAAATATTAAAAATACAATTATACAATTTACTAAGGCTGCTCCCTGTTTCTTAAACGCTGAAGATTTTATAGTCATCAATATATTAAAAAATACAATGAAATATTATTATTAAATACCCAACAATGTTATTATTTACCATACAGGGTGTATCAAAAATACTGGAGCTCCGTTTAAGGGCATAATCGGTATCATATTGCGACTAAGAAAAATTAGGAAAAAATATTTTGGACGAGAATTTTTTTTTGTTTGGGGCACGTTTGGGGCTGGCCAACCATTCATACAATTAAAAAAAAATAGTTTTTCATGATTAGAATACGATACCAAACACACTCTTAAACGGATTACCAGTATTTTTTTTAAAACTTGTATTACTTATACTTATTCTATACATTAACAATTTTATCTACACTAATATCATACATCCTCTATTCCGCGTTCGGAAACCGTATGTAACTACCATTATTGCAACCAGTAACGTAATATCTCTGACAGTGTAGTAAAAACGTATGAAAATCCATTACCCACGGTAACGTTACCAAGATCCGCGCTCTCCCCGACCGCCGACACAATCAAGTGGGTCATGGCGGTGCAATGGCGGTCATTCTACTGGTTTCCGAACACATCATTAAGGATTTATAATATGTGTGTAGATAAAGCAGTGTATGCAACTGTACGTCATTAGGCCTTAAACCACTCGTGTGATCTTATTATGAAACGAGCCGCATTGTATTGTAATTTATCTAATTGTAAAATTTGTGCTTGTAACTGTATGAGGTGTGCAATAAAGAGTATTTATTATTATTATTATTAATGTATATACTTAGTTAAAATTATTATAACAAATAAACTAATTGCAACTATAAAACTATATACTTAATGGATATCTGCCTACCCTGCTGTTAAAAGCTCTCTACTATATCGGCTGCGCTGACCCGAATTACATTGATTCGAGTGCCACTGACGTGAAATAGCCTTGCTATAAACTTGCCATAACTATAGATTCATTTGAAGTTTAGTTTATTGAAGTTGAGTTTAGTTTAGTTTAGTGAAGTTGAGTAGTAAGTTTAGTTTTTTTTAGATTGAATTATTAAGTCAGTATGTTATATATTTTTATTAAGTATTCATAATGTCACAAAATATTACATGTCCAAAGTAATAATAAAAATAGTAGTCCAATTAAAATTAAAAATTATGTCTACGTACTGTCAAATAAGCCCCCACGAGTTGTCCCGGGCGCAAAGGTGCCCATCACACTTGCCGCGTTACCACGTTGGATGGCGATGGCCAACCTTTGCACCAGGTAAGAACCCGCGCGAGCCTCAGAGCTCCTCTCCCTAATACGGCGGCCCACTTCCTTTGTAAAGTATGTTATTAATTGTACATTGATTTATTTTGATATCGCCTCGTTTTCAAATCGTTTAATTAAAGGAATCGGTAAAGCAATTTCTATATTAATTAGAGTGAACAACGTTAATGACAAGCTTTCTTTAAACAGCTTGGACTTATTTGAATTTAATTGCTTTACAATAAAAAATAAATGATATCCTACCAATCACTAAACCTACGAGTACTTGCTAATATGCTACTAAGGCAACGTGCATGTGACACATCTGCAGTTGCAGGCGTCCATAGGCTACGGTAGCTACCAACAGGCGGGCCGTATGTTTGTTTGCCACCGTCGTGGTATAAAAAAAACAAAGCTTATAAAAAGGCGTTGTCCCTTATAGGTACTATTCATTGCTTTACGACCAGCATTTGTACTAAGGACAAAATTGTAAATCAATGGGATGTAACGAAATTATTGGTGATCCGTTTAATGGCATAATTGGTATCGTTTTTCGACTAAGAAAAAGTAGGACAAAAAATTTTAAGGCGCGAAAAAAAAATTTTTTTTTGTATAAGGCATGTCGTCCCGGCCGGCTAACCCTCCATACAAAACCACTTTTTTTCGCGTATAAAATGTTTTTTCTTCTACTTTTTCATAATTAGAACGTTATCGTAACCTTAAACGGATCACCAGTTTTTTTGTTACACCCATTGATGTGTTATGTATTCTACTAGATGAGCTATCTAGAACAAATTTTGTGCCCCATGTTTGGCGGTTGACAGCTGTCACTGAATAAAAGAGTAGCTTTAACAGAACTGACGTACACTGTTTTGACAAAATAAATTTTCTGCCTAAAGAAATTTTGTAAGGAAACGTAATTAACTAAATTATTGTTTTATTTATACCTAATGTTTATTTTGCTCCTTACCCTAGAGTTTTAGGAATGAATGGAGTAAAATACTATTTTCGCCGACAAGGACCTTTCAATACGAACTTTAGGGGTTTATGATCCTTGATATATACTTAAAATTACATTGATTTCTTCGCACAAATGAAAAAAACATTGTGTAAGTACGTATTACACGGGTGATATTTCGATATTTAAGTTTTAAATTCAAATCATAAAAACCGTTTCTATGTATTTTACTCGCATTAACAATTTTAGCAAAATTGCCCTTGTTGAACAATAAATATATGTTTAATGAACTAAACATTACCTATCGTATTTATCTAAAACATGTTTATTACGTAAATAACAAACAATATCAAGTGTAACAATGTCAAGGTATATCAATTGTAGGCACATATGCTGTGATACTTCTGCGACATTAATATTTTAAATTAATGTAACACCAAACTTTGCACTTACTTACCTATGTAATGTAATTCCGTGGCTTTTATTACTATTTTTATAATTATTTTTACAGTTTATTATCACGTAATAAGCCTTTACGTTAAGAATTAGATTTTTAATTTTTTTTGAAACTAGCGTGTGTAATCATGTCCGTGGTCCAACAGCCACTGTCAGACTTGTAGTGATTTTCACTAAAACTCATGGTACAAATTATTTCTTAGGGATGTCTTCTCCTGTTACTCAATGGTTACACCAAATATAATGTTTATTTACGCAAAACTAAAACACCACATATAACAAATTCCCATTTCCCCGTGTAATCAAAGTTGCGTAATCGTGAAAGAGGCCGCGCAGCCAATGTTATTTAAAAGCTAAATTTGAAAGGGTTGTCCGAAAACCCAATACCGAACACCTTTCTAGGCTTTAGCTCGAATAGGAACTCGATCGAGACTATTTGCGGTATTTTTCCTTCGGTTCGCAATGGCCCAGCGAAAAACAACTTTGAAATTACCGGAATAGAATTCAAAATTGAAGCGTTTGGAAAATAGGTCGCTGGGGATGGAGTTATTGGAAACAACGGTGAGACGTCTTAGTTTTCTGTTTTGAAAGAATTTGTAACGACGTTTCTAAGTTAATGGCTCGTTGTTCAAACGCCATTTTCAGCTGATAGAAACAAACAATTGGAAAATAAAAATATTATCGGTTTCGTGCTTCAAGAAAGGCGTGAATGAAAGAGATATTTACCTCCTCCGTATATTTCATAAAGAAGGTTTGAAAATGAAAAATGAAAAATATTTGGTTTCCTTAAAATTTTTACATAATGCCAACAAGGTGGAAACTTTGTATTAAGTAAAAAAACCGGTCAAGTGCTTGTCGGACCACGCATAATGGAGGGTTCCGTAGCTTCAATGGAATAAGAACCAAACTAATAACCAAAAGGTCGTATCTGATTGGAAGAAGTTTTTTGGAGATGACTCAAAAATTACTGAACCGAAAATGTTCAAAACAATTTTCGTAGAAAGTATGTGATAAGGCGCACCTTCTCAAAAGTTACAGGAGGGGGGGGTACACAATTTTTCTGACTTTCGAAGCGATTATTTCTTAATTAATATTGACTTAATCACAAAATGTTCAAAGAAACTTCGATGTTATTTTTGAAGACCTATCGATTGATGTGCAACATGTTGATTAATGGTAAAAAAATTTTTTTTTTAAATTTATTTACAATTTTGTCTGCGAATTAACTATATAATTAAATACCGGTATACAAAATACACCTCGAGTCTAAATTTAATTAAGATCCGTCTAATAGTTACCGAGTACAATGACTGTGACATACGGACGGACGGATATCTGAATCAGAAATATCAGAATTTGCTTGAGAAATATTTCAACGCAACTCAATATTACAACGCAATATTGGTTGAATGTTTGTTGTGTGTTGGAGTTATGTTTGATATAGGTTGTATTTTTATTGTATTGTTAATGTATTTTTAAATTAGAATCCGGCACAGTGACGTATCCACACTAGGCAAAGCCTATATTGTGGTTACCAATATACATGAAAATATTGCAGTATTATTATATACTAGGTAAGTAAACAACTAACTATTTACTAAACAATATTCTTTGAATATTAATGCAATTAAATCATTAGTTACATCAAAACTTGATGTGAATAGTTGGCTATACGAGTACCTACATACCATGATGTTCAGATTTGGATGTTTAGTACAGTCGCCATCAAATATATCGAAGCGGCCAAGGTACTCAAAAATATCTGAACATGCACTTTATCGCCTTGACAATACAGGCGTTATACAGATATTTGAGACCACCTTGGCCGCTCCGATATATCTGATGACGACTGTACACGTACGAGTATTGTCATTATAGGTACAAAAGACGTAAAGGAAATCTTCTGTTTTTCCTCCTAGCGTTTGTCCCGCCTTGGGGTCCGCTTGACAACCTAATCCCTTGAATTAGCGTAGGCACTAGTTTTACGAAAGCGACTGCCATCTGACCTTCCAATCCAGAGGGGAAACTAGGCATCGTATTAGTTCCGGTTTACCTACGATGTTTTTCCTTCACCGAAAAGCGACTGGTAAATATCAAATGATATAAGTTCCGAAAAACTCAGTGGTACGAGCCGGGGTTTGAACCCGAGACCTCCGGATTGAAAGTCGGACGTCTTACCGTCAGGTTACCAGCGCTCTAAAGACGTAAAGGAAATATTAGTCTTCAATCTCTCTAGCATATCTACGATCTTTCGCCATGTTTGTACGTGAAGATTAGGCTTTATTAAACAAATCCACAGCTTCGCTATCAAACCTCGTTACTTTAACAACGACGTAACTCTCCTTCAAACTTATAAGAGCTTACGTCCTTTGGGACTTTATGCGCTTAATATACATGCGTAGTGAAAGAAGGACGTATGTGACTAGGATTTTGTATGAAGTTAAGTTGTTTGGAAGATGGAGTGTTGCCACACGCTTCGCGGGGCTGAGACGGTGTTGGCAAATGAGTACGCAATTTGTCAAGATTTTGATGAAGTGAAATGTGTTTCCGGATTCTATTATGGGGTAAACTAAACAGCTTTTTATCATTATAAGTATTATTTGAAACGGGATATTTACCATGTATATTTGAAAGAGGGTAGATCGCTACGGTGTGTGGGTAGACTACTAAAACTCGCCGCAGCGTTAGTTACTCCGTGATGATGGTGCATGCAACTGCGCCGAAATATCGGGTGCTCATAAACACAAATATACATGGTAATTATCGCGTTTCAAATAATATTTATAATGTGAATGACCATGTGAGCTTTTTATCGTTACTCCTCACATACAAGGTTTTATAAAAATGCCAATGATCCGTTTAAAGCATAATATAAGAATGATAGGGTGCATTGGGGTAATTTCGCAAAGCGTGTAATTTCGAAAATCATTCAAATATCGCTCGTATCCCATTCTAATGAGAGTCAACTTTCAGGATTACCCGCCCCCTTTTCCTATCGGAATTACGGAACGGATTTGAGTTTCGATCAGGACGTAATAAAATGTAAGGCTTCATTGTTTTATTTTATAAATTATTTTAAAAAATTACAATATTTTTCAAAAAGTCTGGGTTATATTGCTTTTTGCTTTTCTTTATGAATATAAATATACCAAAGCGGTAAAAATATAATAAAATACGAAGCTTTGTATTAGATCTACTAGATGTATTACAGTATTTTTTTTTTTTCTAATTTCGTTATAGATACTAAAAACCTGGATTTTTCAGAGCAGAAGAGGACATAAAACAAATTAGTTACAAATAATATTATCTTTTTTTTTTATACTACGACGGTGGCAAACAAGCATACGGCCTGCCTGACGGTAAGCAGCTACCGTAACCTATGGACGCCTGTAACTCCACAGGAGTCACATGCGCGTTGCCGACCCTTTACAAAAAGGAGGATTCACTGTGTTGACGGCTAAAGGAACAAGAGGGTCCCTCATCGTCAACACACTGGGTCCTCTTTGAGCTCTTTGGCAACCTTACTCACCAGCAGGAACACAACACTATGAGTAGGGTCTAGTGCTATTTGGCTGTGGTTTTCTGTAAGGTGGAGGTACTTCCCCAGTCGGGCTCTGCTCCAGATTTGAGCGAGATGACATTCACTGAACGTGCCCTACCACACTAAGCGAGATGCCATTCGCAGTGCCCATACCTCTCTTTTTGGCATAGTTTAAGGACATACCCAAGTCCGGACGTAGTTTAAGGACATACCCCGGGTCCAAAACCGGGTATTTACTCACCCCTACCCATCTCTATGTGTGACAAGGTTCAAGCATTTTTTTCCTAGCGCCATCGTCTGATGTAGATCTAGAAATACTAAACTAACAATTAACTCTTCCATTTAAAATTATTAGATATAAGAATATTTGTAACATAAAATAAGTATACTATACAACTATAGCATTAAAATCAGATATCAAAATACAAATCGAATTCGAAAACAAAACAATTGAATTTGCACCTAAATTGTTTATATTAAACCAGTTTACGACTGAAACTTTCCAACGACCTTTTATGACAGTGTAGCCGAATAAAGATAAGCAACACGAAAACTGCAATAACAGATAACATTACAAACTATACGACAGTGGAAAATCCACGTTGCCCAGAGATAAAAGCCTTTTCAGGCTCATCATAACACCGATCGTATTGTCATTGTTGTCATGAAAAGTTCTTTCTATGGCGTCTTCATAGCGTTCGCCTAGCCAAGGCTTAGAGTTGTCCGTCCGCTTGGCAACCTAACCGAGTATTAACATAGGTATTAGGTGTTCGAAAACTATTGCTATCTGACCTTTCAACCTAGAGGGGAAACTAAGTTACTTACGCGATATAATTATTTATAATACTTATTCAGCAAAGTGCGGTTCTGGGACACGTTTGAGTAAGAAACCATACCTGTAACAAAGAAAAAAATATATAATGAATTGAGGTCGGCTTGCCTCCAAAAAAAAAAAACCTTAACTTTTGGGAGCAGGAGCATAACCTTTAATAATGTTAGACATACAGATGGCATTGCAATGGTTTACAATAAGAAAAGCCATAGCTACACTATGGGGGCGTCCATTAATCGCGTCATACGTTTTTGGCTTGTTTTAGACCCCCCCCCCCCCCTCCCCCATGGTGATCTTTGGTGATATTTTCAGGACCCCTCCCCATCCCCGTCCAATATGACGTGTAATTTTTTTGCTAACTAAAGTAAGTACCTACAGTTTTCTAACACGTGAACCTACGTACACATGTAGGGTAAAAACAAGAACCTACATGTACATACATATAAAATAAAATAATCTTTAATAGAAAAAAACCGGCCAAGTGCGTGTCGGACCACGCACAATGGAGGGTTTCGTAATCATTACAAAAAAGTAATATCAAAAGGTCGTATCTGCCTATGAAAGAAGTTTTATAACTCAATAATTCTTAAATCTAAGTTGGATATATATAACTCAATAATTCTAAAATCGATAATGCTCTCATTTTTAGGGTTCCGTAGCCAAATGGCAAAAAACGGAACCCTTATGGATTCGTCATGTCTGTCTGTCTGTCTGTCTGTCTGTCTGTCTGTCCGTCCGTAAGTCACAGGCATTTTACTCGGAAACTATACGACGTATCTGAATAAAATTTACACATAAGGTGTATTTTGTATGCAGCTACTTAGTTATGCACTTAAATTTGAAAAAAAATATTTTTAGGGGGGCGCTCCATACAGGTAACTAAATTAAAAAAAAAATGTTTTTACCAAATATCAACATGTGACACATTAATCGATAGGTCTTTCAAAATAACATTGAGGTTTCTTTGACTATTTTGTGATTAAGTGAATATTTTCTGAAATAATCGCTTCGAAAGTCAGAAAAGTTGTGTAGCCCCCCCCCCCGTAACTTTTTAACCGTAAATTAAAAAAATATGAAAAAATTTGAAGAGATGCGCCTTATCATATACTTTCAACGAAAATTGTTTTGAACATTGTCGGTTCAGCCATTTTTGAGTTATCTCCAAAAAACTTCTTCCATAGGCATCAGATACGACCTTTCCGACACGCACTTGGCCGGTTTTTTTTCTTATTTTTTTTCTGTTCTCCGGTTCAAATAAATAGGGGGAGGGGGACCCTTTTTTTAGACTTACGGGGCGTTTTTTTCTTAAAATATGCACTAAATAAAAAAAATGTTCAAGCAAATCTCAATGTTATCTTTAAAGACCTATCGAGTGTTGTGCATCATACTGATATTTGGTAAAAATTGCCAAATAGTTACATGTATAGAGTGACCCCCTAAAAATATCTTTTCCAGCAATTTTACTACAGAACTAAGTAGTCACACAAAACTACAATTTATGTTCAATTATTTATTAAGATACGTTTTATAGTTTCCGAGTAAAATGAATGTAACATACGGACGGACCGACGTACAGACGGACATAACGAAACTATAAGGGTTACGTTTTTGCCATTTTGGCTACGGAACCCTAAAAACCTACTTCACAAAATAATATCTCAAATGCCATTAAAAATTATTTACAATCATGGTGCATCTCATAAAAATTAGTCCCAAGACGTAAAAAAAACCGGCCAAGTGCGTGTCGGACCACGCATAGGAGGGTTCCGTACCTTCAATGGAATAAGAACCGAACTAATACCAAAAGGTCGTATCTGATGCCTATGGAAGAAGTTTTTTGGAGATAACTCAAAAATGGCTGAACCGATAATGTTCAAAACAATTTTCTTTGAAAGTGTATGATAAGGCGCATCTCTTCAAATTTTTTCATATTTTTTTAATTTACGGTTCAAAAGTTACGGGGGGCCTACACAACTTTTCTGACTTTCGAAGCGATTATTTCAGAAAATATTCACTTAATCACAAAATAGTCAAAGAAACCTCATTGTTATTTTGAAAGACCTATCGATGGATGTGTCACATGTTGATATTTGGTATTTTTTTTTTTAGTTGCCTATATGGAGCGCCCCCTAAAAATATTTTTTTTTTCAAATTTAACTACATAACTAAGTAGCTGCATAGAAAATACACCTTACGTGTAAATTTTATTCAGATACGTCGTATAGTTTCCGAGTAAAATGCCTGTGACATACGGACAGACAGACAGACAGACAGACAGACAGAGATGACGAATCCATAAGGGTTCCGTTTTTTGCCATTTGGCTACGGAACCCTAAAAACACGGTGCACTCCGGGAGTGCCGGCAGAAATGAGAACTTGAATATTAACGTTGTGCATTTATGATATTTTGGAATGGTTAGGGAATAATTTTGCACGAATTGCTTTTTAATTATCAGTATAAAAGTACTATCATTTATGTGGTAAAATGCAATATTCATTTATTGCGCTATCGTACACAAACATGACATATTATATTATAAGTATTATAAGTACATACTAACCAAAACTATGGGTCTAAAAGTTATCCGAATTAATAAATGATTTGATTTGATATTAAAAATTTAACACTTCAGAATTATTACAATTATTTATTCGAACAGGTCCGGACACGTGACCTGTCGTGAATTTAACATTTTTTCCCCATCACAAAAAGTGCACAGCGCTGCTAAAGAACTTTCACTTCAAAAACCTTGTCGTAGAGGAGTTCCATTCTGATCTTCACGAGCAGTTTCTATTTCACTAAATAGCACTATTTAAATGCAATTTTTTGGTATTTAGATTAAAAAATAATAATATCGCTATACGTCTGCTTATGAGGTTTCTGGAGTTCCCTTGATTCCTCATGGATCCCGTCACTAGAATTAAATTTTCCAGCTGCAAGGCAAAAATCCGCGCGCTACTCTGGTTTTGACGATTGATTCATTTAAAAGTTGATACATTTTATTTTATTGACCATAATACACGGCACGGAGGAACAAAAAAATTACACGTTATACGTGTCCAGACCCCCCTCCCCCCTGTGGTGATCATTGGTGATTTTTTCGTGACCCCCCTCCCCCCCTATACAATATGACGCGATTAATGGACGCCCCCTATACACAAAAATGTGTAAATA
Organism: Pammene aurita; assembly: GCA_947086415.1. Lineage (NCBI taxonomy): Eukaryota > Metazoa > Arthropoda > Insecta > Lepidoptera > Tortricidae > Pammene > Pammene aurita. The sequence goes on from OX352315.1 coordinate 17,960,913, forward strand.
TGTGCATGGTGGAAAAATAAAAAACATTTCTAAACAATTACAATCTGTGGGTTTTTAACATAATTTTCTATTTGTGTGACCCTAAATCTAAATTAATTCCCCAAATCGCAAGTTTTTCCATAAGTAAATAGGCTGCACTATTCACACAACTCTCTAACTCTCGTTCTATCTCACACCCTTATCGTCAGTTAAAAGTTTGTCGTAATTTGTTTGTTTGTCTGTCTGACCCGTTCTATCTCCGGATTTAGTTGCGGTCATACCTGTTACTGTTTTAGTTTTAATATGCTTGTTAAAATACTTTGTGATAGGGGAGACTGGGGTTTGAATGAACTTTACATTAAAAGTGTAATTCCAAAATGTTTTCTTTTTACACTTTGATATTTTTTTTTATCTTATTTTATTGTTTAAATTAGTTACATAAAATAACAGTTCATTTAACTATATACATACTAGCTTTTTTCCGCGGCTTCGCTTGTACTTTGTATTTGTATTATATTATTGTGCAATGAAGTTTAAATAAATAAATACTCGTAGTGGAGTGGATCTCGACTCTCGAGTTCTACTTATGTACTTAAAATTCTTGCTATATTATTGTATAAAATACCATATTACCTACGTAAGGTCCGATATAGTGAGTTTAATATGGTTTTTTTCTGTCGAGGCATACATTTTATGCTTTCCAAGAATCGCCTTGCCCCGGTGTTCATTTATCCCACTTTATATTACCGATAGCCATAAAAAATACAAAAAATGGTAAATCCTAATTTGTCAGGAACACAACCGGTTTCCTGAACATTTACCCTACAAGGTTACTACTTAAGCCAGGATTCCCATTTATTCCAATTATTACTTAGCACAAGCGAGACAAAGCATCGTTAAGTATAAAGGGTGACTACAATAGTAGTTTATGTAACTGTTACGTAATAAGGGCCCTTAAAATACGAGTGTGGTTTTATGAAACGAACCGCAGGCGAGTTTCATAATAAGATCACACAAGTGTTTTAAGGTCTAATTACGTACAGTTGCATACACTGCTTTATCTACACTCATATTATATATCCTAAATGAAGTGTCCGGAAACCATAGAATGACCGCCATTGCACCGCCATGGCCAACTCGATTGTGCCGGCGTTCGGGCGGGCGCGTGCCGTTGGTCGGGAAGGAGGACAGGATTTACATTATGTTATCTAATTCGATGTTTGGAATTTGAAACACACGTTTACGTTACTCCCACAGATAAAAAGCTTATCATAGTAAAATCGGTTGTGGTAATGCTAGCCATTGCCTACCGTTTTTGAACACGTTTTAGAGGACTTACAATGTGAGTGTAGATAAAATGTATTTACATTTTTTTATTGCAATAGGTAAAGGTCCGGTATGGTAAGTCAAACATGGTTTATTTCTTTCGAGGCAAAAACACACTAGATCTATACTTTCCAAGATTCATCTTGCCCCAGTGTTCATTTACTCCACCTAATCTTACCAATAGTCATAAATAATATTAAAATTAGTAAATATATTCGCAATTATCTTTATTTTCACCCAAATTGTACTTCACAGAACCGATTTTCTGATTTACCCTACAAGGTTACTAAGCCAGGGTTCCCCAGTTATTCCAAATACTTACTTAGCTCAAGCGAGTCTGGATGAACCAGTATAAGTCGCTCTTTGATTACTGTACTGCTAGTACTACCATCAAATGCGGTAACATTATCTTTTGTTAGAGTCTGTCCGGAAAAGAGAGTTTGTACAATGTATGATGTCCATTGAGTGTCCACTTTTCTTTCCGAACAAATTCTAGCAACTTTACCTGTATACACTAAACACCTTTTATAGTATTTTATACAATCGTGACATAACGGAGAGCTTTTCAGTCGAGTACCGTGTTTAGACCACGAAGCTTGCTGAGTGGCCTAAGTAAGGTACGCGATTGAAACGCTTAATTATGTTGCTATTCTATACAATACTTTTTCTACGAGTGCATAAAATAGGCAAGCCGATAAGAATTGAGTTCGACGAACGTCTTACAACCTGCTGATTCTATTCAATTTAGTAACAATCTCCCGGTGTGTGTCGGCGGTCGCGAAGGAGGAGAGCGAGTTAAAATATTGAATGCAAATTCATAAGACAACGGTTAACCATGTTCTTATTGAACAACGTTTATAAAGTATATCTTTTTAATATACCTGTCAACTATTTAATTGACAGATGATCCAGGAGTCATCATCATTATCATCATATCAGCCGAAAGACGTCCACTGCTAAACATAGGCCTCCTCCAAAGAGTGCCACAATGACCGGTGATGCGCCACCCGCATCCAGCGGACTCCCGCCAGATAATCCAGGAGTAGAAAAAGTATTTAATTATAAAGTTTTGAATATTCTGTTAAGAATTATTAGTTTTATGTCATCATTTATTCATGGGCTATTGTTGTCACATCAATTAACAATTTTCTATTACTAACTTTATAGCAAAAAAGTTTCGATGTTTCATAAAACGCAACCGATTGGACTCGATGTTTTGATGTCATTTTAAATCGATAGAAAATTAAGTACAAATATTACTCAATGGCATGTTACACAGGTTCGTCTCAATAATCAAGAGGAATAAGACACCAGTATCCGTTACAACTGGTTTCACACAAACTTGCTGAACTAGGGGAGGTTGATTTACAGTGATGCTCGCAGTGGCGCACTCCATATATTAGGGCGATATCTTCGGGCCTTTAGAGTTGAGCATTGTATTATCGAGTGCCTTTTAAATCTTCTGTTTCTGGGAAGGGTTTTGTTTGAATTTAAAGAAGAGTTTAAAGATCTACGTATAGTCTTGATGCGAAAAAAATGTAGAGGCAGTGGCAGGGCATTTTTTAAACACTTGAAGTATAATAAGTATTAATAGTGCCTCCTTGCTCTGCAAACTTGGCTGACACACTGCCGTATGTCTATATTAATAGTGGTATAATTAAGTTTCACTTAGGCCAACACAGCACAAGACTGAAAAGCTATACATTACATCACGACTGTTTTTTTATATCACGACGGTGGCAAAGAATACGGCCCGCCTGATGGCAAGCAGCTACCATAGGATATGGAAGCCTGCAACTCCATAAGTGTCACATGCGCGTTGCCAACCCTGTCATGTAACAGGATTGTTTGTGTTGATAGCTAAGGGGACGAGAGGGGTCCCGGTCGTTAACACAACAATGCCTCCAATGCCTTCAGTGTATAAACACTACTTAAAACAAATCAAATCTTCTTTTCCTAAGCTTTATCCCATCATCTGGGGTCGGCTCTCCTTGTCTGCCTTTTACATTGTGCTCTATTTAAAGCTACAGTGTTTTCTACTCCTATCTCTATCACAACCTTCTGGACCGTCGTCAACCAGGTGGCGGGTCGTCTTCCAGCGCGACGCGCTGTAGCTGGTTAAAACAAATCAAATAATTTTGAGGAATTTATTTTGTGTAGTGACACTACCATATATAAAATGTAAACTAGAATAGATGTCATATAGAATAGATGGAATCTATATTCTGAAGAGACCTGTCGAAGAGACACAGAGATGCCACAGGAGACCGAAGAGCTGGCAGCTATCTGGGTCAACGAATTAGTCTCGCGATCCAGCGAGGAAATGCTGCCAGCATCTTCGGTACCATGCCGCAGGGGCCGTATTTAAATATACCTTAGTTTTAGTTTAGTTTTATTTTAGAGTTAATTATTTTGTTTATAAGTATTTAAGTTTTAGTTTATAGTCGTTTGTAATTATTTGTATGTTTGTTATTTAATAAATCTATTCTGAAATAAACATTATTGTATTGTATTGTCAGTATACCCTTCAGAAAAGGTGACCAAGTCCTCCGGTGTCCGAGTCCAGACTTGAACTAGCGTCTTCAGCTTTCGCGGCTGACGCTCTACCTAATATTTAATTTTTGCACCAATAACTACAAACACACAAACATACCGCAACAGGTCCTCGTATCTTTGTAAACTGGACAGTGTCCTCGACGATATTACGGTCGATCGAGCCACTAATTAACATTAAACACGGTTTTATACGACACGACACGACACAGGCACGACACAGCCACGAGTTGCAAAATTCTGGCAGTGAAATCTTCTTAGTGTTTTAAAAGGATACGAAAATCGGGTTTTTCCAGATTAGACTTGTTGGTGTCATACTCATAATCATTAGCATAATCAATTTTGGTATTAAAAAAAATCCATAACATTTATCTATACTAATATTTAAAATGGGAAAGTGTGTGTGTTTGTTTGTTTGTCCGTCTTTCACGGCAAAACGCGGCGACGAATTGACGTGATTTTTTAAGTGGAGATAGTTGAAGGGATGGAGAGTGACATAGACTACTTTTTGTCTCTTTCTAACCCCCCACTTCCCTAAAATGGGGGATGGAAGTTTGTATGGAGCATTACGGGGGGCAAAGGGGAACCGTGTTACCCCGAATTTAACGCGAGCGAAGCCGCGGGCAAAAGCTAGTAATGTATATAATGAGGGTTTTCGCGATCCAGATTTTCACTAGATGGCAGGACCGTGACGAGAGGTCTTTTTGACAGTAGCTGTCAAAATCCACCAATAAAAAAAAAGATTAAACAACATGATGGATTATGACATCTTGACCTCTCGCCACGGTGCTGCCATCTAGTGAATAACTCGATCGCGGAAACTCTTATTCTGAATAGAACTGTTTGATATGATGCCCACGGCAGCTTTTTATCACCGCACCGCTCGCCGCCGGCAGGGTGTTCATCCTCACACCCTGGAGCCCAAAGGGTCGAGCACAATACGGTTCAAGAGGAATTTCCTCCCACGAACGCTGCGGCTGTGGAATGAACTCCCTGCCGAGGTTTTCCCAGCGGGCTATAGTATGAGGTTCTTCAAAAAAGGAGTGAATAGGTTCCTAAAGGGTAGGCAGCGCGCATGTGAATCCTCTGGGGTTGCAGGCGTCCATAGGCTACGGTAACTGCTTACCATCAGGTGGGCCGTATGCTTGTTTGCCACCGTCGTAGTATTAAAAAAAAGATTGATCTAAGAATACTCTAGATCTCGAAGAAGTCTAAGATCTAGTTTTAGATATTTTTTAAATAATAACTCTCCTACCTGAGGTGTTAATTAAATCACAGTCATAATAATTAATAATAGTCAGCCCACGCAAATTCTGCATCGACTTTTCAAGAAACGTGTCAGTGCCGTCGTCGTCCCGCCCTCGTGTCGATTGCTCCACTATAATACCCATTGGTAAATGAATCGTACAGCAGTTGAGTACGGAGCCGTCACATTGATTCGTAGGTTCATAGGATCATCGGAGCTACGCACAAATTCAATGGTATTCCGTAATAAGTTTAGTTTTTTAACCTATTTATTGTACCCTTCTTCTTCTTCGTCCCAGCAATATTGAGCCTGGGGTCCGCTCGGTAATCTAATACCAGAAATTGGCGTAGAAACTAGTTTTTACGAAAGCGCCTGCCATCTGACCTTCCAACTCAAAGGGAAAACCGGGCCTTGTTGGAATTAGATCCGGTTTCCTCACGATGTTTTCCTTCACCGAAAAGCAACTGGTAAATATCAAATGATATTTCGTACATAAGTTCCGAAAAACTCAGTGGTAAGGGCCAAGGTTTGAACCCGAGACCTTCGGATTGAAAATCCTCTTACCACCAGGCCACCAGTGCTATCTCTATTTATTGTACTTACACTTATTGCAGAAATAAAAATGTGGTGGACTAAATTCTACGCGGCATTTTCTAACCTTGAGGCAAAGCAGAATATTATAGGCGGTGCTGCCAATGAAAATTATGACGTCATAACTAAGTATCTATATAGATAAATATGGATATACGTTTTATAATTAAGCAAAAATATACATGTCAATAATAAATTGCACTAGTAAAGTAATAAAGTAAAAGTAAATTTTTGAAAACACATTATTAAATAGTATCTGTTATACATGGACGAGTTTATAACTATTATTTGTAACGGGGTATTAACCATGTATATTAGAGTTTTTGAGCACTCAATAATAATAGTTGTGATGTGAATGACCATGTTATATTTAACTCGTATATGGACGAGTTAAATGAAAGCTCCTACTTTGTCGTATTTTTTCTTTCACTAGCGTATATTGTGTAGTTTTACGAAGTACTAATAACTCCATAATCAACAAAGTGGGACCTCTGACCCTGAACCGAAAAATATAATAGGCAAGGTGAATTTTTTCATGTATGGTATCAAACGATTCGTTTTGTTGTGAGGATCAATATGCAGATGTCTATATGCGGCCAATTGAGTTAAAGCAACACAAAAGTCAGAAATTAGACTTAAAGTCTGAGATTTGCATTTGTTTCTCGAAACGCTCCTAACAAAATGACATGCAAAAGTGACGTCACGATCATATAGTCGCCGTGTTTAAAGTATGGAAAAAATATGAAATTGCTATTTTTACAGTGAAATGTTGCGTTTATGTATATGGTTACCATACAATTTATTTAACAGTAAAATGTAAAAAATCTAATGGTGTCATTGTTCTTTTTAAATTTCGTAATTTTGAAGCATGATATCTTTGAACCGTTTCAATAGATTTTTTAATTTTCACTTTGTTTGGATATATTGGTAATTCTGCATCCTATCAACTAAATTTTATTGCATAATTATAATTCAACATGTGTCATCATCCCTACGTCTGTTTAATCTATTCTGTAATTTTACCCAACGCTAACTCTGTGTTAATAAAATTTACAGAAATTATCACCGTCACACGCAAACTTCGTCAGCGTCAAAAAAAGCCGCTAAAAGCCGGGAATATAAAGCCAGAGGCAGATTAGAGTAATTTACAGAAACAAAGCGAATAAAAATAATACGAAGCGCTGCTTTATGGGGTGTGCTACGATAAAAATTTAATTTACGCTGCAAACAAGGGTGCAGTGGGGAGATATGAAGGGGTGACGAGAGAATTTATGTCCAGCGGCATTGGTGACTGTTACAGCCTTAGAGCATTCAACCAACCGGAGTCGCCATTGACAGGCGTTCCCCTTTGCCGAAAACATATGACCGGCGGTCATACTTCATTTAGTGTATGGACTGACGTTTATCTGACGTGGCTATTTGTACGTTACGGAGCGTTGTAATAGCGGAGCCATATGTTTGACGTTCCCTTTCCCCGCGAAAATCGCATTTTTTTGTATAGAAATTGAGACGCATGGCTACTCCGGGTTGAATGCTGGAAGGTTACAGCTCGTACAGTCACCGGCAATAGTATCTTCCTACACGAAGGCCGCAAAAATATGTTACACGCTCTTATGGCCCTTTTTGTCACGGTTACATTGAGCCTGTAGACGGAGAGCTAGCCACGTCATATAATATGACACAATAATGAGAGAAACGAAACCCCTCCAGTTAGTTTGCTATACTAGGCTTGTTTCTAGAACCGGACGTCTGGCAGCTGTAAAGTGGTGGACTTCAAATAATGCAAATAACTTGAAGAAAACAAATCATAGAGTTCCGGGTTTGATGAAATATTATGGGAAAATATGTAATTAATTAGATTATATCTTCACCAAAAGTTTATATTGGGGGAACGTAGTCCAAAACGACGTATAATGTACTCGTAATTCATAGTTTGTCGCCTACTGTTTTTGTTTCCGTAATAATACGCCATGTTTTTTGTTCTAATGTTAAAATATAGGCCCCGTCCTTTATAACTATGACAACTTCGGCAGTTTTTACCTATTTTGGTATTACTATTTTCCAATTCAAAAACTTTGCTGGTCTGTCACTCTAGCCTCCACCCATTAAAAGCTGCCAGATGCCCGGATCTAGCAATAAGAATAATATAGCAATCTAACCAGACGGGTTTTGTTGCTCTCATTATTGTGTCATATATGACTTAGATAAAAGTGTAAAAGAAAATTGTATTATAGTTTGAAATAAAGAGCTTTTATTATTATTATACTAGCTTTTGCCCGCGGCTTTGCTCGCGTTAAATTCGGGGTAACACGGTTCCCCTTTGCCCCCGGAATGCTCCATAAAAACTTCCACCCCCCATTTTAGGGAAGTGGAGGGTTAGAAAGAGACAAAAAGTAGCCTGTGTCACTCTCCATCCCTTCAACTATCTCCACTTAAAAAATCACGTCAATTCGTCGCCCCGTTTCGCCGTGAAAGACGGACAAACAAATAAACAAACACACACACTTTCCCATTTATAATATTAGTATGGATTAGTATGGATATGACGTGGCCAGCTCTTAGAAAACTGGGTTCTCTTGGCAACTTAGTTCCACGAATTGCCATCTTACCTTTCAACCTAGAGGAAGAAATACGTTTTATTGGGTCTATGCAGTTTCCTCACGATGTTTTTCCTTCACCGAAATTTAACTGGTGTGTAGATCTTCTTCCTCCTAGCGTTTTATCCCAGCTTTTTGCTCTATTAAACCTGGGGTCCACTCGGCAACCTAATCCCAGGAATCGTAGGCACTAGATTTTACGAAAGCGCCTGCCATCTAACCTTCCAATCCAGAGGGGAAACTAGGCCTTGTTGGGATTAGATCCGGTTGCCTCGTGTTGTTTTCCTTCACCGAAAAGCGACTGGTAAATATCAAATGAATAATGATATTTCGTCCATAAGTTTCTAAAAATTCAGTGGTACGAGCCGGAGTTTGAACCCGTGATCTTCGGATTGAAAGCCTGACGTCTTATCTAGGTTTGAAAAAAAAACGGTTTTTTTTCTGTCTTGAAAAAAAACCTGAAAAAAAAACCGTGAAAAAGGACAGTTTTTTTTCTGGAATATGTTTTTTTTCAAAAGTACGAAATCTCAAAATTTGCAAGGCAGTTAATACTCTTATACGGTTGTTTTAGACTTTATGTTAACTATTAAACTAATTTAATTTAACAACTTTAATTTCTGGTTTTATTAAACTTATATTAATGAAATATGTAGTGGTACTATGCTGCTGATAGTTCTAGTGAATAAGTTCAACGTTTTTTTTTGCATTTACTGAGAGAAGTTTAGTTACATAACAGACATACCTACTTTAATGTATTTAGTTTGAAGTTACTTATATGAATAAATCACGAAAAACCGTGTTTGTCGTAATATTTGTTCATCTGAAAAAAAACCTTATTTAGAAAAAAAACAATGGTGCCAGGTTTTTTTTCATGTTTTTTTTTATAAATTGGAAAAAAAACATTTAGTTTTTTTTCTATTTGCAACCCTAGTCTTATCGCCAGGTGCCGGATTCTAATTTAAAAATACATTAACAATACAATAAAAATACAACCTATATCAAACATAACCAATATTGAAGTTGTATTGGAATATTTCTCAAGCAGATTCAGATGTTTATGCCGTAGCTGTATTGCGTTGTTAGTGCATTGGAGTTGTATTGAATTTGGATCGTATACGTGTTTTAAAGTTAGAATACGGCCCCAGGCCACCAGCGCTTCTAACGGTGTGTAGATATCGTATGATATTTCGTACTTAATTACCTTAGTTCCGACAACTTTGAGTACTGAGAAATGTAACAAAAAATCATGTTATATAATTTATGCTGAAAACAAGTGGAGGTGCAGTGGGGAGATATGAAGGCGTGATGAGCATGATTTATGTCTAACTAGTTTGTACTTATGTGTCGTTTGTCCTGAATGTTCCAGCTTGTAACTTTACTAAATGGATCCCCTAATTTGGTTATTTAGAAGCTTATAGTGTGAATAAATTACCGTCAAAAAAGGTGGCTTTTAAATGCAGGAACAACTTAATAAAATACAATTCTGTAGCGCTGCGGATATGTGCAAGTTAGAAGCTTCTGTTTCGAATGTAATCTGTAGTGACTGACTTGTAATAATGTATCTACAATAAATATTTCAATTCTGAAGTATATAAGCATGCGATATTTTAATAATTATAATGAACAAAAAAATTAGAAAACTTAATGTTTCAAATTAAAGGTCATTGTAACCAGGGAGCCCTTAAAATATACTCCAACTCAAACATTTATTCACTAAGATAGAAGGTTAGCCGAGTAATATTAAGAATGATCAATAATGTTGTTAAAAGAGGAGCAGAGAAGTAAAAAAAATATCAATTAATTAATTAATATTGAATTATGAGTATTAATATAACTGTATCAAATAAATTAAATTGAATCCTCCTTGATAATAATGAAACCAACGATTTTGCGTCACGAAATAAAGCTTCGTCATTTTGTCATACATTAATTTTAATTAACCTGAGAAATTATAGCATTTAAGTTATAATTTCTCTCAGCGGGTCGCTTGGGACTCAACTCAAAAGTTGTTGAAATCGTTGCTAATTTATCAAAATGGCGACCGTTTGTTGAATTGTAACTGTCTTGGGGATGGTTAAAGTTTTTGAAGTAATAAACTGCGAAGTGAATAAAGTATGAGTTTTTACATATAAATGTTTTTGAGCAATGCTTATTTTGTGAGGTCCCCAAGCTCTCCGGGATTGTAAAGATAACCTTCCACACAACTCCGCAAATGTCCAAAATCACACAGTCGTTTCCATATGTTTTTTTTTTATCCTACAATGAATGTGGGCCATTTAATTTAAAATTTCCAACTCAAAAAAAAGTGGAATGTACCACCTTTTTTTTTGAGTTGGATTTTTTTTGGTGATATTGACTCAGAATCACGATCTGGTTAGGACAAAAAAAGTTTCCCAAGTTTTTTTTTCCATTCCGTTACCATTTTTCCATACACTTCTAATGGCGGTAACGGAATGGAAGAAACAGAAAAGATATGTACATTTTAGGACACTTTTTGTGTCCTACTAGGATCGAAAGAGCTCGTGATTCTGAGTCTAAATCACTAAAAATAAAAAAAAATAAAAAAAAGTGGAATGGAACTTTAAATTATTTTAAACAAAAAAGAACCGACTTCACTTAGCATCCACCTTTCCAAAAGCAAATGCTCGAGCTGCTGTAAAAAATACTCAAATCACTATAGGTGTGCATATAATAGTTGAAGAGTTCCCTCGATTTCTCCAGGAGCCCATCATCAGATCCTGACCTGGTTACAATGGCCCCAATGTGAAGTATACTCTTTCAAACAAAAAAAGAATTTTCGAAATCGGTCCAGCCGTCTTAGAATGATCGGTGAACATACCTAAAAAAAATAGCAAAAAAAAACAAAGATCCCGACGAATTGATAATCTCCTCCTTCGAAATCTTGAAGTCGGATGGTAAAATGGCCCGATTGAATGGAATACTGGATATTTCCAGCATATTTCCCCACTTCCACACAACAATGCCCTGAATAGCCTATTTAGTCTGATTACCGGCATTAGTTAAACTAACCCGTGCGCTGATTGGCTAATCGCCGACCAATGGGATTAGTCCCTCATTAGCGAGTTGTACGCGTGATAATTATCAAACTTTACACAGAGAAGTTTCATTGACTCTTTTACATTATTTGTAAGAAGAATTGAGCGGGATATTTCTAGATAAAATTATTTTGAGATACGACTACATGTTTTTAGCTTACTTTATTTAATCTCTGCCTGTACATGTCTTTAGTAGAATGTACATGTATGTTATGTATGTGTTATGTATGTAATGTTGTGTATCTGTCGTGGATACTAATTACTTATTCCAACTATACCTATGTGTCAGTTATTTAAAAATTACAACGATAACAAATTGTTGTTGTTAGAAATTTAAATTTACCCTCTAGCTTTTTTCACTTAAAATTTCAAAACCGGTAAAGTGGGGTTGCCAGTAGTGACATGAATGTCATCTGAAAATATTGTTGTCATTAGTTAGGTTAAGTATAGTTTTAAGTTCTGTTTGTCCTGAAAATCAGCGTTGTGGCTCCCCTGCCATGGCTCATGCTCAGTGACAACCATTTTGGTGTATTTAAAAAAAAAATATTTTATGTTATGTTTCTCTTTTCTTTGCAGTAAATAAATATTTTTCATTTCATTTAACATTACATCATTGATAAAAAGAGATTAATTTATTAAATTCAAATAACACATCCGGAGTGTAGGTAACGATTGACCTTCCAGTCACTGGACTCCATAAAATTTTCAATAATATTATTTTAATACTGAACATTTCCATTATATTTCCCCCGCGTGAAAGTTAGTATTCCATAAAACATTGTAAATAAATAAATATACAGTAAGCACAGTGCTGTAACCTAACCCACGATCCTAATTAGTCATTCACCGAGTTAACTACTGAAAATTAGTTCATCATTAGCGACCTCGACTCGTGATAATTGTCAAACTTAACAAGACCAGTTCGCGCTGAGATTTTTTTTTATACCACACGTGGCAAACAAGTATACGGCCCGCCTGATGGTAAGATTTATAAAAAAAACTAGCTTTTGCCCGCGGCTTCGCTCGCGTTAAATTCGGGGTAACACCCATATAAAATTTCACCCTCTCTTTTAAGGGGTTGGGTGCAATTTCCAACAAAAAATTATGCACGATTTTTTTGTTAGTCACAAATAGTCCGCATACCAATTTATAGCTTTCTACCTTGAAAATTGCGGAATGCTCCATACAAACTTCCACCCCCCATTTTAGGGAAGTGGGGGGTTAGAAAGAGACAAAAAGGAGCCTATGTCACTCTCCATCCCTTCAACTATCTCCATTTAAAAAATCACGTCAATTTGTCGCCCCGTTTTGCCGTGAAAGACGGAAAAACAAACAAACACACACATACACTTTTCCATTTATAATATTAGTATGAATTATCACTAAATCTAAATATATTTATTTATTTCAAGAGAAAACTTAAGTGGTAGGTATACATCTTTTTTTCGCCAAACTGAGGTTAGTTTGTTGGCGAATAGTGCACTCTGAAATAAAAATATCAATTTTGTGTTACCTACTTAGACATTAGACAAACTTATTTGAAACTGAGTTAAATTATTATTTTTTACTTGTAGGTATCAAAACTTATTTACATAACTAAATGCAAACAATCTATATCTATATATAGAACAAAGTTGCGTCGGTTACACCATTTATAACTCAAGAACGGCTGAACTTTAATGATGTTTGAAGTTATAGATTTATTTTCTACCTATTAAAATAATGGAGAAATAAAAAAAAAATAGTTGGCGGCACGAAGTTCGCCGGGTCATCTATTTAAAAGCCTTCTCTAGATGTATGTACTAACAATCTATGGATCCTTGATTCGAAATAAATAAATAAATTGAATTGAATTGATAGCTGTTTGCTTGCATACACACAAAAAAAGGAGTGTATAGGCTCTTAAAGGGTACGCTACGCGCATGTGAATCCTCTGGGGTTTCAAGCGTCCATAGGCCGTACTATACGTCCATAGGTAGGAACTGCTTACCATCAGGGGGGCCGTATGCTTGTTTGCTACCGTTGTGGTATTAAAAAAAACAGTGTGTCCTTCATAAGTTTCAATACCCACGATAATGATTAAGCCAATCACTGACGAGTTAAGAGTAACTACCAGAAAGCCGAGAAATTTCCTGTCGTGTTGAAGGAGCTCCCTGCCGAGGTATTTTGGAGGGACCACATATGCAGGTGGATTTTTGGGTCAGTGAGGGCAGCTACTGGATCCAGTGCTGCTACGCAAAAATGGTCTTAGAAGACCTTCCCTTGATTTCAAATTAATGAAGATTTTGGAAAAAACATACAGGTTAAGAGAAAAAGGTTATTCTTAATAAGCGTTTTATGCCAATCGATGCCATTCTTATCCAGATTCAAAAGCTTGTACGGGACCAAAAACAGTTTCCGGCTAGAAAAGCAACAAATCTAGAAAAACTTTTCCATACAATTTGTATGAAAATCTTATTTATGCGAATCGATTCCATTCCTATCCAGTATCAATAATTTCCTAGGGGTAAACTTACGGTAATCTACTTTTCATAACACCATTTTCACGTAGCACGGGATACGGGGGGCAAAGGGGAACCGTGTTACCCCGAATTTAACGCGAGCGAAGCCGCGGGCAAAAGCTAGTAATGTATATAATGAGGGTTTTCGCGATCCAGATTTTCACTAGATGGCAGGACAGTGACGAGAGGTCTTTTTGACAGTAGCTGTCAAAATCCACCAATAAAAAAAAAGATTAAACAACATGATGGATTATGACATCTTGACCTCTCGCCACGGTGCTGCCATCTAGTGAATAACTCGATCGCGGAAACTCTTATTCTGAATAGAACTGTTTGATATGATGCCCACGGCAGCTTTTTATCACCGCACCGCTCGCCGCCGGCAGGGTGTTCATCCTCACACCCTGGAGCCCAAAGGGTCGAGCACAATACGGTTCAAGAGGAATTTCCTCCCACGAACGCTGCGGCTGTGGAATGAACTCCCTGCCGAGGTTTTCCCAGCGGGCTATAGTATGAGGTTCTTCAAAAAAGGAGTGAATAGGTTCCTAAAGGGTAGGCAGCGCGCATGTGAATCCTCTGGGGTTGCAGGCGTCCATAGGCTACGGTAACTGCTTACCATCAGGTGGGCCGTATGCTTGTTTGCCACCGTCGTAGTATAAAAAAAAAAGATTGATCTAAGAATACTCTAGATCTCGAAGAAGTCTAAGATCTAGTTTTAGATATTTTTTAAATAATAACTCTCCTACCTGAGGTGTTAATTAAATCACAGTCATAATAATTAATAATAGTCAGCCCACGCAAATTCTGCATCGACTTTTCAAGAAACGTGTCAGTGCCGTCGTCGTCCCGCCCTCGTGTCGATTGCTCCACTATAATACCCATTGGTAAATGAATCGTACAGCAGTTGAGTACGGAGCCGTCACATTGATTCGTAGGTTCATAGGATCATCGGAGCTACGCACAAATTCAATGGTATTCCGTAATAAGTTTAGTTTTTTAACCTATTTATTGTACCCTTCTTCTTCTTCGTCCCAGCTATATTGAGCCTGGGGTCCGCTCGGTAATCTAATACCAGAAATTGGCGTAGAAACTAGTTTTTACGAATGCGCCTGCCATCTGACCTTCCAACTCAAAGGGAAAACCGGGCCTTGTTGGAATTAGATCCGGTTTCCTCACGATGTTTTCCTTCACCGAAAAGCAACTGGTAAATATCAAATGATATTTCGTACATAAGTTCCGAAAAACTCAGTGGTAAGGGCCAAGGTTTGAACCCGAGACCTTCGGATTGAAAATCCTCTTACCACCAGGCCACCAGTGCTATCTCTATTTATTGTACTTACACTTATTGCAGAAATAAAAATGTGGTGGACTAAATTCTACGCGGCATTTTCTAACCTTGAGGCAAAGCAGAATATTATAGGCGGTGCTGCCAATGAAAATTATGACGTCATAACTAAGTATCTATATAGATAAATATGGATATACGTTTTATAATTAAGCAAAAATATACATGTCAATAATAAATTGCACTAGTAAAGTAATAAAGTAAAAGTAAATTTTTGAAAACACATTATTAAATAGTATCTGTTATACATGGACGAGTTTATAACTATTATTTGTAACGGGCTATTAACCATGTATATTAGAGTTTTTGAGCACTCAATAATAATAGTTGTGATGTGAATGACCATGTTATATTTAACTCGTATATGGACGAGTTAAATGAAAGCTCCTACTTTGTCGTATTTTTTCTTTCACTAGCGTATATTGTGTAGTTTTACGAAGTACTAATAACTCCATAATCAACAAAGTGGGACCTCTGACCCTGAACCGAAATATATAATAGGCAAGGTGAATTTTTTCATGTATGGTATCAAACGATTCGTTTTGTTGTGAGGATCAATATGCAGATGTCTATATGCCGTCAATTGAGTTAAAGCAACACAAAAGTCAGAAATTAGACTTAAAGTCTGAGATTTGCATTTGTTTCTCGAAACGCTCCTAACAAAATGACATGCAAAAGTGACGTCACGATCATATAGTCGCCGTGTTTAAAGTATGGAAAAAATATGAAATTGCTATTTTTACAGTGAAATGTTGCGTTTATGTATATGGTTACCATACAATTTATTTAACAGTAAAATGTAAAAAATCTAATGGTGTCATTGTTCTTTTTAAATTTCGTAATTTTGAAGCATGATATCTTTGAACCATTTCAATAGATTTTTTAATTTTCACTTTGTTTGGATATATTGGTAATTCTGCATCCTATCAACTAAATTTTATTGCATAATTATAATTCAACATGTGTCATCATCCCTACGTCTGTTTAATCTATTCTGTAATTTTACCCAACGCTAACTCTGTGTTAATAAAATTTACAGAAATTATCACCGTCAAACGCAAACTTCGTTAGCGTCAAAAAAAGCCGCTAAAAGCCGGGAATATAAAGCCAGAGGCAGATTAGAGTAATTTACAGAAACAAAGCGAATAAAAATAATACGAAGCGCTGCTTTATGGGGTGTGCTACGATAAAAATTTAATTTACGCTGCAAACAAGGGTGCAGTGGGGAGATATGAAGGGGTGACGAGAGAATTTATGTCCAGCGGCATTGGTGACTGTTACAGCCTTAGAGCATTCAACCAACCGGAGTCGCCATTGACAGGCGTTCCCCTTTGCCGAAAACATATGACCGGCGGTCATACTTCATTTAGTGTATGGACTGACGTTTATCTGACGTGGCTATTTGTACGTTACGGAGCGTTGTAATAGCGGAGCCATATGTTTGACGTTCCCTTTCCCCGCGAAAATCGCATTTTTTTGTATAGAAATTGAGACGCATGGCTACTCCGGGTTGAATGCTGGAAGGTTACAGCTCGTACAGTCACCGGCAATAGTATCTTCCTACACGAAGGCCGCAAAAATATGTTACACGCTCTTATAGCCCTTTTTGTCACGGTTACATTGAGCCTGTAGACGGAGAGCTAGCCACGTCATATAATATGACACAATAATGAGAGAAACGAAACCCCTCCAGTTAGTTTGCTATACTAGGCTTGTTTCTAGAACCGGACATCTGGCAGCTGTAAAGTGGTGGACTTCAAATAATGCAAATAACTTGAAGAAAACAAATCATTGGGTTTGATGAAATATTATGGGAAAATATGTAATTAATTAGATTATATCTTTGCCAAAAGTTTATATTGGGGGAACGTAGTCCAAAACGACGTATAATGTAATTCATAGTTTGTCGCCTACTGTTTTTGTTTCCGTAATAATACGCTATGTTTTTTGTTCTAATGTTAAAATATAGGCCCTGTCCTTTATAACTAAGACAACTTCGGCAGTTACTATTTTCCAATTCAAAAACTTTGCTGGTCTGTCACTCTAGCCTCCACCCATTAAAAGCTGCCAGATGCCCGGATCTAGCAATAAGAATAATATAGCAATCTAACCAGACGGGTTTTGTTGCTCTCATTATTGTGTCATATATGACTTAGATAAAAGTGTAAAAGAAAATTGTATTATAGTTTGAAATAAAGAGCTTTTATTATTATTATACTAGCTTTTGCCCGCGGCTTTGCTCGCGTTAAATTCGGGGTAACACGGTTCCCCTTTGCCCCCGGAATGCTCCATAAAAACTTCCACCCCCCATTTTAGGGAAGTGGAGGGTTAGAAAGAGACAAAAAGTAGCCTGTGTCACTCTCCATCCCTTCAACTATCTCCACTTAAAAAATCACGTCAATTCGTCGCCCCGTTTCGCCGTGAAAGACGGACAAACAAATAAACAAACACACACACTTTCCCATTTATAATATTAGTATGGATTAGTATGGATATGACGTGGCCAGCTCTTAGAAAACTGGGTTCTCTTGGCAACTTAGTTCCACGAATTGCCATCTTACCTTTCAACCTAGAGGAAGAAATACGTTTTATTGGGTCTATGCAGTTTCCTCACGATGTTTTTCCTTCACCGAAATTTAACTGGTGTGTAGATCTTCTTCCTCCTAGCGTTTTATCCCAGCTTTTTGCTCTATTAAACCTGGGTTCCACTCGGCAACCTAATCCCAGGAATCGTAGGCACTAGATTTTACGAAAGCGCCTGCCATCTAACCTTCCAATCCAGAGGGGAAACTAGGCCTTGTTGGGATTAGATCCGGTTGCCTCGTGTTGTTTTCCTTCACCGAAAAGCGACTGGTAAATATCAAATGAGTAATGATATTTCGTCCATAAGTTTCTAAAAATTCAGTGGTACGAGCCGGAGTTTGAACCCGTGATCTTCGGATTGAAAGCCTGACGTCTTATCTAGGTTTGAAAAAAAAAAAACGGTTTTTTTTCTGTCTTGAAAAAAAACCTGAAAAAAAACCGTGAAAAAGGACAGTTTTTTTCTGGAATATGTTTTTTTTCAAAAGTACGAAATCTCAAAATTTGCAAGGCAGTTAATACTCTTATACGGTTGTTTTAGACTTTATGTTAACTATTAAACTAATTTAATTTAACAACTTTAATTTCTGGTTTTATTAAACTTATATTAATGAAATATGTAGTGGTACTATGCTGCTGATAGTTCTAGTGAATAAGTTCAACGTTTTTTTTTGCATTTACTGAGAGAAGTTTAGTTACATAACAGACATACCTACTTTAACACTAGAACAGTCGCTTATGGGTCTATTGGACCCGGTGACCTTCATAACAGCCAATAATTTTTTTGTTAGGTACCGCGTGATGTTGCCGTTCTGAGTACCTTCCCGCAAAAGTCTCGCGCGTAGGTCCATCACAACGCGAGTCTGTCTGCGCGCCGCGCTCTCGAGCGACGGACGTCTAAGTTGCGTATGGGTCTGCTGGACCTGGTAGCGACCATTTGCGTGCGTAATATTTATACGTCTGGGTCTACTGGACCCGTGAGCGACTAATTACGTAAGTTGTATTTACATTAGCTTAAGTGCTAATTTTTCTAAAGTTTCTCGTTTATTTAGCATTCAAGATGGCCACTTCTAGAGCTCTGTCAGAAAATGAAATCTCAGATTATAGAAATGAAGAAATAGAGAATGTAGACTGTTTCCAAAACTGAAGACTGTGTATAAGAAAGTAACCATAATACTGACTATGAACAAGATGATGACAAATATTTGACTATTGAGTTGGAGGATGTTACAGAGGAATGGAATGCCTTACAAGGTGATTTATTTGGGGAGATTTCAGCAGAAAATTCGCAGTCTCAGAGTGTCCTTGACCCATCTCGTTGTGTTCCACTGAATTGAGATATATTGGAGCAACGTCCCGATCTAGATTGCGTCCCAGTATCAATACATCGTCAAGGGTATTTTGTTGGTGCAATAAACGTACTCAATAGAAAATTCAAGAACCTTCGCATAATACTAGAACACGAAGCTACAACATCATACGTGAGCCACCTGGACCGTGTCGCGAAGCAACTAATGTAACAACTCCTGTGGAATGTATACAACTTTTTTTGTGACGAGATGCTTAGTAAAATTGTGTATTATACCAAAATTTACATAACAGACGAAGTGCAACCTGATTTTGAGAGAGAACGAGACTGCAAGCTCAATAAAGTTACAGAAATACAAGCAACTGAGTAAAAATATGGATTTTAGATTTTGATAAATTTTTTCATAGTTCGAAGTGTGTTAACTCATAATTTTTTGGTATACATTGTGATCTATTTTTGTGATGTTTGTTAGGGCAATAGTAGCAGTTTAAGAAAATATAAAAAAGAAAACAAAGTACAAAGACGTATTAAAGTTATTAGCATAAGTTATAAAATATATGCAAAAAAGGTTAAAAACGTAGGTATTTTTTGAAATTATAAAAATATTGTGATAATTCGCCATTATTAACTGTTGATTATTATATAATGATTGTTTTATTGCTTATTTTATGAAATTTATACGTATATGCAATATATTTGAATAGTTTTCAATTTAGGGTCACATAATGGACTGGGTCCAGTTGACCCCATAGCGACTAAAAGTGTTCGAAACTAAGGCGCGACTGTTCTAGTGTTAATGTATTTAGTTTGAAGTTACTTATATGAATAAATCACGAAAAACCGTGTTTGTCGTAATATTTGTTCATCTGAAAAAAAACCTTATTTAGAAAAAAAACAATGGTGCCAGGTTTTTTTTCATGTTTTTTTTCACAAATTGGAAAAAAAACATTTTGTTTTTTTTCTATTTGCAACCCTAGTCTTATCGCCAGGTGCCGGATTCTAATTTAAAAATACATTAACAATACAATAAAAATACAACCTATATCAAACATAACCAATATTGAAGTTGTATTGGAATATTTCTCAAGCAGATTCAGATGTTTATGCCGTAGCTGTATTGCGTTGTTAGTGCATTGGAGTTGTATTGAATTTGGATCGTATACGTGTTTTAAAGTTAGAATACGGCCCCAGGCCACCAGCGCTTCTAACTGTGTGTAGATATCGTATGATATTTCGTACGTAATTACCTTAGTTCCGACAACTTTGAGTACTGAGAAATGTAACAAAAAATCATGTTATATAATTTATGCTGAAAACAAGTGGAGGTGCAGTGGGGAGATATGAAGGCGTGATGAGCATGATTTATGTCTAACTAGTTTGTACTTATGTGTCGTTTGTCCTGAATGTTCCAGCTTGTAACTTTACTAAATGGATCCCTTAATTTGGTTATTTAGAAGCTTATAGTGTGAATAAATTACCGTCAAAAAAGGTGGCTTTTAAATGCAGGAACAACTTAATAAAATACAATTCTGTAGCGCTGCGGATATGTGCAAGTTAGAAGCTTCTGTTTCGAATGTAATCTGTAGTGACTGACTTGTAATAATGTATCTACAATAAATATTTCAATTCTGAAGTATATAAGCATGCGATATTTTAATAATTATAATGAACAAAAAAATTAGAAAACTTAATGTTTCAAATTAAAGGTCATTGTAACCAGGGAGCCCTTAAAATATACTCCAACTCAAACATTTATTCACTAAGATAGAAGGTTAGCCGAGTAATATTAAGAACTAGCTGTGCCCGCGGCTCCGCCCGCGTGGAATTCGGTCTGTGTCAGTAAGCGGCTAATTCACCCCTGATTTCTCTCCCGCTACCCTGAAGGCGGAACTTGAAGTAAAGTTGACAGATGGATACGCTAGAGGACAGTAGTCCTAATAAAATATTTTACAATTACCACTAAATGAAACTACACTCATAAATGAATACTTTTTTTTATTATATATTTTTTTGGCATGATTTAAACGACATAGAGAGTAGTAGGTGTATATCGGACGATACAGGACCACTTTTGTATTTATACGTTCATGTCCACGGCAAATATCATCCAAATCGATTCTCCCGTCAAATCAGTCAAAGCATGAAAGGTAAGAACAGGCGGGGGGTCACAAATGCAGAAATGATTTTTTTCTATTTGAGGTGCACTTGGAGGGGGGGGGGGGGGGTCCATGACCCATGCAAATTTAATTCCATTTTACATGTTTCTCAATCGTATGGGTGTCGCATTTTAGTGACGGTCACGTGACTTTTTTTCGCCTAGGCCCCCATCCGCGAACCGTCCGATAAGGAACTTCGTTCCAAAACTACCACCGGTTCTAACCCTACACCTCTGGCCCAAGAAGTATTATGACCGAAAAGAAATTCGACGGGACTTATTTTTTTCAAAACAGTTTCAATACATTATTAGATCTTAAAGATACAAAATAATGCGTAGTTCTTCAAGAAGACATATCAAAACAGCTTGAGAGACAGATAATGTACCTATTGTCTAATTATAAAGAAAAATAAATCCTAATCTGACTGCTTCACAAAACGTTTGATATGTTTTCCTACCTAAACCTATAAATGTGTCCTATAACCTGTGTCCTATAAATGTTAGATGATTTTGTAGTAGTTTTTTGGTTTGGGCCATGCATCTTTGTCCGTCATATATAGTCCTCGAACCTGCAATAACCCTTTGACATTCATGACATTTTCAAATATTTCTTAAGAGCGGGTAAAGGTAAATTTAAAGCATCGACGGGTAACATGTTATAAATATGAACACCTTGACCAAAAAATTACAAATTATTTCAATACCAACTTTCAACATACAAACTTTCAACCCCCTTTTCACCCCTTCCAGGGTTGATTTTCGGGATGAAAACTATTCTAAAGTAAGATTGGGGGGGGGGGGGGTTGAAGAAGAAACTATCCTTTGTCATTTCTCGAGACCCATACTATCTCTATACCAATTTTCATCTAAATCAGTTCAGCGGTAAAAAATTCCTCATACCACCTTCCAACCCCCTTTTCACCCCCACAAGGGTTTGAAAACGATCCTATGACGTTTCTCGAGACTTAAATTATCTCCATACTCATTTCTATCTAAATCGTTTCAGCGGTTAAAATTTCTCCATACAAACTTTCAACCCCATTTTCACCCCCACCAGTGTTGATTTTCGGGATTAAACTATATATTATCCTTTCTCAGGACTCAAACTATATCTATATAAAATTTCATCAAAATTCGTTCAGCCGTTTTCACGTGATGCGCGGTCAAATAAACAGACAAACAGATAAACAGATAAACAGACAAAAATTCTAAAAATTGTTGGAAAGTGTTCTGTTATCGATTCTAAGTATCCCCAGCCAACTTTTTTTCGATTATCTTCCATGTACAGACTTTCGACCCTCTTCAGCTTTATTATATGTATAGATGATCAATAATGTTGTTAAAAGAGGAGCAGATAAGTAAAAAAAATATCAATTAATTAATTAATATTGAATTATGAGTATTAATATAACTGTATCAAATAAATTAAATTGAATCCTCCTTGATAATAATGAAACCAACGATTTTGCGTCACGAAATAAAGCTTCGTCATTTTGTCATACATTAATTTTAATTAACCTGAGAAATTATAGCATTTAAGTTATAATTTCTCTCAGCGGGTCGCTTGGGACTCAACTCAAAAGTTGTTGAAATCGTTGCTAATTTATCAAAATGGCGACCGTTTGTTGAATTGTAACTGTCTTGGGGATGGTTAAAGTTTTTGAAGTAATAAACTGCGAAGTGAATAAAGTATGAGTTTTTACATATAAATGTTTTTGAGCAATGCTTATTTTGTGAGGTCCCCAGGCTCTCCGGGATTGTAAAGATAACCTTCCACACAACTCCGCAAATGTCCAAAATCACACAGTCGTTTCCATATGTTTTTTTTATCCTACAATGAATGTGGGCCATTTAATTTAAAATTTCCAACTCAAAAAAAAAGTGGAATGTACCACCTTTTTTTTTTGAGTTGGATTTTTTTTGGTGATATTGACTCAGAATCACGATCTGGTTAGGACAAAAAAAGTTTCCCAAGTTTTTTTTTCCATTCCGTTACCATTTTTCCATACACTTCTAATGGCGGTAACGGAATGGAAGAAACAGAAAAGATATGTACATTTTAGGACACTTTTTGTGTCCTACTAGGATCGAAAGAGCTCGTGATTCTGAGTCTAAATCACTAAAAATAAAAAAAATTAAAAAAAGTGGAATGGAACTTTAAATTATTTTAAACAAAAAAGAACCGACTTCACTTAGCATCCACCTTTCCAAAAGCAAATGCTCGAGCTGCTGTAAAAAATACTCAAATCACTATAGGTGTGCATATAATAGTTGAAGAGTTCCCTCGATTTCTCCAGGATCCCATCATCAGATCCTGACCTGGTTACAATGGCCCCAATGTGAAGTATACTCTTTCAAACAAAAAAAGAATTTTCGAAATCGGTCCAGCCGTCTTAGAATGATCGGTGAACATACCTAAAAAAAATAGCAAAAAAAAACAAAGATCCCGACGAATTGATAATCTCCTCCTTCGAAATCTTGAAGTCGGATGGTAAAATGGCCCGATTGAATGGAATACTGGATATTTCCAGCATATTTCCCCACTTCCACACAACAATGCCCTGAATAGCCTATTTAGTCTGATTACCGGCATTAGTTAAACTAACCCGTGCGCTGATTGGCTAATCGCCGACCAATGGGATTAGTCCCTCATTAGCGAGTTGTACGCGTGATAATTATCAAACTTTACACAGAGAAGTTTCATTGACTCTTTTACATTATTTGTAAGAAGAATTGAGCGGGATATTTCTAGATAAAATTATTTTGAGATACGACTACATGTTTTTAGCTTACTTTATTTAATCTCTGCCTGTACATGTCTTTAGTAGAATGTACATGTATGTTATGTATGTGTTATGTATGTAATGTTGTGTATCTGTCGTGGATACTAATTACTTATTCCAACTATACCTATGTGTCAGTTATTTAAAAATTACAACGATAACAAATTGTTGTTGTTAGAAATTTAAATTTACCCTCTAGCTTTTTTCACTTAAAATTTCAAAACCGGTAAAGTGGGGTTGCCAGTAGTGACATGAATGTCATCTGAAAATATTGTTGTCATTAGTTAGGTTAAGTATAGTTTTAAGTTCTGTTTGTCCTGAAAATCAGCGTTGTGGCTCCCCTGCCATGGCTCATGCTCAGTGACAACCATTTTGGTGTATTTTTTAAAAAATATATTTTATGTTATGTTTCTCTTTTCTTTGCAGTAAATAAATATTTTTCATTTCATTTAACATTACATCATCATTCAAATAACACATCCGGAGTGTAGGTAACGATTGACCTTCCAGTCACTGGACTCCATAAAATTTTCAATAATATTATTTTAATACTGAACATTTCCATTATATTTCCCCCGCGTGAAAGTTAGTATTCCATAAAACATTGTAAATAAATAAATATACAGTAAGCACAGTGCTGTAACCTAACCCACGATCCTAATTAGTCATTCACCGAGTTAACTACTGAAAATTAGTTCATCATTAGCGACCTCGACTCGTGATAATTGTCAAACTTAACAAGACCAGTTCGCGCTGAGATTTTTTTTTATACCACACGTGGCAAACAAGTATACGGCCCGCCTGATGGTAAGATTTATAAAAAAAACTAGCTTTTGCCCGCGGCTTCGCTCGCGTTAAATTCGGGGTAACACCCATATAAAATTTCACCCTCTCTTTTAAGGGGTTGGGTGCAATTTCCAACAAAAATTATGCACGATTTTTTTGTTAGTCACAAATAGTCCGCATACCAATTTATAGCTTTCTACCTTGAAAATTGCGGAATGCTCGATACAAACTTCCACCCCCCATTTCAGGGAAGTGGGGGGTTAGAAAGAGACAAAAAGTAGCCTATGTCACTCTCCATCCCTTCAACTATCTCCATTTAAAAAATCACGTCAATTTGTCGCCCCGTTTTGCCGTGAAAGACGGACAAACAAACAAACACACACATACACTTTTCCATTTATAATATTAGTATGAATTATCACTAAATCTAAATATATTTATTTATTTCAAGAGAAAACTTAAGTGGTAGGTATACATCTTTTTTTCGCCAAACTGAGGTTAGTTTGTTGGCGAATAGTGCACTCTGAAATAAAAATATCAATTTTGTGTTACCTACTTAGACATTAGACAAACTTATTTGAAACTGAGTTAAATTATTATTTTTTACTTGTAGGTATCAAAACTTATTTACATAACTAAATGCAAACAATCTATATCTATATATAGAACAAAGTTGCGTCGGTTACACCATTTATAACTCAAGAACGGCTGAACTTTAATGATGTTTGAAGTTATAGATTTATTTTCTACCTATTAAAATAATGGAGAAATAAAAAAAAAATAGTTGGCGGCACGAAGTTCGCCGGGTCATCTATTTAAAAGCCTTCTCTAGATGTATGTACTAACAATCTATGGATCCTTGATTCGAAATAAATAAATAAATTGAATTGAATTGATAGCTGTTTGCTTGCATACACACAAAAAAAGGAGTGTATAGGCTCTTAAAGGGTACGCTACGCGCATGTGAATCCTCTGGGGTTTCAAGCGTCCATAGGCCGTACTATACGTCCATAGGCCGTACTATACGTCCATAGGTAGGAACTGCTTACCATCAGGGGGGCCGTATGCTTGTTTGCTACCGTTGTGGTATTAAAAAAAACAGTGTGTCCTTCATAAGTTTCAATACCCACGATAATGATTAAGCCAATCACTGACGAGTTAAGAGTAACTACCAGAAAGCCGAGAAATTTCCTGTCGTGTTGAAGGAGCTCCCTGCCGAGGTATTTTGGAGGGACCACATATGCAGGTGGATTTTTGGATCAGTGAGGGCAGCTACTGGATCCAGTGCTGCTACGCAAAAATGGTCTTAGGAGACCTTCCCTTGATTTCAAATTAATGAAGATTTTGGAAAAAACATACAGGTTAAGAGAAAAAGGTTATTCTTAATAAGCGTTTTATGCCAATCGATGCCATTCTTATCCAGATTCAAAAGCTTGTACGGGACCAAAAACAGTTTCCGGCTAGAAAAGCAACAAATCTAGAAAAACTTTTCCATACAATTTGTATGAAAATCTTTATTTTTCACATGCTTATTTATGCGAATCGATTCCATTCCTATCCAGTATCAATAATTTCCTAGGGGTAAACTTACGGTAATCTACTTTTCATAACACCATTTTCACGTAGCACGGGATCTGGTAGTTACCCTCACTGACCCAAAAAAAAATCCACCCGTAAGTATACGTTTTTCCAAAAAAGTATTTTACAGTTTTTGAAAGTTGGCTTCTGGAATTGCAGTCGCCATCAGATATATCGGAGCGGCTAAAGTGGTCACAAATATCTGAACAACGCCTCTATTGTCAAGGTGATAAAGTGCATGTTCAGATATTTTTGAGTTGTGTGCTTGTCTGCCTTCGACGTGGTAATAAAAATGAATTAGATAATAATAATTCGTAACTTGTGACGTATTCACCAAAGTTACATCATTGATGGTTGTCCATAAGGCGTTACTGCCATAAAAAAACATTTAGAAATGAACTCTATTAACAACCGACGATGATGTACCTTACCATACAAGGTGTGACAAAAATGCTGGTGATTTTAACGGCATAATTAGTATCGTATTTTAATTATGAAAAACTAAATAAAAAATTCGCCCGAAAAAACATTATTGGTTTTGTATTGAGGATTGGCCGGCTGGGATGACGTGGCCCAAACAATAATTTATTTAACGTATTCACTTGAAACGTCACATTTGAATCAACACGAGTTGCTCTGCATAATGCCGTTTTTGATTGGTCAATCTCCGAGCTAACTATTGGAAGTTAGCTTATCATTAGCGACTGCGAGTCGTGATAATTGTAAAACTTAAGCTCGCGGAACGAACCGGAATTTTTAATTCTGCTATAATTGCCGCTGCAGCCGCGGTTTAAGATTGTAATTGTACAATCTTAAAAAGTTTGTAAAACTGTTCAGTGGATTCTTGGAAAATTAAGTTCCGATGTTAGGCTCAAGCACGGCAAGACACTATAATGTCATCATAATTAATGAACACTCCATCGAAATACAATTTTGGTTAAATTTTTGGTTGATATTGAACGGAATCGGACCTGTCAAAAGTGACATTTCTAATCAGACTTAATTGTGTTGATTCAAATGTGACGTTTTCAAGTCAAAGATACATCATTGTTGGTTGTCAATAAGGCGTTACTGCCATAAAAATCTTTTAGAAATTAACTCTATTAACAACCGACGATGATGTACCTTTGACTTGAAAACGTCACATTTGAATCAACACGAGTTGCCCTGCATAATGCCGTTTTTGATTGGTCAATCTCCGAGCTAACTACTGGAAGTTAGCTCATCATTAGCGACTGCGAGTCGTGATAATTGTAAAACTTAAGCTCGCGGAACGAAACGGAATTTTTAATTCTGCCATAATTGCCGCTGCAGACGCGGTTTGAAATTGTAATTGTACAGTCTTAAAAAGTTTGTAAAACTGTTCTGTGGATTCATGGAGAATTAAGTACCGATGTTAGACTCAAGCACGGCAAGGCATTTATTATGATGACATGTTCATTAATTATGATGACAAGCAATGTCATCATAATTAATGAACACTCCATCGAAGTACAATTTTGGTTAAATTTTTGATTGATATTGAACGGCATTGGACCTGTCAAAAGTGACGTTTCTAATGAGACTTAATCGCGTACGTTTACTTTTATTATTTTCCTGACGTTTCGTGAGTGTCGTAACGCTCGTGGTCACAAGCAGACACAAAGTCCCGTGTTTTGTCAAAATAATGAGTGAAAATCGTGTGTATTTCAATCAGTACATCCTTTTCTTTTTATCATCAAGATAATATCAAAATCATATTAATACAAGACTGATTTTGACGTTAATACGACACGTCAAGCGTTTTATTGACATTGTTCAGAATTATATTTATATCAAAACCGTAACAATTCCAAAATAAGACTGCTCCCAGTAATCGTTAATTTGCGCATGTTGTGACCGTATACTGAAACTTTACTGGTTTGGGAATCCAAGCCAGCCATTGCTTTTAGAAGTGTATGATGGTAACGACGTAACTTAGTAAATCATAAATATCTTCTAAACTACAAGTCTGTTAAACTTTGGCAACACTTCGATGCGCTTACCGATGCTTTGGTGCTAGTGTCTATATCAAGCGCAAAATAGTCTACATAGAAATTGATTTCATTTTAAATATAACCATAAAATTATTGGGATTAGGTTTCCGAGCGGACCCCCTGGGGTCTGCTCTATTGAGCCTGCTGAAAAACTGGGATGAATGCTAGGAGGAAAAAGAAGAACCATATAATTATCTCGACCCAGTTTTAGATCGAGATTCGCTCGGTGTCAATAAGTTAAATCAAATATAACTTTAAACAATAAAGAACCGACTTCATTTAGCCTCTACATTTCCAAAAGGAAGTGCCCTAGCTACTGTAAAAAATACTAAAATCACTATAGGCACACCTATAATATGTGAAGAGTTCCCTCGATTTTTCTAGGATCCCATCATCAGATCCTGACCTGATTTTAATGGGGCCAACTGTGAAGTATACTCTTTCAACCAAAAATTAATTTTCCAAATCGTTCTAGCCGTCTTCGAATAATCTGTGAACATACATAAAAAAAGCAAAAACAAAGATCCGACGAATTGAGAACTTCGTCCTTTGAAATCTTGAAGACGGTTGAAAATTAGATTTGATTGCCGTTACCCTATTAACCTGATCAATTCAATAAGAGAAAAAACCCTAAAATCAGCCCTTCATCCTAATCGACCCCCTGAATACCTGTAATTGATACCCCCCATTATCAGTCCAATTTAATTGAATTTCTGTTCGAAACAAAATCGACTTCCACAAATTGCGCTCTAGTTTCATATTAATTCCTCGTCTTCAACTTTTCCTTAACCCTTTCCAGACAAGATTGATTCTTAAGCTTACAGTTTGAAGGTTTGTTTTAGTCCGTCAGTTGGTAAGTTTAAAGGTATTCTCGTTTCAATGAGTAGGAGATCCAATGTGATTTATTTTAAAGTAAATTTCTCGCTGCATTCGCAATCCACAACCAGTTTGCCTCGGCTGAGGAAGCAAAATAACTGTGCCTAGTAACAACATTATTTCTTTTTTTATATGCCAGGACGGTAGTTAACGAGCTTAAGGCCCGCCTGGTGGTAAGCAGCAACCTTAGGCTATGGACGCCTGCAATACCTCTCCCCTGCCTCGTGGAACAAAGGAAACCTGGGAGTCTTATCATACTAGAAACCAGATTTTTTATTGAAAAATAAAAAAAAATACGCTGCCAGGTTTTTTGCATTGTAGCATCGGCATTTCGTGTTCCCCCATTAAGACATAACGAATTATATATATATATATATCATCCAGGACTCTTATCGAACTAGGTTGTGGTGGACTCTCATACTATAGGCGTGAGCTGTATTGCAAAGTTAATGCGTTGGAGTTGTATTGGAGTTGGATTGGATTGTGTCTTAACGTATTTTAAAATAAGAATACGGCCCCAAGTGTGCTCTCTGTGTTTAGCGGATTTCGGCTACAACATGGGAAAGCGCTGGAATCGGCTACGAGCGTAGCGCGTAGCTAACTGCGGTACGGAGAGTGAGTGAGCTACGCGCTACTGTTATTATGTTATATATATCTACAAAGTGTTTATAATTATAATGAACCAATAACATTAGAAAACTTAATAGTTCAAATTAAAGGTCATTGTTACCAGGGAGCCCTTCAAATATAAGATAGAAGGTTAGCCGAGTAACATTGAGAATGATCAATAATGTTGTTAAAAGAGGAGCGGCAAAGTGAAAACAAAAAACTGGCTAAGTGCGAGTCGGACTCGCGCACCGAGGGTTCCGTGCAAACCTGTAGGTATATAGGGGTAGTAACTTTAATATTATTAAAATAATTTATATTATATGATGATTATGATGTAACTCAAAATTTACGGCTGTCGCAATTTTTCCTTCATCTATGCTATAAGACGTTGCTTCGTACCAAATTTCAAGTTTCTGAGTTCATGGGAAGTACCCCGTAGGTTTATGTATTTGTCAATGACAATAAAAATGGATGGAATTATCACTCTCTGTACCGTAGTTCGCTACGCGCTACGCTCGTAGCCGCTTCCAGCGTCCAGCGTTTTCCCTTTTTGTAGCGGAAATTCGCTACACACAGAGAGCACACTTGGGGCCGTATTCTCGAGATTTTAAAAACACAATAATGCTCTTAGAATCAAGAATTTAACGTATATCAATACTTAGAAGGCCAGGGGAAACATTCAAACAAAAAAAACGGAATATGTTATTCCGCATATCAAAAAATTATGACTTGCACAGCAAAAAATCTAAATATTTTGATGTGATTTTTTATGCCGTGCAAATAAGTGTAATTTTTTAGTATGTCTAGCAAAAAAATATATTGCTACTTGCTTCTACCCGTTTATAGCTAGGGTCAGCTTATACTAGACATGGTACAATTTTGAAACAAAGTATTTTACGAACGACGAGACAGGCGATATGCGCTCGGATTATTTGTGGAGTTCGCAAATTTATTACTCACCGAGAAGAGGATGTTTCGCAAGTTAAAAAACAAGTTGGAAATTTATTTGAGCCTAGTTTTGATACAAGGAGGCAAGTTTAACGGCGTCTGAGTTTCTGGTTTAAGCTAATGTTTCTCGCAACTTTATCTATAAATATCTAAATTAACAACTAAGTACGTAATTATAATGTTGCATGTTGAAATATGCAGATGATTTCCAAAGTCTTTATCATTTTAATTGCAGAGATAGGGATCAATGTTACTCTGCGTCCGTAGGAAACACCTTAGACAACGCTACACGGGATCACCCGGGTTACAAACTTGGCAGCTGCACTGTCCCATCTGGACCTCGCAGCACTCACTGGATTTTCTTCATCTGCTTCCCCACTACTACTACTACGATGGGACTTCTATAAATAAGTAATTCCTATCTTCAATTATCCAGTGACATGTAGCCATACGATAAAATAAAATAAATTGCATCGGATACCGGGATTTGCGCCATGCTCGTACTAAAATATCGGTATTTATACGTTCTTTTCGGTTTTTGGTTAAATGTTTCATTTTTAATTGTACAATCATATAATATGGAGTCATCACGCGGTATTATAGGACATTGAGTTATAGGACAGGTACATAGAGAGTATAAATTAATACAAAATATTGTTTTTTTTTGGAGGTTTTGCAAAGAACAGTTCCCAATCCCATATACTCTTTTTAAAATAACCTACATAATTCTACATTTATGCCATCGAATAATATACCTACTCAAGTTTAAGGTAAACGTTTGAAAGCTCGTCACTACTCCAATACTCCTCCATTCAACGGCCTCCTAGCCCAGTCGGTAGTGACCCTGCCTACGAAGCAGGAGGTCCCGGGTTCGAATCCTGGTCAGGGCATTTATTTGTGTGTTTATCACAGATATTTATTTGTCCCTGAGTTATGGATGTTTTCTATGTATTTAAGTATTTGTCTATATCTATCTATTATATATATCGTCGCCTAGTACCCATAACACAAGCCTTATTGATCTTACTGTGGGACTAGGTTGATTTGTGTAAGATTGTCCCATAATATTTATTTATTTATTTATTTAATACTACTTCTAAGGTCATAAAAAATTAAGGTAATACCAGGTGTAGCATGACGCTACGTTTATCGTACGACTTCTGTCGACTTTCTTTAGAACTTCCGTGTCTAAGGAAGGTCGAAGGCTAGGTCGCGGTTGATATATAAAAAAGCGTACATTGTGATTCACGGCATTACGGGTAGATGGCGCTTATATCAGTCCGCATTTTGTGATACACGACTGGCAGTTTTAAAATTGAGATAATATTCGCGCTAATTTTGAATATGAATTTTTGAGTTATTCCAGATTGTCAAAAAGGGGAAAGTTGGTTTTGATTGGAAGTGTCAGATCGACGGAGAGATATTTAAAGAAAAACACAGGAATTATTTGCAAATTGTCCTGTGCAAATCCTTTTTTCTGTTCCCGGAAAGTGTTTACCACAGTCGCTTAATTGGTCCGCCTAAACCAAAGGGGGCGCCTGCCCAGGAACTCTATTTAAATTCAGTTACAGTTTTGACCATTTCCGGACTTTCGAGAATATCATTTTATTTACATTTTTTTTAAACGTTATAAATCCGATTCCTTTTTTTGTATCCAGTGTTTTTGTGCCATAATAGCTTTTTTTGTTGTTTTGCCAAAATTTTCCCAAAATTCTAATTGCCTCATTTGACGGGCGTACAAAGACCTGGCTCTTGAATTTAGGCTACGTTCAGCCAGCGAATCATCTGTCACCATCCATATCACCCACCTCATTAATCCATTATTTTCCCGCAGCCAAATTACCAGCCGAGTCTTTATTTGTACTTACTAGTTTTCACTAGTACTCCCTCTTTTTTATTTTCCTTTTGTGCGGAAAGTAGACGTTTACGATACTAAGGTAACTATTGAATGTGAACTATCTTCATATAGATACCGTTATCTTCATTTTTATGTGAAGTGCTAATATTAAATATTCTGATTATTGTAATTTAATTACATTCTAACCACTAAGGAAGTTATTGAATGTGAAATATCTTTATATAGATACCGTTATCTTCATTTTTATGTGAAGTGCTAATTTTAAATATTCTGATTATTGTAATTTAATTACATTCTAACCACTAAGGAAGTTATTGAATGTGAAATATCTTTATATAGATACCGTTATCGTCATTTTTACGTGAAGTGCTAATTTTAAATAATCTGATTATTGTTGCTAATTTTAAATAATTTACTTTATCTTCAAAATTAAACGTGTTAATGCAATTATAGAAGCGTTTTACTGCACAGGGTAATAGCAAGGTAAAAAGCTAATACCTATTTGTGTATTAACATGGGACGTTTACCTCGTGTGACACTATTTCTAAAGCATTTTATTTTGCCTTCAACTCCTAAAGAAGTGTATTAAAGCAGAAAATTGCGTGGCAACTGGAATCCTCAGCTGAGCCATACTGCAGGCAAAGAGCTTCATGAATGATAAAGGAATCTCGCCACAGAAGCTGGCTTAATTCCCGTAATGAGCACATTGAATGTGTGCTAGTGGAGGAATAGGTCTTTACTAATTCTTACTTATTTAAATGAAGTAAATAATCATTAAGTCATAGTTTTCTGGGTCATTATTCGCGTTGGTGTCTTAGCGGTATGGTGCCCTGTTTCTGTTTCCAGATTGGAGATGGTTTACAGTGATTGGAAACTTATGTACGAAAATTGTGAACATATACCTACAACATATAATAAGAGAAAAAAAACTGTTATCGTGATGTTAATTATGGAGTAGTAGTAGTACTTAGGTAAACTGTTAAAATAAAAACCGGTCAAGTACGAGTTGGACTCGCGCACAAAGGGTTCCGTACCATTATCTATAAAAACGGCAAAAAATCATGACTGTTGTATGGGAGCCCCATTTTATTCTGGTTTTAGTATTTGTTGTTACAGCGCCAACAGAAATACATCATTTGTGAAAATTTAATTTGTTTAACTAGCACGGTTCACGAGATACTGGCTGGTGACAGATAAAAACGGCAAAAAATCATGTCTGTTGCATGGGAGTCGACTTAAATATTTATGTTATTCTGTTTTTTTGTATATTTTGTTATAGCGGCAACAAAAATACATCATTTGTGAACATTTCAACTGTCTCACTATCACGGTTCATGAGATACAGCCTGGTGACGGACAGACGGACAGCGGAGTCTTAGAATAGGGTCCTGTTTTTACCCTTTGGGTCCGGAACTCTAAAAATATGATTATTATTTTCTCCTGGCGAATACCGAAAAACAATCTCACATACAAAATGCAATTAGGTAGAAAGATCATGGAAACCGGAATCCCCAGCTGACTCATATTTCAGGCAAAAGCTTCATGAATGATAAAGGAATCTCGCCACAGAAGCTGGCTTAATTCCTTTAATGATACGTGCAATGAACACGCGGTAAACTAGGTCTTAATTAACTAGTTATCTAGGTAATACCGTCGTGCAGAGATTCTAGTTATTAGTTTGTTCAACGATTTTAGGATAGAATGACACAATAAACTTTTGGGCAATTTGGTAATGGCCTCCTAGCCTAGTCGGTAGTGACCCTGCCTATGAAGCAGGTCCCGGATTCGAATCCTGGTCAGGGCATTTATTTGTGTGTTCATCATGGATTGTTTCTGAGTTATGGATGTTATCTATGTATTTAAGTATTTATTTATAAATAAATAAATATTATACGACAATCTTACACAAACCGACCTACTCCCACAGAAAGATCTATAAGGCTTGTGTTGTGGGTACTAGACGACGATATATATAATATAATAGATAAATACTCAAATACATAGAAAACATCCATAACTCAGGTACACACAAATACATGCCCTTACCAGGATTCGAACCCGGGACCTCTTTGCTTCGTAGACAGTGTCACTACCGACTGGGCTAGGAGGCCGTTAAATTCCGTTTCCGTTTCGGTTTTGCGGCCGTTTATAGCCAAATAACACATCAAAGCAGTATAACGGCCGTCTTACAGCATATCTGTATGCTTTTAGCATTTTCAGTTCGTTTTATAGTAGCATTATAAACGTTTATAGTGCTGGTATAGGTCTTAAATGGGCACGAATTACCCAGCTTGAGATCCTATACAGGTCATTTAATAGCATTACAGGCGCAATATGTCTGCGCTATTAGCATTATCGTTGTCACGGAAAGTGCCAATCGCATTAAAGAACCATTAGTACGCTCTATTAATACGGCCAAAAAACTTGCTAATCGCAGTAAAGAAGCATAAGTACTCTCGATTAACTTGCCAATCGCAATACAAAAGCATTATACTAGCATAAGAGTGTAGTAACCTTACGTCAATGCAAAAACGTCTCTAACACCGACGGAACAAATGTTATAATACAATGAACGTTGTGATTTAACTACTTTGTCTCGCAATATAAAATGGACGAAGACGGTACAAAAAACTGAATGAGTGACACGTCATATTTGTTTGCATCCTAACAAAATTTATAAAAGTTTTTGACTCTTTTACGTTATTATATCCTTCAAATATTACTGCGCAATGTAGTTTACTGTAAATGTGTATATAAGTTTCATTGAAAATTTTCACGCGCCTTTGATTTATTGTGGTTTTGCTATAAAATATTATAAAAAGATATGCGTCAAATAAACATAACAATTGTGTAATCCTCGTATAGAACGAGTTTTGCATTATTAACATAATAGTGTTGGTTGAGCAGTCTTAAATTAAGTAATTTCATTATTATATAGGTATTTTCCTTGTATAAATAGGTTCGCATGATTTTATTTTTAGGTTATAAATTATTTACAAAATGGCGTTGGTCTATATAGACGGAGAGCTAGCCACGTCAGATATGACACAATAATGAGAGCAACCAAACCTCTCTAGTCAGTTTGGTATACTATGCTTATTTCTAGATCTGGACATCTGGCAGCTTTAAAGTGGTGGAGGTCAAAGAATTCAAACCATTTCAAGAAAATGAATCCTAGAGATCTGGGTTTGATGCAATATTATGAGAAACTATACAAATACTATACAATATTAAGAGAAATAATACAAAAGTTTATGTTGGGAGAAAGTAGTGCCAAACGATGCATAATAAAATATAGTTCATAGTTTGTCGCCTACTGTTTTTGTTTCCGTAACAATCATACATCGGGGTTTTCGGTGCGGGAACGATTTGAGAAAGAGTAGAGATAAACAGATAGGTTGAGAGTTAGTCTGAGAAAATATCATATTATGCCTAATGAATAACTACCTCTCTGTGAATAGCTTACACACTATGATACGAGCTTTTTTTCTTAGAGGCATGTTTGTATTGACTATTTTACAATGTGAGTCTTTATAATGTGCACATCGGAAAATCCGAGAAACTACGACAAATTTTATCGACGAAAAAAAGTTAAAAAAAATTTTTTTTGCGCTTATTATTTTTTATGGTTTTTTAAAGTTTTTTTTTCGCAATTCCACAATACATGTAAATAAAACGTAACTGCTCTTAAACTACATGGCCTATCGACACGAAACAAAAACAATAATGATCAAGGATAATAGGCTAAGGACATAAGATAATAATTCTAAAAAAAAAATTCTCCCTCAATTTTGTATTACAAGATTTTTAGGGAAATTTTGTTTATTTTTCCTACTTTTTTTTAGAAAATGTAAGTTATCTCAATAAAATGTCCCATTTATCTAACATTTTTATTAATTCACGTTATTCTATACCGTATTAGCTTTCAAACAGTAAAATTAGCACGTTTATGATTTAGATAAAACATTTTTTATCAGCGGTCAAACAATGGCCTTACCAAGTACGCAATGGGCGCGTGCAACAAAGGCGCAGGTAGAGACCGTAATCTGACAGTTACTGTAAATGCTACCGAGGGTTTGAAAGTGGGAAGTTTTTTTTGGTTTATTAAAACACAAGACACTGTAACATAAATCAAATTTTAATTGCAAATTTTAATAAATTACACCAAGTTTTCAAAATGGCCTCCACGTTATTGAAGACACAAAGCCGCCCGTTGAGAAATCTGATGTGTGGCTCTCCGTATCATTGCGGGATAATTTTTAATAGCAGCTCAGTGACCCTTAAAAAATGCCTTATTTATGCCTACAGCATTACACGTGAATAATTATGCTATTAAACAACATTAAGCATTTATTTATGCTATTGTAGAACCTAAGGCACTAAAACCGCTAAAAGCTGTATAGGGGCTGTTCATAAATTAAGTCATCAATTTTTGATGATTTTTACCCCCCCCCCCCCCCTAAAATCATCCAACCCTCCCCCTGCCAAATAAAGTGACGTCATTAAAAAAATGCGTTTTAAGCTTAATTGTAAAATAAAAAACTATTTAGTAGATAACATTTTATAGCATTAAAAGTTTATAGAAACACGACTTTCATTCCTTTTTTTACACATTGATGATGTGATCTTCGGAATGACCGCCCTCCCCTCCTACGTCATGCTACCATGAAATGACGTAATTTATGAACAGCCCCTTATAGTGAATTACTTGGCTTTATTATGGTTTATATTATTGCTATTATACTGCATTAGGAACGTATTACCTACTTATAAATGCTATTGTACACCCTAAGGAATTAAAAATAGCTGAAAGCTGTATAGCGAATTTACTTGGCATTATAATGGCTAATATTCATGCTCTTAAACAGCATTAAGCATTTATTTATGCTATTGTAGAACCTAAGGCACTAAACCAAACCGAAGCATTAGTGTAGCAAACCAAAACGCAACTGTACAGCTTTCAGCTGTACAGTTGCATGTTGTTCGCTGCACTAAAACTAACGGCTAAACAAAAGCATTTACATATGCCATTATACAACCGTTATACAGTGTAAAGCATCATAAAATGCTATTGTAGAACCTAAAGCACTAAAAACAGCTGAAAGCTATATACCGGATTTACGTGGCATTATAATGGCTAATATTCATGCTCATAAACAGCATTAAGCATTTATTTATGCTATTGTAGAACCTAAGGCACTAAACCACACCGAAGCATTAGTGTAGCAAACCAAAACGCAACTGTACAGCATTCAGCTGTACAGTTGCATTTGGGTTCGCTGCACTAAAACTAAAGGTTTTAAAAAAGCATTTATACATGCCATTATACAACCGTTATAGAGCTTAAAGCATTATATAATGCTATTGTAGAACCTAAAGCACTTAAGTGCTTTTAAACAGTCGAAAGCTGTACAGTTGCGTTGTGGTTTGCTGCATTAAAGCTAAAGGCTTTACAAAAGCATTTAGATATGCCATTATACAACCGTTATACAGCTCAAAGCATCATATAATGCGACAAGTTGCTCGGTGAACGTATATAAGAGTTTATACGGTTCTTAAGTTCGAAATAAGTTAACTATTCTTATGTTATAATGCTTCCTGTGTTACTTGGGTATCTATCTATTATAATATATCGTCGCCTAGTACCCACAACACAAGCCTTGTTGAGCTTACTGTGGGACTAGGTTGATTTGTGTAAGATTGTCCCATAATATTTATTTGTTAATTATTTAATTTATACACAATGTCGGGAATATAGGCCAAGAAAATTAGATTTTTTCGAAGAATTAATTTCCAGCAGGCTGGAAATCGCTTTAATACCTTCATGTGGTCCTAAATGCATGTAACCCGAGTTTGCCCAATCCCAAGAGGTGTGCATAACTTTTAAGCGAAATTTTTGCTCTTTGTCAGGTTTTTGCTTGTAGCTCGAAAACAGTACGTCCAACGGTAAATGTCATGTATATCAATATTAAAGAGGGTTAAATTATGCGTAGCGTGAGTAAGTTAACTTTTTATTCGGTTCAGCGGTACAGCCGAAATCAAAAGTTATAAACCGGGAAAATGTCTCATTTTATTGAAAAACTTGTATTTTGAGTTCCATACCCCATATCTTTGAAACAGATGACTCCTGTTGAAAAACCTATAGAATAAAAGTTGTAGAGAATCCAATTAGGCATGAATTCAAAATCTGTTTTTTATAAATCCTGTAATATATATAAGGAATATACCCTTGGAATTACCGAAAATGAAAATAAAACACGGTGTATAAATAGTTTTCTGATTGGATACGTTTTAGAAATATGCAGTTAAATGTTTTTAGTTGTAACGATGTATTAAATGTACACCTCACACCTCATATTTTATGGAAAATATGCACCTCAGAAGGATTTAGAAAAAACAGATTTTGAATTCATACCATATTTAGTCTTTCAAAATGACTCTACTTGAAAATTGATATGTCGATATAACGTGAAATTGTATTCTCTACAACTTTTATTCTATAGGTTTTTCAACAGGAGTCATCTGTTTCAAAGATATGTGGTATGGAAGTCAAAATACGAGTTTTTCAATTAAATGAGACATTTTCCCGGTTTATAACTTTTGATTTCGGCTGTACCGCTGAACTGAATTAGAAGTTAAGTTACTCATTCGACGCATAATTTAACCCTCTTTAATATTGATGTGCATGACATTTTCCGTCGGACGTACTGTTTTCGAGCTACAAGCAAAAACTTGACAAAGAGCAAAAATTTCGCGCACACCTCTTGGGACTGGGCAAATTCGGATTATATGCATTTAGGACCGCATTAAGGTATTAAAGAGATTTCCAGCCTGCTGGGAATTAATTCTTCAAAACACTTTTTATAGATCTTATTTGCTTGGCCTAATATTATTAGTTGGATTTGTAGTGTGCTAAAATGGCATACGTAGTTAAGTCTTACTTTACCTAAAATAGTTTATTTCGTGCTTGTTTCATTTTATTGTGGTTTGTTAACAATTAAACACACTACATTGTTTCTCTAGGTGTCACAAAGCTACTGACAAAGTTAAGGGTTGTAGTTATCTTTCACACTCCCGAGCACTTCCTAAAATTATCACCGCTGCTTCAGTTACACATAATAAAAATAAAGATCCCACAAATCCAGTTCTCGGATAAAAGAAGTTCGTATTCCAGAAACGAATAAATCTGCAGCATACTCAAGTTCTAGTTCAGTCTACAAATCGCTCTATACACCATCTCTGCACCAATATTATGCTATAACAACCATTGTAAACGCATGCGATTGTTAACCGTATATCTGCGCAATAAAGTTCAAATTGTAACTGGTTTTTCAATGACTGTTATTCCTATTATGTGTGTTACGAATTGCTTGCTAGACCATCTAACGCAATACATTTTGTCTCTACTCCTATCTAGTATAACTTGAACTTGTGTTCTGTTAGAATTGTATGTGGTATGAGGTCTGACTCGTACTAGATGTGAATAACTGGCCAGTTCAATCGCTTCGTATGTAAATCGGCATCTTTGCCACTTTCGATACGATTTCCATATAAACCGCCTTGGGCTGTATTTAGAAAATAATTTTATGCCAATATAATACCAATTTAATTTGATAATTAATCTTGAGTTGCAGTTTATGTTACCGTAATGTAAACTGAACTCGACGGGCAGAAAACATCTAAAATGGCAACGTGACTTATTTATTTATTTATCGTATGGCTACATTTCACTGGATATAGATAGGCATTTCTTATCTGCGGTAGTAGTAGTGGAAAAGCAGATTATGAAGAAAATCCAGTGAGTGCTGCGAGGTCCAGATGGGACAGTGCACCTGCCAAGTTTGCTACTCTTTTAGCACCACCCAGGGATCACGTATAGGGTTGTCTAAGGCGTTTCCTACGGACGCAGAGTAACATTGATCCCCTAACGTGAACGTGATTTATTTACAAGTATTCACGAATGAGACTTATATCATAAAAAAACATTTTCCAATTAATAATCGCTTCAAGACTAAAGTAGCCGACGTAGCCTCGACGGTTGCCAAGCTTAAGTGGGACTGGGCGGGACACGTCCACCGTATACTGGATGTATTGTGGGCCAAAACAACTACTGAGTGGGCACCGAATGGGAAACGGCGGCGTGGAAAACCTAGGGGGCGATGGGGACCTATGGCGGGACTTTCGTGGTG
Organism: Pammene aurita; assembly: GCA_947086415.1. Taxonomy (NCBI): domain Eukaryota; kingdom Metazoa; phylum Arthropoda; class Insecta; order Lepidoptera; family Tortricidae; genus Pammene; species Pammene aurita. The sequence continues at coordinate 18,001,793 of OX352315.1, forward strand.
ATTGGGCTGATATTGCTATAGACAGAGACACGTGGAAGAAAGAGAGGAAGGCCTTTGCCTAGCAGTAGGACACTACAGGCTAATAAATAAAATAAAATCGCTTAGTTAACTGAACATGAAAAACCAATTAATTGATAACTGATTTTTGAAGTACAAATGGTCAGTAGAAGTTGTTGACTTTTATTTGACAAAAAAATATTGAGGTGGTTGTAATAAAGCTGCATAAACCAGTAGATTTTTTATTTTCAGAAATAGTAATAGATAGATCTCTCCATCTCCTGCTACCCTAAGGTTGTCTGGTAGAGATCGCTTAATAGCGATAAGACCGCCTGTTGTTACCATTATTTACTTTGTTAAATCTGTTTCTGTACTTCTTTTTCTTTATGTGGTGCAATAAATAATATTGTATTGTGTTGTATTGTATAGATAGATAAAGAGTTTTTTTGAATACTGCAATAACACACAATATTAAAAACAGCAAAGTATAACGTTAGGCCACCAGACACTGTTAGTAATAATGTCATTATTTCTAGACCCGTCCTTTTCTATGTATATGAAGAATGAGAAGGATGAGTAGAGAAATTATGTCATTATTACTGTCAGTGTGTGGTCAGCTAATAACACAAAGAATCAGTTGAGAACATTAAACGATATAACAAAACATCAGATGAAGTAGTTAGAATGGTTGTGTGAGCAGACAGAAAATGTAATTTTGATACATGGAATGTACGAGAATCAGGTCTCTGGTTTATCGTCTAACAATATCGGGTGGGAGGAACTGATATATGACACTTTAACACTTTTGTTCCAGAATTTTCTTCACAGAGATTTCTTTGTCAGTTATTTAGATAGATCTCGGAATTTGTTTAACGTTTTATTTCAGTTTGAAGAAAATGGATGAGAGGAGAGGCTATGTGGCGACGGTGTGCGAAAGAGGTAGCGATATGCATGTATATAGCGCTGTCTCGCACGTACACCGTGGCCGCAACCGGTTGCGCCGTCATCGTCAGTAACCTGGGATAAGTAGGTGGTACATTCAAGGGAAAATAGGTCACTTGGTATGGAAATAAATTGATATAGAATATAGTGACAGAGTAATGTAAAGCCTGACAAGAAATATATGATCACGCGCCATGTTGCGGGATATCATTGGAACTAATTTCTTGTACTGGCAATCATTTTAATGACAGAATGATATGCATGTGTGAGGGCAAGTGATAAGCTGTCACTTTTGTCATTGTCATTGCGACGGTTTATTTGAATACACGGATCATAAGACAATCCGGATAGTACTTTTACTATATTTCCCTAACCACAGTTGAACCTTATTACCGAGCAAAACAGTCGTTCATAGGTCACTAGTAAAAAGCAATAAAAACGGTCCGATAGAGAGCATAATGTAGGGGGCGGTGTCTCACTCGCACAATGCTGTCAACTTATGAAACTTACCAATGTGGTTTTATTTATCTAAAGCCTGACCAGAAATATATGATCACGCGCCATGTGCGGAATTTCATCGGAACTAATTTTGTTCACTGGCAATAATTTTAATGACATAACTATTTGCACGTGTGAATGCATGAGATAGGCTGTCACAGTTGTCAGTGCTATTGAGGCTGTTTACTAGAATAATAATAAAGTGTTAAATATTAAATAATAAAGGACAAAAAATTCCCAAAATTATCGATAGTCAAGAGCGAAACATTGTAAATAGTGTATATAATAAACTGCTGTAAATAATAGGCTCGAGAAATGAAACTATTTCGCTGTGAAACATTTTCAAATTAACATCAGAGCTGACAGGTAAACAAATCATGATGTCACTATATCATAGACAATAAATAATACGCTCTATGACCATACTGAACTGTTGCCATATAAATGAGAATAATAGCGCCCTCTTGACAATAATCTAGACACACGGCAGTGTGTCCGCCAAGTTCGAGCAAAAAAAAGCGACACACCGGCCGTGGGTTATATTACACGAACCATTTCGGGCCAATTTCGACCCCCCTATAACTCAAAACATATTTTATCTACGCATATGAAATTTCGAGTGTCTGTTGACATCCCCTTAATTGTCTAGAATACAAAATTTCATTATTCTACCTATAGCAGTTCTTGATATATTGACGTCAGAAAATCGCTATTTTTACTATACACTCACTCACTGACTCACTCACTAATTCACTGACTCATCAAAAACCTAGACCACTTCCAATGGTCGTACTGACTTGAAATTTGGCATGGAGATAGGTCTTAAGGTCAAAGTAAAGGGAAAAATCAGAAAACAGCCAAGTGTGAGTCAGTTTTAAAAATAGCGAAGGTGTAACTTTGTTCTACTATGAAGTCATAATGAACTAAATGGGTATATCTTCCAATGGTCGTACCGAACTGAAATTTGGCTCGAAGGTTTGTCTTTAGGTCGAAATAAAGTAAAAATCTGAAAACGGCCAAGTGTGAGTCAGTTTCGAAAACAACGAATGTGTAATTTTGTTCTACTATAAGTAGGTATGGAGTGGAAATGAGATAAGACTTATTTAAATTTAGATACATACCAATTTAAGACAATACATGTTTGTCTTAAAGACAAGAACAATAAAATCGTTCACCACTCTGTGTGTGTCTGTTGCGGGAACCGAACCCACGATTTACGAAGTGCAAAGCAGGTCACTAGGTACCAGTGTTGGCCGATAATTTCAATTAGAATTGAAAATTGATCAATAAGATTGAAGATTAATTCCGTAACTAATCAATTACACTAACATCAATTTTTACTAACGTTAGTTCGCATTGATTTTGTGACGTCGTTAATTACACTAACCGTCAATTAGAATTAACCTATTAGTTACACTAACGTCTCGAAAATTTAATAAGAATTACAGTTAATTAGATTAACGTTAGTGTAACTAAATTAATCCTGTCTTACACTAATAATTAATTTTAAAACTGCATCTCGGGTTCGGAAGTCGGGACCAATATCACAAGATGGAGCTCATGCTGGACCCTAGGGCTACCTACTGGATCTCTGGTTTGGCGCAGCATAGACTCATGCTGTTTGGGCTCATTCGACTTGTACTGATGAGCAGATGGTACCGGTATCAAAATCTGGAGCTCATGCTGGACCCTGGGGATCCCTACTGGATCTCGGGTTTGGCGCATCATAGACTCATGCTGTTTGGGCTCATTCGACTTGTACTGATGAGCAGATGGTACCGGTATCAAAATCTGGAGCTCATGCTGGACCCTGGGGATCCCTACTGGATCTCGGGTTTGGCGCATCATAGACTCTTGCTGTTTGGGCTCATTCGACTTGTACAGATGAGCAGATGGTACCGGTATCAAAATCCGGAGCTCATGCTGGACCCTGGGGATCCCTACTGGATCTCGGGTTTGGCGCATCATAGACTCATGCTGTTTGGGCTCATTCGACTTGTACTGATGAGCAGATGGTACCGGTATCAAAATCTGGAGCTTCTTTTTACTTTTACTTTCTTTGTGTGAAAGTCAAAGTCAAAGTCAAAGTCAAATTCAAAGTCAAAGTCAAAGTGAAAGTGAAAGTTAAAGTGAAAGTCAAAGTCAAAGTGAAAGTCAAAGTGAAAGTGAAAGTGAAAGTTAAAGTCAAAGTGAAAGTCAAAGTGAAAGTCAAAGTGAAAGTCAAAGTGAAAGTGAAAGTCAAAGTGAAAGTCAAAGGTAAAAGTCAAAGTGAAAGTTAAAGTGAAAGTCAAAGTGAAAGTCAAAGTGAAAGTGAAAGTCAAAGTCAAAGTCAAAGTGAAAGTCAAAGTGAATGTCAAAGTGAAAGTGAAAGTCAAGGTCAAGGTCAAGGTCAAGGTAAAAGTAAAAGTAATCAAAACCTCTTAGCTTAACCTAAATTCGCGTTTAGTTAGGTAAATTATTAATGTCAATTACCAATTCAATCTACACTAAAATTTAAATAAATGTTTAAATTTTTGAGAAAGACTAAAAATTAAATATCTTCAATTATTAGTTATTCGCAAAGGATTAACACGTTAGTAACAATTAATTTCAATTCTAATTGAAATCAATTTGCACTATACTATTAGTGTTCAATTTTAACTAACGTGTTTCAATCTTCAATTTTTAATTTTCAATCACACTAACGTTCGGCCAACACTGCTAGGTACACTAGGTGCGCTAAATCAGTCAAACAAAAATGAAAAGACTATTTTTTCTCGCATAGTCTAAATAATTTCTATTTTTACAACTAATAAAATCGCAGATTCAAGAACATGGAAATCATATAAGTATACTCTAAGATGGAATTATATATACTACTGCCCATCTCACCCTCCGATACGCCACGGGATGAGATGGGATGGTGCACTTCTAGGGCTAAATAATAGGCCACCAATTATAATACCTACTGGTAGGTAGGTATTACCAAGTTATTAATTAATAACTTGGTAATTGAAAATTATATACTTGACACATTGCAGTCCAAAGGTGTCGATTCATTGCATTGAAAAGGTGTGTGGTGTGTGAAAACTTGCCAAGTAACATCATTAAAAAGTACTGAAAATAATAAATGTTATCAGGAAACTGCTAAAAAAACCGGTGTGCGTTTCTCTGACTATTATAATTTTAGGTATTTCTATGTAACGTGATACTTATTCAAAATGTACCTTAAAAACTGCTGGAAATCAAGTGTGCATTCCTATAACTATTTATGATTTGAGGTATTTTTATGGAACTTGGTACTTATTCAGATCTCACTTCTTTTATAGGCGAAGCATTCCCATAGTATCGAACTTGGCAGCCTTTCACATTTATGTTTTTGATGGGTCATATATTTCTGGTCAGGCTTTACATTTATTTTAGTAACACACTAGAAGTTACTTCCTACTTATAATAATTTATTGCAAGATTTGAATTAATACTTTGTTCCCTTTTAGTTGCTTTGAATTTTTTTACGACGTAAATATTATTCATTCATTAAATTAAAGAATTGCAATTAATATTGCAGACAGTAGCCATCCCATCAGTCCCATCACTGACATAATATATCACTGATGTTATTTCAAATGACGCCGCTCAGCTCAACAACATTTCGTAACAACATTTTTAAGTAAAAATGGTCAAGATATGTTGCGTAAAAGGGTGCAGGAGTGAGACTTTACAATAAAGTAGACTTTCCTTTAACCGGTAATCCACAATCAATCAATTTTACGATTTAACAACAAGTTAAGATTGTCAAACAATAGGGTGACTATGATGTCGGTAAGCTGCGGGTCGGTTTTGTTGTTTTTACAGAAATGTACTATCGGGTTCAGAATTGCATGGACAATTTATGAATGAATTCATTGATAAATTGACCATGCAATGTTGAACCTGATGGTACATAGGCACATGGTCTGTTCCTAAGTATTACTTACACAGGACAGGAGTGGCCCACGGGTCTTTTTAGGCCCTTTCGAAAGGGTCCTAAAATGGCACAAGGCCATACAAAAAATTGTAGTAGTGGCAGTATAATAAAAAATAAATAAATATTATGGGACAATCTTACACAAATCAACCTAGTCCCACAGTAAGCTCAATAAGGCTTGTGTTGTGGACGGACTAGACGACGATATATGTAATAGATATATACATATAAATACTTAAATACATACAAATAAATGCCCTGACCAGGATTCGAACCCGGGACCTCCTGCTTCACAGGTAGGGTCACTACCGACTAGGCTAGGAGGCCGTTAAAATATACTTTATTGTACAACATTTGTACAACAAAGAAAAATACAACAGGAAGAATCTATACATAATAAAGCTGAAGAGGGTCGAAAGTCTGTACATGGAAGATAATCGAAAAAAAGTTGGCTGGGGATACTTAGAATCGATAACAGAACACGTTCCAACAATTTTTTGAATTTTTGTCTGTTTATCTGTTTGTCTGTTTATCTGTTTATCTGTTTGTCTGTTTATTTGACCGCGCATCACGTGAAAACGGCTGAACGGATTTTGATGAAATTTTGTATAGAGATGTGAGAATGAGTGTATAGTGACAGTGAGAAGTGACAAAGTGAAAAAAGTAAAAAAAGTCGAGAACCTGAAAGTAAAAAATGTCGAAAATGTCAAAAATGTCAAAAATGTAAAAAATGACAAATTTCAAAACATTCAAAAAATTTCCAAAATTTCAAAAATTTCCAAAAATTCCAAAATTTCAAAAATTTCAAAAATTTCAAAAATTTCTAAAATTTCTAAACTCAAAAATTTCAAAAATTTCAAAAATTTCAAAAATTTCAATAATCTCAAAAATCTCAAAAATCACAAATATCTCAAAAATCTCAAAAAAATTATAAATTTCAAAAATTTCACAAATTTCAATAATATCAAAATTATAAAAATTACAAAAATATCAAAAATATCAAAAATATCAAAAATTTCAAAAATTTCAATTAAAAAAAATACAAAAAAAAATAAAAATACAAAAATTAGGAAAAAGTCAAAAATGAAATAAAATTAAATAACATAACTTCGTTCCAACCGAAACGCACTCAGGTATTTTTTTTTCTCTGACGTACATTAGCGCATTGTATTTCAAAAATTTCAAAAATTTCAAAAATTTCAATAATCTCAAAAATCTCAAAAATCACAAATATCTCAAAAATCTCAAAAAAATTATAAATTTCAAAAATTTCACAAATTTCAAAAAATTTCAAAAATATCAAAATTACAAAAATTACAAAAATATCAAAAATATCAAAAATATCAAAAATATCAAATATATCAAAAATTTCAAAAATTTCAATTAAAAAAAATACAAAAAAAATAAAAATACAAAAATTAGGAAAAAGTCAAAAATGAAATAAAATTAAATACCTAACATAACTTCGTTCCAACCGAAACGCACTCAGGTATTTTTTTTTCTCTGACGTTCATTAGCGCATTGTAATTTGCTTACATTGAAGAATAAATATTTTGATCTACAACAATATCATAAATCCTCTATTCCGCGTTCAGAAACCGTATGTAATTCATTCCGGCTACGGCAGCGGTTGGGTGAGGTCGTGCTCACTGTGCGCTCTTGCTCTATCGTTGTCCTAGTCCCGAACCTCATTCAGACTAGCTCTGACTCGCTCGCTCTCTGCTCCCCCTCGTGGTGATTTAATCGCAAATTACCACAAGGACAGCTCCGGGTGTGTTAGTTCAGACTTTCTCAAGTCACCAGTAAGACCCGTGTGTCTCGGCCCCTCTGGAAATCCACGCTCGTAGTGGTCGCTCAGTGGATACTCGTTGAAACTGAGTGGGCTAGACTCCTGGTTGTAGCAATACACCTGGTGGATACCCGTTAGTTAAGACTTTCTCAAGTCAAGACCCGCGCGTCTCTGCCCGTTGAAAAGACCACGCTCGCAGTGGCCGTTTGTGGTGGATACTATAACAGTGCCAAACGAAGCCATAAACGGGGTGGATACCACCACGAAGCCCGATAAACTCATACCAGTCCGACTCCTTCCCGCAAACTAGGTACACATTTAGCTGACCGACACGGCGGACAAGTGGACGTTGACAAAGACAAATACTATAGGCTCACCTCATTCCCGCGTACACTCGTAGTCTTAAGTTCCGCGTAGTTCTAAGTGCGTGCGGCGACTCACTGTAGAATGGAGGTAAAGGACGAGATAGCGACGCTGAGGGAGGAGATGGCGACCCTTCGGGCTAATCTCGAGCGACAAGCGGCCGAGATCAGTACCCTGAGATCCGAAAACGATCACTTGCGTACGGAACTCGGTAAGCCTGTGGCCCGGGCGGGCCGTAGTCACATCTTGCGCCCCTCAACGCTCGACATCAAAGTCTCGAGCATCCATGCCCCTAAGGCAACGCCGGCAGTCACTTTGCCTGCCCCGGCCCCTCCGGCCACCATGGGACCGCCGCCGCCGCCGCCGGCGCCGTCGGCCTCCAAACCTAAACCCCCTCCCCCTGCCCCTAAGGCAGTCTTGCCGCCCTCTGGGGGCGCTCGTAAGAAGAAACCCAGTAAAAAGGCAGCCGCGTCTGTCTCCTTATCCCCTCCAGCCCATAAGGCCTCCCCTGAGGGTATTAGCCTGAGGAAATCCCGGTCACGTTCGCCTAGGACACGTTCCTACGCGCGAAAAGACCGGGACTCCAAGCGCGCCCCCAGCTTGTGTCCAACCCGCTCTCTGACTCACGTACTGACTGACGACGAAATCAGGGACCTTCTCTACTCTACCGACGATATGGACACAGATACTGACACCTCAGGTTGGGAAAAAGTTCGCAACCGCAAGGGAAAACGTACGCGGTCGAAGTCTCCAACGTCTTCGGCGCCGGCGCCGAAGGCGCCGCGGACTCCCTCCGTCTCAGCACCCTCTGTGCTGGCCCCTCAGGCCCGTAGTGCCACTCCGGCAAGAGACGGCGGGTCTTCGACAACAGCTGCGATCCCGTCGAATCCTACCGTCGCAGCACACTCTGTGCAGGCCCCTCAGGCCAGTAGTGCCCCTCAGGCAAGCGGCGGCGGGTCGTCGGCACCAGGGATCGACCATAATAGGCTCGACTCGTTGGTACTGGTCGATGTACAGCGATGGACCACTGCTCGGGCCATGGCCCAGCAGAGGGGCATTGCCATACACCGAACGGATCTTCAGACCGAACCCTATTACGGGCTTAGGATCACGGTCCAGGGATCCAAAACTTACCGAGCCCTGGCCAGGCTCTTCGAGGAACTCAAGCTGTCTTTCAACCGGCGAACGTTCCCCGAAGAGAAAGACCACAGGGCCATCATCCGCAATGTACCTAGGTTCTTTGCGGATGATGAGGTAAAGGAGGATCTAGTGAGGAAGGGAATTAACGTTCGGGAGGTGTGTCGTCTCTATCATAAGTCTAGGGGCAAATATGATATTGTTCTGGTGAAGACTGATCCCAGTCCTAGCTCGCGTCAGGCTCTTCAAGCCATCAGGAACGTGTTAGGTGTTACGGTTAGGGTAGAACCTCCCAACAAGAGGAACTACGTCACGCAGTGTCACAACTGCCAGAGGTACGGTCACAGCGCTCGTGGCTGTAACTCTCCCCCCCGCTGCGTCAAGTGTGCTGGCGACCACTCGTCTCGCAACTGCCCGCGTCCGAAGGGTTGCAAGGACCCGGTAGGCCGGCGGTGTGTCAACTGCTTGGAGCGCAAACTTCCCCATGGGCATACCGCCAACTGGGGAGGCTGCCCCTGTGCTCCAAAGCGGAAGGACACCTCCGGCAAACCGAAGCCCTCGCAACCTGACGGGCGCAGGTCAGGCAAGACTCAGGTGGCTCCTCAGACCACTAGCGCACAAGAGTTCCCCGCCCTTAAGGCTGTAGGATTAGGGCTTGCCAATAGGAACCCGCCGCCCTCTGCGGTCGCAGCACCCTCTCCGGCACCCTCAGTGCCCTCGTCCCAGGGGGGCCCCGTTGTCCGAGGTACCCCCGCACCTCAAGCAGGCCGGCCTGCCCCAGGTCCCCTCCCAGTTTCTATACTGGCCTCAAAGACCCTCTCTCCCCAGGAGCAGAGGGAATATGAGGCTTATATAGCAAACGCTAGCAATTACTTCTTCGCCTCAGTGTTAGGCCGTCAAGTCGCTCTCCACCAGAATGAATAATAGTTGCCTCAAGCTTAAACCCAGTTCGCTAACCATCGGTTTTTATAACGCCGATGGCCTAAGCCGAATGAAGGATGAGATTACACTCTTTCTGCGCGATCATTCCGTCGACATCTTCCTAGTACAGGAAACATTCTATAAACCGTTTATGCAATGTTTCCGCGTCCCTGGTTACACTCAGATTAGAAACGATAGGATTGGTAGGGCCCGCGGGGGCACTTGCATCTTCTATAAAAGTTTCCTACATTGCATCTCTCTCAACCCCCCTCCACTGACAAATATGGAAGTGTCGGTCTGCCGCATATCGATGGACGGTCATCCCCCCATATCGATTGCGTCAGCCTACATCTCTCCATCACTTAACATACTACAGACTGACCTAGATATTTTAGCAGCCCTAGGCCCCTCGGTCATCGTGGCCGGGGACCTAAATAGCAAACACGTCGACTGGGGATGCGTCGCGACTAACCCCAACGGTAGGCTGCTCAATCGTCTGTTGATCGAAAGCCTCCCTTTCGATATCCTCCCTCCCCTTGAAGCAACCCACTACCCCCATACTGAAGGACACCGACCAGACATACTTGACGTAGCCCTTCTAAAGAACGTAGCGCTCACTCTGCGTTCTATAGAAGTGCTAGACGAATTAACTTCAGATCATAGGCCGGTCCTCTTGCGACTGGGCCCTCACTCCGATCAAGCCCCTCCTACCAGGACACTCGTGGACTGGGACAAGGTGCAACAAGGTCTCCTAAAGACAGACGCCCCCATACTTAGAGACATACCTGACATTATTACCACAACTCAACAGACTGACCAAGCGATCGACCTATTCACCAACTACCTCAACGCTGTCAAAAGCGAAGCCTCTAGGGAGGTGTCGGCCGAGGAAATCCAACGCCGCCCCCTGCCTAGGGAACTGAGAGAGTTGCTGACTAGGAAAAATCGCGCCATTAGGACCTACTCTAACTGGCCTTCCCCCGAAAATCGTCAAATCCTGAGGGGCTTGTGTCACGAGTCCAAACAGCGAATTGCCGAATTTCGGGAGAACTCTTTTAGGGATCTGATGGGGGAGATAAAGCCTAGTCACCAGGCTTACTGGAAACTAGCTAGATCTCTCAAATCAGATACCGTCTGGACTATCCCCCCTTTGGAACGCCCCGGTAGTCCAACCCGCGCACTCGAGGACGACGAGAAAGCAGAATGTCTCGCCAATAGTTTAGAGTCTCAATGTTCGCCCAGCCTCCTGCCTGCCGATGAAGCCCATGTCGAGAGGGTAAATTCTGAGGTGGACAGGAGATCGCGTCTCCCCGTAACTTCACCTCTCGTACCGGTGTCGGTTAAGGAAGTCCACGATCGAGTAAGGTATCTTCGAGTAAGGAAGTCCCCGGGTGCGGATGGCATCTCCAACCGCATGCTGAGACTTCTGCCCGAACATCTCTTACTCATTCTGGTCGGCATCTTCAATGCCGCCCTGTCCAATAGTCACTTTCCAGCCGCGTGGAAACGTGCCACGGTCATCGGAATAGCGAAGCCCGGCAAACCCCGGGCCTCGCCAGCCTCTTACAGGCCCATCAGCTTACTCAGCTCGCTTGCTAAGCTGTATGAGCGAATCATCCTCGCTCGGATTCTCAGGTTCACGACTGAGAATTCAATTATCACGGACGAGCAGTTCGGCTTTCGTGCCGGACACTCGTGCGTCCAACAGGTGCACCGCATCACGGAGCACGTGCTGGACGGCTTCTCGCGTCGAACAGGGTTGAAGACGGGAGCGATCTTTCTTGACGTGGCGAAAGCCTTCGACAAGGTCTGGCATAACGGGTTGATATACAAGTTATATCAGATCGGTATGCCGGACAGACTCGTACTCATAATACGAGATTTCCTTACGGACAGAAGCTTTTGCTACCGACTGGAGGGAACGCTTTCACCTCCACATCCTATTAGGGCAGGAGTCCCGCAAGGCTCCGTCCTCTCGCCTACACTCTATTCGTTGTTCACGAACGACATTCCTAGGCACCCGCGTGTCGAACTAGGGTTGTTCGCGGACGACACCGCGCTCTTTACGACGCACAATCGCTACATTCTTGTTCGGAAATACCTCCAAGAGGCAATCAATGGCCTAGGTCAATGGTTTCGTCTTTGGCGTATTGAAGTCAATCCGGACAAGAGCGCAGCGATTATCTTCCACCCTACTGCCATAGGTCCGACAGGCAGGAAGGTGGCTCCGGTCCGGCTTTTTGACCAGCCCATTCCGTGGGTTAACGAGGTCAAATATCTAGGCGTCACTCTCGACCGTCGTATGACTTTCAAAAGCCACATCCGTAGGGTACGCAACAGAGCGCTGTTCGTATTAGGAAGGCTAGGGCCGATGATTAACAAGTTTAGTAAAATGTCACTTAGAAATAAGCTGACACTCTACAAGACTTGTGTTCGTCCAATCATGGCATACTCAAGTGTGGTTTTTACCCACGTGGGTATGTCAAGTCTCGAGCCGCTTCAGGTCGTTCAGAATCGTTTCCTCCGTAGGGCGACTGGGGCCCCGTGGTACCAGACGACCCTCAGTTTGCACCATGACGCGGGGCTTGACTCCCTTTATGGTTTCTTTAAGCAGACTGCCCGGCGTTATTTTGACAACGCTCCGCACAGTAGTAATCCGCTAGTTAGGAAGGCTGCGAACTACATTCCCAACCCTCCCCCCCTCGGACTCTTAACACGGAAGTCACTGATTAGGGGCCGCTCGGTTCGGCGGCCTAGGCACTACGTCACGGACCAGGACGACGCACTCACAGCGGCCATTCATGAGAAATGGAACGCTGTGCGTGCGCCCTCCCCCACATGTACACTGCGGCGCCCCCGCCGGCGGGGACGCCCACCTCGGAACAGTCGCGACCACATCGACACGTTCAGTCCCTTATCCACCCGGTACCGCCGCATACCGGATAGAGTCACCCCGACAGTCGTCGGGCCTAGCTGAGTTTCTTGCTGGAGTCTTCTCAGCTAGGCTAGGAGTAGCGAACCAGCGACAAAACCCCCATTAGCTCGATCCCCCCCCACTCACCCAGATCAGGTTGAACTCGCTTCAACTGATCTCGCTGGAAGCGCAAGCTCGGTAGGAGCATTCCAGCGTAGCAAACTCATCACGTTAGGTCGCGGAAGGGTCCTAGATTTTCCCCCGGCAACCATCCCACCAAACAGTCCGCCCGCTTTAGCGCTCCAGAAGCATAAAGCCCAAGTCAGGCTCAAAAGGCAGTGTAGATAAAGCAGTGTATGCTTCTATTAGGGTACACATAAAATGGGGGGTGATTTTTTTTTTCGCTCCAACTCTATCGTGTTGGGTATTATTGAATAGGTCTTTCAAAAAGAATAGAGGTCTTTAAATACATTTTTTGGATGAAACTGATAGTTTCGTAAATATTCGATTTGAAAGTTCAATCAAAAAAGGGCGTCTCTTCCATCTAACATTAGAACCGTGGGTCCAAACAGGGCGGCAACTACGAAACTCTACACTGAGCATCGCCCGACATGCTCTTGGCCGGTTTTTTTTGCATTGTTATCCCAGAAATCACCCCTTAAAGATTACTAATTCCAATTCAAGAAAATCCCCAGCCAGGTTATACGTAGCCTATAAAAATTAAACGCTTAAAAGGGGGGGGCAGCCACTACACTCACTACACATTGAGTTAAATTTGCATGAGTCACCCCCCCCCCCAAGTACACCTCAAATAGAAAAAAATGTTACTGACCCCCTCAAAAAATCATTTCTGCATTTGTGACCCCCCCCCCAAATTTCAACCGCACCTGTTCTTACCTTTCATGCTTAGGTTGATTTGACGGGAGGATCGATTTGGAAAAGTGGTACTGTATCCGATATACACCTACTACTCTATGTCGTTTAAATCATGCCAAAAAAAAGTATTGATTTTTGAGTGTAGTTTCATTTAGTGGTAATTGTATCCATTTGTCAACTTTACTTCAAGTTCCGCCTCCAGGGTAGCGGGAGAGAAATTAGGGGCAAATTAGCCACTTACACAGACCGAATTCCACGCGGGCGGAGCCGCGGGCACAGCTAGTATACAATATTTGTACATGGAAGAGATCTCTTCCAGTCATCCATTGAGCAGTTTGATGTTATTGATGTTTTCTTTATTTTAACCTTTAAGTATATTAACCCTTTGACCGCCAATGCCGTTCAAACACGTCAACGAAAAGTCGTGCCCTCAGCGCCATGGCGTGTTAAAACGTCCAAAATGAGAGATCAAAATACTCCTTAATAAACAACCTTTATAGAAATATTTTTTAATGTTTATTACAGCTCTACCATTCACCTATCTTTTTAGTTAAAATTTCATTCAAAATAACCCGTAACTCAAGAAAAAATTAGAAAATACTTCAAAGCTATTTAAAAGAACAAAAAGGCACTGCCCTCCTCGCCGTTGACGGGTAATCACGTCAAGCGGCGTGACGTCACTTCGAGATAGTGTTGTTCGTTTGAAAGCATAGTGGTCGATGTTGATTATTGTATGAACATTAACCAAACACTCTAATTATGAATGTTTTTCGCATTTTAAGCTTTATTATGTAATAAGACTAATTATTAAACTGTGATTCGTGTAGAAGATTAGTTTTAGGAACTACATATCGTAATGTTAAAAAAGGTATATATTTTAATTTTTTACAATTTTTACTTTAATACATATATGCATTATTATAAAAGAAAGAGTTTTATTGTAGTCGCAATGGAATAAATACCATGCGTGTTATAAGGGCTTTATTTAAAACCTAACAATGTGTATGTCGTCTCTTTTAATCTTATTGCTTAGCCGGATTCTTGTTAATCCTTAAACAATGATAAATACCACGAGACGTGGGCTTTCGGTCCATTTCATTTATTACCAAATAAGTAAAAATAATGAAATGATATTTAAGATAAAATGTCAACCAATATGAATGTTATCGGTGAGAGACCGAGTTTAAGTGAACAAAGAATATGTCATTATTAGGGATATACCAAGTTACTTTAGGAACAAAAGAATGAAATGTGCGCGAGGTGTTTTTTCACCTACACACCCGTTCTGTCCGATGTTCATTCGTTTTAATCATAAAATTTATTTATTTGATGGTATTGTTTAACCTTTTTTTTACTCAACTAAACACTTAAAAAACCTAACGTATCTTCCTTCATACAGTTACACCACGGAAATATCGATACAGAAATGAATGAATATCTCTCACCTCCTACTCTAACATTCATAATAAGTTACGGTGCCACCAGCGCCAAAGCCGTCATAACACGTCAGCGCGTGACGTTATCACTTAAGTAGTGCTGTGACTATATTGACAAAATAAAATAAAATTGTATATTCATTTTCATATTTTTGTAGTTGATTTTAGGTGTATAAGAAAAATAAGAAATGAATATTCTTTACTATTATAATTTCTAAATATTTAAAGTGATTTTGCCTAACTAAATCCACTATTAGGCGGAAAGAAATGTTTCGTCGATATGTTGTTTTCCAATCACTACGGTATCTGAGTGCTATCGTGCAAATTTCGCTCTGGCGCTGGTGGCACGATTTTTCTGTCCGATGCGTGGCGTTCAAAGGGTTAAAGTCGGAGAACTGTCCACATCAGATATGACGCAATAGTGAGAGCCACGAACCCCCTGTACTTACTCAGTTTTAGTTTGCTACACTAACTATCCTTTATTTTAAGACGCGGACATCTGGCAATTGTTCATCGGTGTTATGCAAACGAGTTGTAAGAAATAAATATATTACAGTTCTAGGTTTGATGCAGTGCAGTAGTTAGTGCAGTATCACGTAATTAATAAGATTATATCATTTTCAGGAGTTTCTGTTGGGGGAAAATAGTGCAAAATGACGTTACGTTAAAGCGATTCGCAATGTTTTTACTTTTTTGTTATTATATTAGCGATAGGCTTCGACAGTTTTTACCTATTAACTGAAATATTTTGCTGGTCTGTCACTCTGACGTCCTCCGATAAATAACTGCCAGATGCCTGGATCTAGCAATAAGTTTAAAATAGTAAACTAATTAGAGGGGTTCTCTGCTCTCATTATTGCGTCAACGTATCTGAAGTGGCCAGCTCCTTAAGTCAGTAGAATGTATAAGTTTCCATATGAACTATGAGACTTCTCTTTCTGGACAATACTTACAACAAGCATATTTAATTTTATATTTATCTTCATACTATCCCAATCCCACATACATCATAGTACATATGGTCACTCTCCTTAGAAAGAGATGCAGCCCCCTACATTACCCTCTCTTTCGGCCTCACTTTGTGGTCGAAGTATGACCTCCAGATTGTATTTAACTTCATGTTTGAATAATAATAAAGTGTTGAATATTAAATAATAAACGATAAAATCCCAAAATTATATATAGTGTAAGGAGACTACTTTAACGATAGGTAGTGATGAAATACTCGAGTTTAATACGTTTACTTATAATTAATATATTTACAAAACAATTAGCAAACACAATAAACACTTGGAAAACTTAGCAAGTATCGGTGGGCGGTGGGGCACCAAAGAGCCCTCCTGCCGGTCGTGCAGCCCCTTTTATGGGCTCGGTATCCCCGCCGGACCGCCGTCCAGGTGCTTCGACTGGAGGGACCACCTGCCACCTGGTGCTATGACGTAGCTCCCATGCAGGTGGTACTGTCGTCACCATGTTGGAGTAGTTCGTGGTGCCTGCCTATGCCGCCGGATGTTGCCGTCACAGCTTGGCACCATGGTTGCCAACAATAGTCAAGAGCGAAATATTGTAAATAGTGTATTTATGTAATAAACATCTGTAAATAATATGCTCGGGAAATAAAACTATTTTGCAGTGAAACAGGTTCAAATTAACATCAGAGCTGGCAGGTGTTATATATGTGTGCGTGTGGCTGCGTCCACATGCGTGTTACCTATACAAATATAGTCAGTGCGCTAACGGCCGTCTGTGGTTTCACTCGCTCCCACCCATATTTATTAGTGGCGACTCGCGTGCGCAATCTACCCGTACCGTGCTAAAAAAAAAATGTCTGGAACTAATTTCGGAATTTTAACCAGTTTTGACCATGCTAGCCAAAGTTGGAAAAGCTACAAGGGCAGAATCCAGCAATATTTTTTAGCAAACGATTTGGACAGGACTACAGATGCTACGGGAAAGAAGAGGAAGGCCGTTCTTTTAAGCGCACTCAGCGAAGGCACCTTTAAATTGGCTGAGGATTTGGCTTTGCCGAAGACATTGGATAGCGTGCCATTCGAGGACATCATAGCATTTTTGGACGCGCATTTTACGCCGACAAGGGTAGGGTTCGGCGAGCGTCATATATTCTACTCCGCGTCACAGCAAGCAGGCGAGTCTCACACGCAATGGGCGGCGAGGCTCCGTGGCCTGACTGCACATTGTGAATTTGGAAATGTGGAAGAGGCGCTACGTGACAGGTTTCTGATAGGCATGTTGCCAGGCCGGGAAAAGGAGAAGCTTTATGCCCAGGATTTAAAGGTTCTGACCCTGGCTAAAGCGGTTCAGTTGGCAGAAACGATTCGGTGTGCCAGCGCCGGGGCCGCTGCGTCAAGCTCGCAATCCGGCGCTGATCAGCTTTTGAAGATATCTAAGACACCGAAGAAAAATGACGGTGTCGCGAAGGTTCCGTGTGCGGTTTGCGGCTATACCAATCATAAACCTGCGGAGTGTCGGTTTACAAATTATGTGTGTCAAAAGTGCACTGTAAAAGGCCATTTACGTAGAATGTGCACGAAAGTGAAGTACGTAAACATGGATCTAGAGGATGAGGGCGATGACGACGGTAAGATATACTTTATTCGTTCTATTCGCGGAGAGCCTATGGTAGAAACGGTAACCATTCACGGGAAAGAATTTAAATTTGAAATTGATACTGGTAGTGCTGTCACAGTCGTAAACCAAAATACGTACAATAAGCAATTCAGCGATATTCCTTTACGCCCCACGAACAAAAGGCTGCACGGTTATTCTGGGGAACCCATTAGGTGTATAGGAATGATTCCGATACCCATTTCATACGCGGGGAGCACGCATTCACTAAATGCTTATGTAGTTTGCGACGAGGGCCCTGCACTGCTGGGAAGAGACTTCATTTCTGTATTTAATTTGCAATTAACCCCTGTACTTTATTGTAACGACGAAAATGTTGAAAAAAAGTTACAAAAAGAATATCCACACTCGTTCTCGGATAAACTTGGGTGTTACAATAAAACAACAATTAAGTTAACATTAAAGGAAAGGAAAACCAGTTTTTATTAAAGCCCCGACCGATCGCTTTAGCGTTGCGAGATAAGATCGATAAGGAGATAGATAGGCTTGTCGAGTTAGGCGTTCTTGTCCCAATCGAACATTCAGATTATGCTTCGCCAATTGTTCCCGTATTAAAATGGAACGGGACCGTTAGGCTGTGCGCAGATTACTCGGTGAGTATTAATAAACAGTTGGTCGTCGAGCAATATCCGCTACCTACCGCGAATGAGTTATTTTCCAAATTATGTGGCGGGAAACAATTTTCCAAACTCGATCTTTCGATGGCGTACAATCAATTCGTGCTCGACGAGGCCTCACAAAACATTACTTGTATTAATACCCACCGAGGTCTGTATAAGTATACTAGGCTAGTTTTTGGGTTGGCCTCGGCGCCGGCGATCTTCCAGCGTGCCATGGAGGGCCTGCTGGCGGGCATGGACGGCGTGTTGTGTTTGTTGGATGACGTACTAATCACAGGTACTGACGAAAAACAGCACGTGGACCGGTTGCACGCAGTTCTTAAGCGATTGCAATCGGCGGGGTTAACCTTACAGAAGGAAAAATGCGTTTTTTTTCAAGACGAAGCCTCGTACTTAGGATATATAATAAATAAAAATGGTTTAAAAAAATCAACAGATAAAATTGCAGCGATGGTAAATGCCCCTAAACCAAAAAATGTAAACGAGCTACAGTCTTTCTTAGGACTCGTTAATTATTATCGGAGTTTTGTTCCGGAAGCGTCGAGTATCCTTAGTCCTTTGTATGACCTTTTAAAAAAGGGCATTAAGTGGCATTGGTCAAGCCAACATGATAATGCATTTAGCAAAATTAAAAGTGCGTTAGCGTCCGATAAGGTACTTGCGCATTTCAACCCTAATGCGAAGGTCATTTTAACAGTCGATGCTTCCCCGACCGGTTTATCTGCTATTTTATCACAGGTCGAAACAGACGGGAGCGAAAGGCCGGTTTCTTTTGCTTCGCGTAGTCTTAACGCGGCCGAAAAACGCTATTCTCAGCTTCAAAAAGAAGCTACAAGTATTATATTTGGGATACGTAGATACCACCTATACCTGTACGGGAGGTCGATACCTTTCGTCTTACGTACAGATCATAAACCGCTGACTAGTATTTTTCATCCCCAGCGCGGTATTCCAGAAGTATCGGCGAATAGACTGCAAAGATATGCAATGTTTCTAAGTGGGTATAATTATATTATAGAATACGTACGCAGCGCAGATAACAGCGCGGACTACCTGTCGCGGGCTTGCTTACCGCCGCGAGGGGGCGGGGAGGACGACCCGTGCGATAACAACTGCGATCGCGCTGCATACATAATATGTTTCGTCGCGGACGGTAATTTGCCTATTTCAATTAATGAGCTTCGCGACGAAACTCAATAATTTTTAAGAAAAAAAAACCGACTTCAATGGGGGTAGCCGGTGAAGGATTATCGTAGATAGATGGTGCACTTAGATTCCATACAATGAAATAACTTGCTTAAAAAACGCAGCGGAGAGGACCAATCGCCAAACGTGAACTATGCGTCGTTGAAGAGTTCC